>JAGUQL010000028.1:0-63134 GCA_018410145.1 Penicillium corylophilum
CGTGGATATGATGGATCCGAAGCTACAATTCAGGCCATCACCTATGCCATTACTGTCCTCATTGTTTCTTGCCCCTGCGCCATTGGACTGGCTGTTCCTATGGTCATTGTGATTGCCAGCGGAGTCGCGGCGGAAAGAGGTATCATCTTCAAGTCAGCAGATGCTATTGAAGTGGCTTATAAGACGTCGCACGTCGTGTTTGACAAGACTGGGACCTTGACTCGGGGAAAGCTTTCTGTCGTCACGACGGAGTGCGCCAACGTGGACAAGCTCCCGCTTCTTCTAGGCCTCATCGAGAACAGTCGACATCCAGTCTCAGTTTCTGTGGCTGCTCACCTCAAGGATGCCGGAGTTACGGCTTCGACTGTTCCTGAGCCCAAGAGCCTTACTGGCAAAGGTGTTGAAACCACCTTTGGTGGCCGGAAACTTCGAGCAGGCAATTCTCGCTGGCTGAATTTATCGGAAAATGAAGTTGTTCAGCCAATGCTTGCTCAAGGGTACACTGTCTTCTGCTTTACTATCGACAATGCGTTACAGGCGGTCTATGGTTTTGAAGATGGGCTTCGACCTGACGCTGCGGGGACGATTGAGACCTTGCAGAAGCGTGGCGTCTCGGTGCATGTCGTTTCTGGTGACGATGATGGAGCTGTTCAGTCTTTGGCGTCCAAGCTTGGCATTCCTGGCGGCAATGTGCGTTCTCGAAGCTCGCCCGCTGACAAGAAGGACTACATTCGGACACTCCTCGGTACTGGCATAGATCGTAAGAAACCGGTTGTTGTTTTCTGCGGTGACGGCACAAACGATGCCGTTGCTCTCGCACAAGCTACAATTGGCGTCCACATGAACGAAGGCACGGATGTCGCGCAATCCGCCGCGGATGTGGTTCTCATGCGGCCTTCTCTGGCTGGTATACCCACCATGATGGACGCCAGTCGGAAATCTGTCAACCGCATCAAGTTCAACTTCACATGGAGCTTCGTGTACAACACCTTTGCAGTCCTTCTCGCTGCGGGTGCTTTTGTCAATGCGAGAATTCCTCCAGAGTTTGCGGGACTGGGAGAGTTGGTGAGTGTGTTGACAGTCATTGCTGCTGCGCTGCTTCTGCGCTGGTCGAAGATCTAGGCACAGAGCACCATTATTGCACGAGTGACAACCACTGAAGTTCCACAAACTCTCGTTTATGCCTGACTGGAATCGTCGCTTTGAAGACGGAACGCGACATCTCCTGTCATATTCAGTTTCGAATTGCAATCGCAGAATGCTGCAATCCTGTCGTTATCGATAATCTGCCTCATGTTAGAGAAGACTCCTCCAAGGAAGCCTCAACTCAATCCGTTCCACTCTCAGCTTCATTCTCACCGCTGAAGAAGTAATTATATAACTATTTTGAATTCTCGCTGGAACAATGCTGTCGCTACTTCGGCCACGTTGGATGTGATTAGTCTCTTCTTACAGTACAGCGTATGCGTATGATATTAACGATGGCTTAAAGCTGCCAAGAATTGAATTTTAGGCTATAATACTATGGGCCAGTGTGTTCTATGGTGTTTGAGTTGGGACGCTTGAGTCTGGACGGAGTTTGTGGGGGTCACGAGGCTCCAAGTTCGTTTTCAGGAAGTGGAACACTCTACATGTACGTTGTTGAGAGAAGAGATGATTACTGAAGATGAGGGAGAAAAGCATGAGTAGGGAAAACCCCAAATTCTTGTCTAATTCTTTTATCCGTGTTCTCGAGGGAATATTTATAACATTTCCTCCTGGAACAATTTTCTGTGCGGAACGCATACAAACGAAACCCCTTTTCCCATGATATCGAAGTGGTAGCCAGAACGTATCAGAAACTCAGAAGCAAACAAAGAAAGTGTCGTTGGCTTAATGCAGTTTGCCTGCAAAGAGCCGTTCAGGGGCTTTCTCGGAGAAAAGACAGGCCGACCGAAAGATAATGCCTTATGGAATAGGCAAACATATGCGTCTTTCTTCAACATACTTAAAGCGGATATAGTTGTGGTAGCCTGCGTATCGCTTTCAAGTTGAAATATATACAACCCACTCACTGGGTACGGATTCGTATTTTGGTCTAGTTAGGTAAACCAACTTTTCATTGCGAGGGGTCAGGGTAAACGATATCAACCAACCAACCACCCACTGTACTGTACAGTACTTCCCGAAACTGGTGTCACCACTTACACTCTTTGATACTTTCTCAAACCCTAATTGCCACGAGAAACTAGTCTATATTGGGGGTTTTTCCGGAGTACCCCTGTCAGTGGGGCCTGTATTGTTTCTTACGCAGAGTAATCTAGATATGTAGCGGGGTGTATTAACTTGTAATATGGTACAACTGACGCCTCGATACGCCACTTTGGAAGCCTTGGTCCCTGGTACGGGCAGATCTTAACAATCAATCACGAGTGGTCACTTTATCATCTCCCTCAAAGTCCACGGGTCTGCTAACAGCGCTATTTTATCTATCGACGGCTCAGAGGTGTCCTCGAAATGTAATAGTCGGCCCCGGACTAAGAACTCTAGACTTTCAACACGGAGCCCCCGTCGAACCAACCTATTGCTAATACTCATGTCTTCCGTTGCGCTGGTTCCGGGGTGACAAACAGCTTTCCATGCTCGACGACGGTGATTGTTACGAGGCGAAAATCGACGAAGCGAGCAGTAAAGCAAGTTCCGAGCCAGGCCTCAACGACAACATACAACGCGCTCATCTCTACATCGCACCTAAATTGCAGTTAAATGTACACGTGGGAGGCCGTGGTGATCGATGCGTTGGCCAAACGCTAGGGTCTATTTATCACAGGTGGGTTACTAGGTGGAATGCATGCAGTTCTGATGATGATCGCTGCAGTTGAGGGAGGGGCAAAAAAAAGCAATTATCACAAGTACTTACTCTTGTGATTCACCACACCTTCCGTAAGAGTTGAATTTGGAACAATCTTCTCTCGACTACCAAAATGCTTTTCCTGATCTGCATACTGTACACAGGTATGTATAGTTGTGGTAGCCTGTATATCGCTTCGGCGAGGGGTCAGGGTAAATGAAGACTACCTACCTACCTCCCTACCTACTGTGTGAATGCCTGTACAGAGATAAATGCAGGATGCCGGCATGGGCTGTTCTCTATTCACTGTAACATAACTAGACTGAATTACTATTATTTTCGTTGCAATTGACTTCTCCGCGTCGGTTCACCCAAAGGCCGATGTCACTTACGAACCGCCGGGCGGCACCTACTTTCACGCCGTGGTTGACGAAAGAGCCCGGGTCTTGATCCTCATAAACCTGCATGAGATCTAGGCAGTTCTCGATAGTCACATCGCGCGCTTTGTTGATACTATCCCTGAAAGTCTCGTTGCTCACCCGTGATTGCTGCCACTCGGTATATTCATCCACGGCGACATCAAGCAGCCCATGAACGATTATTAATTTAGCACAACCGGTCTTAGCAGGCAAGGCATTGTTGAGATGATCCAGCAGGGAGGACATTGATATTGATCGGAGAACACCTTGAACCGATTGCGGAATTATCCGGGACTTTATTCCGCTTTTCATGTCGCTGGTTCTCCTCGGCAACTATTCGCGAAGGCTATCGGGCATATCGTGGGTCTCGAGGACTCCTCCTTGCTCCACGTATTTAACGAGGGCCTTCAGATGGCGTATCTTCAATCAGTGGTGTCTTTTGTCCTCTGGGTCTTGCTGGCAATATTGTCCTTCATGGCGACATAGAGGCCCGGGACATCGCATAACACGATATACATCGCGCCAGATGGAATGTTGACCAGAGACCTGCTCGGCGTCAATCTGAGCGTCTCGGTCAGTGAGCATACGCTTGGTAACCGATGATTTTCCTCTCTTGTCGGTTCGAGAAGGAAGAGGCCCACTATCCTCCATGGAGTCTATCGATATCTGCAGTCGAAGCTTCTTGCCAACACGATACAGGTGGCCCCACGCAAGCAGCTACTTCTCCACCGCTGTCCAATCAATACCAGTGCCTTCGAAGCGCTTTGTAAGATCTCGTTGGGTACAGTCATTAACAGATAACACCAGGGCGGTATCATCTAGTCTAACCCGTCGACTGCGGGCTATCTTCCGTCGCAGAATACCCTCAGCGTTCTCCTTGATCTGCTCCCAATAAGAACTAGGGGGGGGGGGGGGGGGGGTCAGGTCTTGTTCTGTATCCTTCACAACAACTCGGTTGTTCAATTTAACACTCCACTCGATCTGATAGTGAATACAGTCTGAAGCTTGTTCATTCCATGCACTTCGATCTTCACCTTCAACCGCAGGATGGAAACTCAATTTCTCGGACGGATGTGATTGCAAGGAAGGTGAACGCTCATGAAGTATGTCCTCGGCATCGGGAGAAGGGCAGATTACTGATGGCGTCTAATCGCGGTGCAAGTAACCGGGGGTGGGCGCGTACGAGGGAGTCCGTTCCCAGAGATCACACAAGATGCCACTGAGGAGCTAGTAACATGGTTGTGTGTCAGCCCTCTACCCAGGGGTGTCAGGGAGGGTTAAGTAAAGAGAGCTGTGGCTGACAGGCTGAGTATTTTGATAAGCAGGTTCATGAGTACTGTATATCCGGCTTGTTCATTTCGGTGTTGCCGAGCCCACATTTGAGCCGCACCATACGACGGCGTCGCTTAATTGCAAGGAAGAGTTCCTGGCCCATCAACCTGCACTGGTACCTCAGGGGGAGGGGCATTTGCTTGAAGGGGCGTGGCTGATTTACACCAGGAGCAGCCCATAATTCGGTCCCATTTTCGTGCGTGACAACTTACGATCAGGGTTGCGAAGCTTGAGAGTCAAGCCTTTGGCATTACTTGATGGTGTTGCTGGGGGATGAAGAAAAGTGCCAGCCCAGAAGAAGTCAGAAAAAGCCAGCATGTTTCGCGCACGTGCATTCCGTGGAAAGCGGTCAGTGCGTGTGGCGGAATATCTAGAAAAAGAAAATCCGTCGATCCCGAGGAGTTTGCTGGCGTTCAAGGAAGGATATTTCAAGAGTCAGGACTCCGGGGGATACACGAGATGTTGAGAATATGGAATACTATGTGAAACCGTTAATTGAAGTTGAAATAAGAATGGCTCTAGTGCGATCTGGGGAAGTGAGGACCTTGGGGACGATTGAGGATCTTGTGGGTGAACACAAGGAAGCATCTCAAGACGTCATCTACCAACTTTTCCATAACTTGCAGTCTTCGCCTTTGTTTCGCATTGCCGCCGCACCTCATTTCATAATATTTCCCTGGTATTATCTATGGGTGGTATTTTCATGATATGACAGCCATCTTGAGAAAATTTTCGCCTCGACCTGGATCAAAGTTTCGCCGGCAAAAGGGGTGGCAGAACTTCTCTGGAAGATTACGTACAGTCTAGTATTACAGAAAGTCTCTCTTCTTACCACAACCCCCTATTTCTTGACCCTCGTAATCAATGAAAACATTTTACTCACTGCTGGAAATGATAGGGTGTGTTTCCTCGGCGGAGAGCACGCCTAATCACATCATTATTCGTACGCACGACTAGCCCTTAGGAATGACTGCAGGAAAATGCGCCTGCTCACGCCACTCGTGCCAGGTGGGTCTGTGCGCTAGACTGAACATGCGAGTTGAAATATTTTCGAGTGCTTTTCTCCAACTCTCTTACCTTCAGACCTACTAGTCGGCTGAGAGACCACGCAATCATGACGGCCAAGGCAAAGCTGAACCGTGAGCGTCGACTTCTGCTTGTTATTGGCATCTCGTTTTCATTTTTCATCGCTGAGATTGGTGGTACGTAGCCTGGTTCTGCTATCGAGTTCACCGAGAATGATGTTTAACCCCTGTTTCACCATACAGTTGGATTCTACACACGCTCTCTCGCGCTCGTTGCCGATGCGTTTCATTATGTGAGTCTGAGATTCGCCTTGGAATAAACACCATCCTGACGACTACAGCTGAATGACCTCGTGGGCTTTATCGTCGCGTATGCTGCTGTCAAGGTGAGACTGACTAAGGGTCGGGCTTCGGAAGTCACTGACTTAGGATGAGTAGATATCGGCACGGGATGAGTCCCCTAAAGAACTTTCCTTCGGTTGGCAACGAGCACAACTTCTGGGGGCATTTTTCAACGGCGTCTTTCTCCTCGCGTTAGGGGTCAGCATCTTCCTACAGTCTATCGAAAGATTTGTGTCTCTCCAACGTATGGAAAATGGTCCTTCGCGACGCCCGTACCACGTACTCACATTTGTCTTCCAGGAGTTGAAAAGCCGAAGCTCATCCTCATCATCGGATGCGTTGGCCTAGCGCTCAATATCATAAGCGCCACATTTTTACATGGTTGGCTAATCCCATTGCTTTGAATGGCTCATTCTAATATACTATATTCTTGAAGAGCATGACCATGATCACGAAAAGGACCACACGCACGACGGGGATCCCACGGCAAACGAAGGCCGTGAGAATAGAGCAGAGGCTTCACTTGGTGCAGATATGGTGGGTATCTCTTGAGATCTTCGAAAACCGGAGTACATCATTCTGACGTTTGGACAGCCCGTTACGCTTCACCAAGAACACCGACACCAGGCGAATCCCCGGAAAACGGCCGGGTATGATCTTGGCATGTTAGGCGTACTTCTTCACGTTATTGGCGATGCGATTAACAACGTGGGCGTCATTATATCTGCCTTGGTCATCTGGTTGGCCCACTATGACGGGAAATACTACGCAGATCCTGGAGTCAGCATGGGAATTGCGGTGATGATCCTCATATCATCAGTTCCCTTAGGTGAGCGAAGAAAAACATGACTTGACAAAGCTAATACGCGTTTTCTCGAGAAGTTAAAAGATCAGGCTCCATCCTTCTTGAAAGCGTGCCTCCTGGGGTTGATCTAAGAGACATAAAGCATGACTTGGAAACGGTTAATCCGCCCCAACTTTCCTGCCACCGCCTTTGACTAAGAACCTCTCTGACGTGAGAACAGATCCCTGGAATAGAATCGGTGCATGAACTACATGTTTGGGGCCTAAACCAGCGAAAGGCGCTTGCGTCAGCCCATGTAGTCGTCAAGGAGCATTCGGTCTCTAGCTTCGTCCACTTGGCAAACGTGATCAATGAATGCTTCCATGCCTATGGCATTCACTCGACCACGTTGCAACCGGAGCTTGCAGCGAGTAATATCCTAAGCGAGGCTTCGGGACACAAGAATCTTCGGAAGAGGTCGAACATCGCCCCGTCCTGTCAGATAACCTGTGGAAATCTCTGCGAAGATCTGACCTGCTGTGGATAAGTGCCGGCCCAGGCATCAGCCCCATCATCAAAAGAAGTTGCCGTGGAAAAGTGATGGCATTTGCGCTTTCCGAATTTGAACCACATATGGAAGGCGGCGGTGCTGTGGATGATGGTTGTGCGTATAAACAGGAACAACTTCGAAGGGGCGAAAATGGTGAAGTATCCTTTTTTAAGAAAAAAATACGAATGTGGATTTAAGGGTGAAGACCACGGGCTTCCAAGTACGGCGGATCTGGGAAAGTTCTTACCTCGTCGTGTTCATTCGACAGGACACTGACAGGTCTGTATGACAGAAGTGTCTCAGATGCAAAGCCCGCGTCGGCCACCAAGTAAATCAAAGCCAAAACTCAAACTAAATTTAGCAAACAGAAAGAGAGCTGGATGTAATCCCGAATTTGAGATCGAGTTCTAGAGGAGAGCCTACCAACAATCTCAACTACGAAAGAGAACAGCATGATCATGATTATCGGGTGCCGCGCGGCCGAAGCTGAAAGAGGGCACTAAACAGGGTTTAGTTTGCCGGCTCAGCCACAACCCTACCCCTCTTTTCATGCCGTAAGGAGTCACGTCAGCCATAAAACTGCTCAAGCGCCCCTACGCATGCCAATTTTCTCTCATACAAATCTCATTTGCAAAATCCTATTATTCCATACTACAATGTCGAATCTTTTAAGCAAGCTCACGAATCAAATGTCTGGTCAACAGACAACACCAGGCTCCCAACAGTCATCTTCTGGTATCCTACATAAGGTTACTGATGCCATGACCGGTCAGAAGCACCCTCAGGATTATCAGAGCCAACGACCACCTGATGCCGGTTAGTTTCGTGATTTCCTGTCCAATGAGTGTCGCTAATAGTAATCTGCAGGCGGCCACGGCGGGTACCAAGGTGGACAGGAAAGCTACAGGGGCGGCCACGGTGGCTATGAGGGAGGCCACGGTGGGTATCAAGGTGGACGGGAAAGCTACAGGGGCGGCCACGGTGGCTATGAGGGAGGCCACGGCGGGTATCAAGGTGGACAGGAAAGCTACAGGGGCGGCCACGGTGGCTATGAGGGAGGCCACGGTGGGTATCAAGGTGGACAGGAAAACTACAGGGGCGGCCACGGTGGCTATGAGGGAAGCCACGGCGGGTATCAAGGTGGACAGGAAAGCTACAGAGGCGGCCACGGTGGCTATGAGGGAGGCCACGGCGGGTATCAAGGTGGACGGGAAAGCTACAAAGACGGCCACGGTGGTCATTAGGGTGGCTGCAAACGCTGCTTACAGTGCTTACGATTCGGTTGTAAAGATTCGGTTGTTACGAAGTGCTCTCTGGCTACTGACAGTTCTATTCCTTATATCTTGGTATGGTGGCCAAGAAAAAGGGATATTAACTTAAAACTGATCTATTGACCTCTTGTTCCCTAGCAGAATGCGCTGCTTAATTAGAATTTTTGATGAGAATACTCCTTTCCGGCCTATGTTCTGCGGGCGGTTCTCAAACATCCTGCCACTTCGCGTAGCAAGGCAGTACCACCGTGCGAGCTCCAGCCTCAAGTTGTTGTGCAAGTCCATTCTACTAGGGAAGTCAGTGGAAGTGGGGCCATATTGTGAACCAGGGTCCCATGGGTTGAACTCTTGGAATTCAAATTTATTGTCAATACATATGTACATGCATCGGACGCCTTTACACAACAATCCCGAGGCCCTATAGTGTCTTTGGTCGGGAGAACCTCACGATTTTGGCCCGAACGCCAATAATCGCCCACGAGTCGACGAACAATACCAATTTTCATTATTTTACCAGTGACGAACTCCGAGTGTTTGCCCTCATGGATCTGTTCAACATCAAGCCCGTTGGCTTTCAAATCCATTGGCTTCCAAGACTCTGCTGTTCCTCCATATGTAGTTCTTAATAGCGTAGAACCACGCATCGAATTGTAAACTGCTCGCCAGAAAGAGAGTTGCCCGGAAGCATCCTCTGATGCCACATGGCCAGATCTGCCAGATGCCAGGCACCAGACAGGGGCTCGCCTGCGGTTTTTCTGGTTTGCAATCTCCGCAACCCTCTCTGCTTCATTTTTACCCTCCACTCGATCTGGTAGTGAATACAGGTAGGTGGTTGTCCCTCAGGTGATCTACCACTGTCCGGTTCAATCACTGACATGAATTCCAGCTTGTTGGACTGTTTTCCATGCAGGGGTCAGGACAAATGAAATCATATATGGTCTACCCAATGCCGAAACCTGTAATTACAGTATTTCCGGTGATCTACCAGAGATACATCAAGAAAGTGTAGTGGGGACTTCCCTTGACCTAGTTCGGCTTAGCGCGATCTGAGTGGGGCGCTGGGAAAGAAAGCGTGTGTCCAGGGGGTAATCTGTTTTCGAATTCTACTGTACCTCGATGCTGGAGAAGAGAAAAACAATTTGTGATATCCCATGGAAGGTAACCAAATGCCCCTAATTCTTTTTTGTGAATAAATTCTGATTGGTCTTATCAAGGCAAATCACCCGCAGTTACAGTAACCCCTTCACTTTCGTTCCTCGTTTCAGGGCAATCTACAACTACCACTGTACTGTAAAGAAAAGTATTAAGATACATACAGTGGTCGTTCATCATGCCTGTGCTGCATCAACTGCGTCTATAACAATCCCTGTAATATCGACATCCTTCCACGAAGCTGCGACAATCTCGAATTCCCATGGTTCTGCTTGCTTCATAGCTTCCAGGCAGAAAATGTCCTCCTCTGCTACATCTGCCGCTGGATCAACAGCGGTAAAAACTTTCCATCGCCGCCAAAAACACGAACGTCGATATTTGGTAACAATCTTTTTCCTAGTGAATGATCCTTGTACGGCAGCTTCAGGCGACTAAGCTTTTCGTGCGTGAACTTTGATATCTCTGTTTCTTTTCAACTCTTGAAAGAATCTCCGCGGATTGTTTTTCTCAGCCACAATAAAGGAGATAAAAGGCCGTTGCCAGTGGTCGTAAAATTTGCCTCCGTCTCCTCTCTTGCGTTCACGTAGATATGGTTGACTGGACCACGTAAAAATTTGCCGTTCATGTAGCTTCAACAAAGAAGGAATAAGACTATATGTCTCCTCCTCAATGGGGCCGTAATGATAAGGAGACGATGAAATTTCACCTCGGAGAAACTTCTTATTCAACTGGAGTAGAGCAGTAAAACCAGTAGCGTTATTCCAATGTTAGACGTCTTGTGGGAGCTCGGCCATAGTGGATATTGTGTCCAGTATCAAGAAGTAGAGAAATGAACTGATATTTAAATAGCACCTAAGATTCGATGGTAATTTGCACCTTGGCTTTGCTCACTCTAGGCTACAGTATCCTATACCTATAGAGACCTCCAGGTTCACTTGAGATGGTTTGGAGGCATGATCCTCACACATGGACTGAATATTGACGGAGCCAAACTTAGTGCTCAGATATGAACCGCCCTGAGAAACCTCAAGTTAGTGGTAATTCCTTAGACGCTCCAAGTCTTCTGCAAGTCGCCCGTTGTGGTGTCACAGAGCCGCACTGTCTGATCAGAGCTAGTCACCAGCAGCTGACCGTCAGCCGAGAAGGCCACCGACTCAACCGAACCTAAAGGAGCCTCGAGAGTCTGTCGCAGGGCGCCTGTCGTAGCATCCCAGACCCGCACTGTCTCATCACGGGAAGCAGACGCCATGAGAAGGCTACTGACTCAGCCCAACTCGAATGACCCTGGAGAGATTGTTGAAGGGCGCCCGTCACAGTGTTCCAGAGCCGTACCGTCCTATCATCGGAGCCAGATGCTAGCAGCCGGCCATCGGGCGAGAAGGCCACCGACCCAACTGAATCTGATGGACCTCAAAAGTCCGTTGGAGGGCGCCCGATCGCAACATTCCCGAGCCGCACTGTGCTATCATGGGAACCAGAGGCCAACAGACGGCCGTCGGACGAGAAGTCTACAGAGTTAACCCGACCTGAATGGCCCTCGAGAGTCTGCTGCAAGCCGCCCGTCGTAACATCCCAGAGCCGCACCGTGCCATCACTAGAGCCAGACGCCAGTAGCTGCCCGTCAGGTGAGGAGTCGACAGTCCAACACCTACTGTAACTCATGTGACCTTGCACCATCTTACTGACTACGCCAAGACCTTCAGACGGCAATCGCCAAATCCTGGTCCTAGTTAGTTAAGTTAGTTATGTTTGTGCCCTATTTACCAGGCAGCAATACTTTGTTTGCCGTAACGAGACACGAAGAGACACGCTAACCGCTTCGGGATCAAGGCGCCTTAATGGCCAGGCCGTGCCAGCTACGTTACTCCACGTATGTTCAGACTTGCGCAACACAATAATACCAAAGGGAAGTCACTTTGAAATGATCTCGTCCTTCACTACAGTGCATCATACTAAGAACAGCTATCGACTCTAGATACAAGACCTAGCACAAGAAAGTGAAAAGAGATGCCCCCACTCTGAATCACCTTTATTTGATGAGAACGCAACGCTGATGATCTTTATTGTCATCAGTTTGTCATGAGCACTGTCCAAACTGCGACTGAAAGGGTGAAGTATTGGAGATTAGCCGGATTGTACCGCGAAATACCGGTGTTCCTCGTCGTGCTACTAGGTAAATCTGGTGTGTTCGTCGAGTTCGTCGCCTTGACTACTCCCTGTATTTCGCTGGCACCCTCAACAAAGACCAACGCGAAGCCGCTCTGTGTACGAGTGGAGTCAGTATTACTATAACGCTATGGGAGTTGGGATCTTGGAACACCACCATTAGATGCCATTGCATGTGGCAATGCATAAGCCACGCTCCGGGATTATCGGTGACGAATCTGATCGCAAGCCATCCGGATGCAGGAATATCTGCCGTATCGCGATACACTGGGTTATGGAGATTGAGCACACCCTGGGGTACGTCGAGCACCGATGCATACGGGAAATTTCCAGTGCCAGAGCCCAAGATCCAAAACTTGTGGCCATGCAAATGTATCGGATGGCCCATCTGTTCACATGATAATCAGTGTCATTAACACATAATGTAACATCGGGCATAGTCTCACCATGTCCATGGAATCGTTGGCTATCTTCAAGATGATATCGATTGTCGAATTGATGGGCAACTGTATCGTAGTGTTGGCTAGCCATCCATCGGAGGTGTTGCCATAGAGAATCGGCACTGCTGGTTCCGTATATGGATACCCGTCCATCACCCATGTGACAATACCCGTCTCATTGATGGTAAAATGTTTGGTCACATCTGCTGCTCCCACAGGTGGTGCGTTGCTAACGAAGGGTTGAAGTGAAGTCGCATCGAGCGTCGTTGCGTTGGCCGTTGCCGAACCGTTAAGCAACATCCATGTAGACATCGGATCTTCCTTAATCAACGGTGCCATGGTCGTAGCCGTAGTCGTCATATTTTGTCCCTAAATACTCCACCAAGTTAGATCAAAATGTTCATGGCAGCCTGACGGGATGTCAAAACTCACGCTATACGACACGATGGCTTGGCCTTCGATGACTTGTTGCATATCACCGGTTGGATACGAAGCAAATCGGAGATAGTAGTCTCCCGGCACTTGATCAAGCCTAATCATTACTGAATAGCGTTGACCGAGAGATATGTGGAGGACCTGAGCCATCCTTTCGTCAGCTTTGTCACGTGGAATATGGCACCGACAGCATCAGTCACCTGAACTTCCTGGGGTGTAACGTAGAGTCCGTCGGCAGCAAAGACCCAAAGAGAATGCGCATCCAACGATACACTGAGATCACTAATGGATCCTGAGTTGACAAGATTGAGAGCCAGCCAACCTTGGGTGGTATTAGCAGGGATTGTCAACAATGGGCTAGTTGTGTTAGTGCAAATGTCCAACGGGAGGCTGCTAGCATTGAATCCAGGACGAAAATTCATCACTGGAGTACAGCCGCGAGGGGTAAGGGGCACATTTGACATGGAAGACATTGCAGTTGAAGGCGTTGAGACCATCGTGGTCTCCGAGGCCATTGGGGACGACGTAGAGGTCGGCATTGACATGTCTCGTGCCATCATACTTCCCATATCCATGGAGCCGGAAGTCGGCATATCGGTCGAGCTCATGGAGCTGTTTCCATCAGAGCCTAGCCCCATCCCAGTTCCAGCTTGAAGGATATATTCTGGAAGACAAGTCACTCTCCCTTGTCCGTTCGCAATGAGGCTGTCAACACAGAACGGGAATGCGCCAGTCTCAATGTACCGACGGTATATCGTGTCGGATGTCTCATGGGTCCAGTCATTCAGGAGGATGTTCGTTGCGCTATTTTCAGCTTGTAGAATATTTGCCAAATCTGCGCTGTTATCCCCGGCCAATTTCTCAAACGGCCGAGAACGATTGGAGGCCGGATGGATAAGGAGCGGTCCGCGGATAGCGTCATCGTAGTATGCCCGGAAGTGTGAATGGTACCAGTAGAAGCCGTATTGGTCTCCCACGGAAAATCGGTATGTGAAATTGCCGCCCGGAAGAATTGGATACTGGAACATGTCAACGTCCCCCAGGCAACGGCCCCCATTCGGAAGGGATGTGAAGACCAACCTGCGTGACTCCGGGGACACCGTCCATCTCGGGTGTCCCGTGTTGGAGGAGACCTGGTAAGAAAGGGATGTCAGCAATATTGGACCTCGCTACTCCCCAGGTCCGTGGCAAACTCACCATGCCAATGGATGGTATTTTCCACAGTCAAGTTGTTCGTTACAAACACTTCAAGCTCATCGCCCTCCTCGACCTCGATGAGAGGACCAGGCTGCTGCCCGTTGATGAGGTAGACCGGTCGAGAAACTCCATCTAGGGACCACAGGCATTAGATAGAACCGACTGTGTCGAAGCTAGGTACGAAGCAAGAGATTACCAGGAGCGTTTCTCCCACTATGGATAGTGAAATTGTACTGGCGAAGAACCGCATTGCATAATTGAGGCCCTCCAACCAGGAGGAGGGTCGTCAATCGAACAATGGTCGGGATCGATAGCATGGTGCAACCTGAGGATCGAAAGATATTTGCTGTTTGTACTTTGTATCTGGACGAATATCAAAATATAAATACACGGGGGTAGGCATTCAGGTCGTCGACCCGCCACAGCGCCAAGAAAACCACGCCTCATTTAGCGCGCTTTGCGGAGTGCTGTAATTCCTATTCGTCAATAATGGTTATTTTGGTGGGGCGTCTACGCACAATTCGCGCATCCGCTTCCTTAGCCTGTCCCTGACCCCGAATAACTATCTATAGAATTGTCTACTTCCCTACATCTGAATCTCCACTGTCTCCTTGCGCCGCACATGTTGAGAACATAAAGGGGTGAGCAGCAAAATGACAGTTCCGTAGGATATATCCGGTTTTGCCTTCTTTGCGTTCCGATCAGTATATATTGCGGGAGATCCTTGTAAGCTTCATATAGCCCCATACTTTCACGCACAAACCGCGCATCTCAGGCCTGGGCGACCTTGGCGATGAAAGACACACCATTGGTCAAGATTACATGTGGCTGTTCTTACGTGGCACTGAGCGATTTGTGCCATTTGGAGAGCAAAATCTCCTGCGGATAAAACACCCTCAAAAAAGAGTCGTTTTGTCGACTCTAGCCCCTGCCTCTTTGAACGTCCATATGTCTGAAACGAACTAAGTGGGAGTAAGGGAACAGAATCACCGATCGCCTCCACCAAAGTCTCACCGCACTGCCCTGAAACGAGGAACGGGTGCAGGGGTTCCTACTTTGCGCGTACCGTGGACGAGCAGGCCGCGAAACCCACCAAACTCTCTTCGCCGATCTCGACGGTGATTGGTCTGCTTTTCTCATCAAGAAATGCCCCCGAAACCTGCGTAACTTGCGGCAGAAGGGGATGACAGGAGAATAGCTGCTCGGTATAGGGGAGAACAAGAGCAAATCAACTGGATACAGGGGGAAGGTCCTTAGGATGAGAGCTCTCTATCTCTAGCGGTTGAAGCTACTCCGGTGGTTGAAGCTACTGGACGCTCGAAATCATCGAGAAGCGCCAGCGTGGTCAAATTAGTCCTCCATCGTTAGGATGGAATTAGCGGTTTCGGAGGCGGTTTGCTTGAAGGTTTTCTTTTCGGCAGAAGAAGCGATAGATGTAATTCAACAAGTTGTTAGATGAGTTTGAGCCGGACTCCCCGTTCGCCCTACTCGCTAACCCGCCTCTTTTTTCACACCTAACCTTGGTCCCTATTATCTCCTAACTTTAGCACTTAGAATTTAGAAAATCTAACTTCCTTACGCAAATAGCCCCATAGAGAGATGAGTTTACTTAGCGTTTTAGTTTCATTGCGAGGGGTCAGGGTAAATGACATCAACCAACCAACCAACCAACCAACCACTGTAAGGAAGAGGTCCCAGTTTGACGGACCTGGGGTCGATTGTTCGAAGGCGACTTCCAAGCTCTCCCACATACTTAACCGTGAATTACGCCTAAATCCGATTTCAACTTGCCCACCGCCAGCCGCTATTAGTTCATTAATAATCTGGACCATGAGGACTCTTATTATCGGGAAATTAGCTGCATGCAACGGTGCGCGAACAATTTCTACCAGATAAACGCCCATCCACCTTTGACAACTTATTTACAACTAGAATCTGAGGACCTGTGAAATTGACGCCGAAAATGACCGCTTTGGAGGCCAGAAACGGCCGCCTTTCCACCCGTAACTTTGGCCGCCGCGCCCGCGCTTGACCGCCCACCGCCCTCGACGACCACTATTCTGCACCGGCCCAGTGCTGTTAGTCATCCTCCGGTCGTGATGTTGGCGCTCAACTTCAACAGATGTTCCCCCCGTTTCCACTCGCGATCAAACCGACGCCGAAAATGGCTCCCCTCTGCAGCGAAAGCCAGGTGCCCTCACTTTTCACCGGGCCTGGTCGGGCGCCTATATGATGCTCCGTCCTCCCTCTTTTTCGTGTCCCTGCACCCTCCCATTCTCTGTCCTCGTCCCCATTCTCTGTCCTCGTCCCCATTCTCTGTCCTCGTCCCCATTCTCCGCGGCCCAGATCGACGTTGACGTTATTATTTCCCATATTCCCCCCAGCACAGATTCCAAATCCTGGTCTTTGTATCTGACCTCCCGCCATGGCACCTACCCCTCTACCTCCGGCTCAGGCCGATGAGCACCAATACTGGACCGATCCCATCCTCTGCGAAGAAACTCGAGCCAGGCTGAAACATTTTCGCACTCTTGGATGGCTCCCCCCAAATTTCAAGCCAAAGACGTTGATAGGTATTGCTACTGTCGAACGCTACTGGCGAAAGTGAGTGTACACTCGGTCAGAAAAAGAGGGTGATCGGGGAATAACATAGGAGAATAGGTATTGCATTCAGTCGAACGAGGACTACGTGGACTACCTTCTTTTGGAGGATCAAGCGATCTACATGAAATTTTTCGACTGGATGTTCAAAACGTCAAGAGAGAAAGCGCTTCAGTCATATGACGAATACTGGCGCCGCCTTTGTCGATACTCCGAGCTCTTCGCCCATCGCCGCGTCAATGACGATGTCCATAAACAGATGCGACGAGTACGTGTACCTCCTTTGTTCTCCGGGTTAGTAGGCTAATTAGCATAGTTTCTCAGCGGCGTCTTCCCGGCCGAGCGCAAGATTCCCCGAAAAACGAAGGACAAGAATACGCTAGATGTGGATGTCTTCTGTGTGATCTACCGCCATCACTGGGTTCATTCGACGTTCTTTCGTCATGGAAATATGATCGTCCAATTTGCCACAGTCCAGCTCTGGTCCGCCATTACCGGGACTCGACCCGGCGTCCTGCTTCCACAGAACACACCTCTGCCTGACGACTCATCCTTGGGCAAACGGAAGCGGGGCCATGCTTTCCAGAGTGATCTTCCCAAGTACGTTTCCTTGAAAGACCTTCCGGACTCGGTCTGCTATCGTGATATCGAACTTTTCTATTTAAAAGACCCTCAAAGCAAACGTGATGTCCTATGTGCTATCATCGAGTTTCGCAATCTCAAAGGCCGGCCAGAAGGCGCTGATGGGTAAGGGTGATCTCGACCTCAAATGCCTACGTAGCTGGTTGGATACTGATCACCTGGCCGTCGGAACCAAATTCTTCATGCACGGCGACTACCAACTGGCGTATTGCCCGATCGCTAAGATCGTTTCTTTCGCCTTCCGGGATGGAGCTTTTGCCAATACCAAGCTCACACCGGAGCTCATTTGGCGACTGCGAGTTCCACAACGCAGTTCGTCCCTTGCCCTCCGGTGGAAGCCCGAGGTTCTTAATATGCCCCTCCTTCGGCGTTTTGAGCGCACTCCATATGGCTACGAACTGCATGGGTCGTTGCCGATGACTTATGAATCAAGTCGGCAGGCGCTCCGAGAGTTGGGTCGGGATGCTAGATTCGAAGACGATATCGGCCATTACAACTTCCCCGCTCGGCTGCGAATGAAGTCAATCGTATGTTACCCATTGGACGCATTTGGCGAATTGTAGCCCTGCTATGATGACGGGAATCTTCTCATATCTGATTTGTTCGCAGGGAATTTCACGAGCCAGGAACGGCAAAGAGTACTTGGCCAGTCCGGCGACGCGGTTTTCGAAAAGCACTACCAGTCACAATACATTGGGCGCGACCTCCAGCATGTCGTTCTTCTTCGACCGTCTCAGGACGGTCTATTACGTGCCGCTGGAAGCATGCTCAGGAAAAGGGATCCATTAGCACCATCCGATCTTACCGACGCGCACAAGCGTGCTATATGCCAACACCCCGAAATCTTGCAGCTTAGGCGAGAGAAGAGAGAGCTCATGGCAGAGATGCGATCCCTTGCCGGCACTATCAAGAACGCCCGAGAGCCGTTTCCGCACCTCTATCAAAGGCACGAAACCGTCAAAAAAGACCTGGCCAAACTTCGGAAAACCTTAGCAACTGACACTCGCGAGAGAGCTAGAAAGGATTATTTCCAGAATGCACCTGTACTTGAAATCGACAGACAGATCAATCAACTTCTCGGCGAATTGATGTTGAAGGATGTGATGCTGACAGTTCTGCCGATGAAGACTGGGAGCTACCTATCCCTACGTATGTGTTTTCTGAACGGGCACGCCTTGTCGAAAACTTTTACGGTCCCGACGCAGAGAACTTTGACGAGGACAAGCTACTTTCACGTCGTATCCAAGTTACCAAGGACATGGTTGCGTTGCTGGGGCTCTGCGAACCGAGCAGGCGAGGCAACCGTGTCAATTGGGATCTTGATGACGATGAATTGCCTGAACGACCAGAAGAGCCCTCGCTTCCTGAGGAAGACACTCTCGTGTGTCCAACAGATGTCTGCATCATTTGTTGTGGTGTATCTCGTCGTTCAGCATCGAATCCTCCTCCGCATAAAATTCCCCCCAAGCGAAAGGATTCCCTCCGTCGCCACCTCATTGACTCTCATCTGGTCCATGCTCACGATGGGATTAGCTGCAATTGGGATGCCTGCCGCAATGTCCCTAAGTTGACCGAGATCACCGAATTTTTGGCCCATGCCTCCAAAGCGCACGAATATGATGTCAATATTAAACTGTGTCATCTGCCAAAAAGGCCTCAACTTCTTTGCAGCGACAGTTCATCCGTCGAAAGCAGAGACGTGTCGTTGGAATCAGAGAACCGGCAAAGCATTAAAACCGCCGCCTCCTCTGTCGAATTTGAGATGGCAAATATTGACCCACGCTTGGTGGAACCCCGTCCTGTCACGAGGCCTTCCCCGTGTTGGTTTGGCACTGAAGACTCCGCCTCTTCTGCTGGCTCTGACATGACAACTATCGACCCACGCTTGACCGAACTTCCAACAAGGCGATCGACGAGAGGAGCTGCAAAGGCGGCAAAGTCCGAGTCAAGACCTCCGCCGGAGCGTGCGACGCGTTCATCTCGAAACTGCGACCCCCTGCAAGAGCAGTGCGAACAGAAGAAGGGAGAAAAGAGGCGTCTGGGAAGACGGAAAGCGTCCGATACAAAGCCTCCGCTGCGTCGATCAAAAAGATTGAAATCCCAATGATCCGCGGATTTAAGACTTCGTGTGTGCGTTTTGTGCCTCCTTCCTCCTTTCATTAGTGATAATATGCGTCCTCTAAATTACTATCCTCAGCATCTCGCTCATTTAAAGTGCCATATCTATGTAGATTGTTTTCATCCTAGTGATACGTCAGCGGTAGGAAGCCTACAGCTCTCCTTTTCAAATTCATTCATAAATGGCAGAGCGAGATGGTCACAGAGCAATTCCATTTCGTGTGGAAGCCAGGCAACAGGGCAACAATGGCGAGCCACGACTTTTCCTCCCTTCTATATCGCGCGCTGGATCAGGTTGTCATTTTCTTTCACTTTAACAAAGCTCAGCGCACGCCAGGCTATGATTTTCCTTTCTCTCTCCTTTAACTCTTTACCCCAACTGGGCTCATCGCACGTTTGGACACGATTTCCCTTTATTTTCACGATTGCCTGGGAGTTATCCTGGGCGAATATCTCACTCCCGACAGAACTTGCCGTACGCTGGGCCATGATCTCCCTCCACTCTTGCCCTCGACAGACTTCATCTCACGCCGGGCCATGATTTTGCCTTTTCTTTCACTCTTATTCCCGAGAGAACTCGTCGTATGTCAGGTCATGATTTTTCCTTCCATCAGGCTATCCCAAGCAACTCAGCTTCTTTAGATCCACTTTATCATAGGACAGGCCACAGTTTCCCTTCTACAAAATAAACGATCTACCAATGGATCGTCGCGTCGTGGGATGAGCCGTGAGTGTCTATTGGTGGCTATATTTGTAGCGTCTTTGCACCGCCCCAGGACTTAGGCCCGCCATTTCTATTTGCTATCACGATACCAAATTTATGCAGTACTTCCATGATAACGCACTAACCCAAACCGCCCCGAATTCCCTTCCCAACTGGTGGAGACCGGCCCACGTGTCCAAGTATACCTCCAAACCGCCAGATTCTACCAGCCCGATAGCAAAACCAGCGTCCCTTGCACGCTTGAAGGGAGTTGACTGGCCGATTCTTGCACCGCTCAACTGCATCAAATATTCCGTACTCATCACGACATCATGAGACTGGCAGCCGCAGCAGTCAAAGCGGTGTGACGATAGTTGATACGGCGCATTGGCGCCGCTGATGTAGTCGTAGTGGTACCATTATTAGACTGACCAACCAGGGCGGGAATTTGATCTTGCCCTTCAACCAGGACGATTGCCATGCCGCTCTACCAAAAGAAGAATAATGTTAGCAAGACCATTATTGGGATTATTGAGGATACGCCGATCTAGCATTTGTACTTACCACCATGTGCCACTGGATATGGCAGTGAAAGATCCACGCTCCGGGGTTATCCGTAACATATCTTTTTTAAGAAATGTAAGCTATAGTCTGGCCAGTGGCATATTCGGGTGATTTACCGGATCACCGCCCATCCTGACGGAGGAATATTAGTTGTGTCACGGTAGGGAGGATTTCGAAGATTGATCAGGGATTCTGGGGCGTCTGTCGCGGAACCATACGCGAAAGGGCCGGTACCGGACCCAAGCACCCAGAAATTATGGCCGTGCAGGTGCATGGGGTGGCCCATCTGCGGTGAGTTTATCTCCCGTTAGCTTCAGCTGTCCACATCTATAAGAATGTTGGAATCACTGATTTAACCGACTTACCGTATCCATTGAATCATTTGCAATCCTCATAATAATATCAATCGTTGAGTTAGACGGCACATGGATGGTCGTATTCGCTTGCCAACCGTCTGATACATTGCCCCGGATGATTGGTATTTTTGGCTCAGAGTATGACGCGTCATTCACGACCCATGTCACAATGTCGGTCTGGTTAATTGTGAAAGCGTATGTCTGGTCTGCTGGTCCTGAGGGAGGGCTCTTGGGTGCAAAGGGAGAAAGCAGCTGAGGATTAAGTACGCTGGTATCAGACTTGGCTGATCCATTGGTCAACATCCAGACGGTTGAGGGATCGACCGTCATGTTCATTGGAGCTTTGCTGCTCATCATGCTCATCTGCAAAAAAAAACGGAAAGTCAGCACGGGCATGATATAGTCGTGACTTGCGTGCCAGTCGTCTTACGTTATAGGACACAATAGCTTGCCCTTCAAGCACTTGTTGCATGTCGCCATTAGGGTATGATGCGAATCTGAGATAGTAATCCCCCGCTTTCTGATCAAGTCGAATCATCACTGAGTACCGTTGGCCGATCTCTATTTCCAGGACCTAAGATGACGTGTGGTGAGCCCAGGTTGAGGGATATAACGGATGCTGTTCAAAGGTATGCTCACTTTCACCTCCTGCATGTCCACGTACGATCCGTCGGCAGCATAGACAAACATAGAGTGTGCGTCCAGAGATACATGTAACTTGCTGACTGCACCGGAGTTGACTAGATTCAGCGCTAGCCAACCACGCATGTGATTCGCAGGGATAGTGAGCAAGGGCGAAGAAGTATTAGTGCAGGTGTCAGGTGGGAGTGAACTGGCATTGTAGCCTTGCCTAAACATCATCGGCGGCATACAACCGCGGGGACTCAATGAAGTCATGGACTGTGGCATGCCCGACATTGTCATTGTGCCTGACATCGACACTCCACTGCTAGACTGCGATGTTGGCGTTCCAGACATGGAGGTGCTAGACATTGTCATATCCATGCTAGACATAGTCATATCCATAGTCATATCTGTAGCCATTGCATCTGTTGACATCTGGGAAGAAGTGGCTGATGCGTCCATGGTCATGTCCGGGTCCATTCGCTTTGCCATTGGCATTGACATAATTGATGAGGAGGTCTGGTTCATATCTCCTTGTCCCATTCCAGATCCTGACTGAAGCATATACTCTGGTAGACACTCAACTCTCCCGAAACCATTAGCAAGAATGCTGTCGACACAGAATGGGAAAGCGCCCGTCTCAAAATATCGAGCGTAAATAGTGTCCGAAAGTTCATGTGTCCAATCATTCAAAAGAACAGATGTGGCGTCCCTCTCGGCCTGCAGAAGGATATCACGGTCGTGAGGGCTACGCGCAAGCTTTTCAAAAGGTCGCAATATTGAGGGGGAAGGCCGTATCAAAAGTGGCCCTCTTATGCCGTCGTTGTAGTATGCTTTGACATGGGAATGATACCAGAAGAAGCCGTACTGCTCTTTGACCGAGAATCGGTAGGTAAAGTTACCGCCGGGAGGTATAGGATACTGTAGCCTAGAGTGAGCAAAGCCAGGGTGCAAATTACCATCGAATCTTAGGGACTGACCTGCGTGACACCAGGCACTCCATCCATATCCGGACTTCCCCGCTGCAAAATCCCTGTCGTAGTACTATCAGTGATCATGAATTGCCACTTTCAAAATATTTCTAAAAGAGAGAGGGAGAGCAGCCTCTCATTCAAGCGGCTACCTTTACTGACCGTGCCAGTGAAGAGAGGTATCGACAGAGAGGTCATTCTTCACAAAGATTTCCAGACTGTCACCTTCATCTGCCTCAATTAGCGGCCCTGGTTGTAGGCCATTGATGAGATAGACTGCGCGGCTGACACCATCTTTCTAGCAATCAGCTCTTAATGTCCATGTTTCGGCGGTAGAAGATCCATATACCTGGAGCCCTAACGGCACTATGAACCGTCAAGTTGTATGTGCGGAGAGCAGCGTTCGAATGAGACACGAAGCAAGTGAGTGCGAGCCAAACGGCGTACGTAGTCTGGCGAACGAGCATCTTCGAAACGTAGCAAAAGGATGCTACAGAAAAGGCACACACACTGGAGCGTAGTACGCGCAAAAATGTCGCCCATATATATACCCCATCACCTTTCTGCTTTCGGCGGCGGTTTCTCGCAAATTCGCAGGGAACCGAACTGCGATATTTTCGCCGATTTTAGCGCGGCCTTGGCATTGTGCCTCGTAGAGGTTCAATTATTTTTCTTGCGGGCAGCACGTTTTGCGAGCGGACAATTTCGCCAAGATCAGCGCCAATTGCTGCCGCCCTCAGCCACCGAAATGGAGCAGTCTCTGCCCAATCACCTGGAACTGATTTCCGTTTCTGAAATTAGCCTTCTATTGATAATAAAGGTACACCTATCGTCAGTCAATAACACCTATGGATGTCGGCTGTTTAATGATAAAATGCCAAGAAAAGACGGGGATACCTCTAGGGAGCGATACGTGGCTGCGCCCCATCTCTTACTGCTATCATCGCAAGGAATAAGACCATCAGGCTCTGTTTTCGGGATATCCGCAGAAGTCATATCATGCTACGAGCGCTTTACTGTATGCAGTACTCTCGACTTTAACACAGTTTCAAGATCACAGGCAATGAGTGCAGCCTTGTATTTACCAGCCGGAGAACTTGACAAGCGCTGCACGTCGCGGTGATTTTCTCCATTTCTCAGCCGCTCGGCCTAGAACCTTAGCCACACAGTAAAAGCCAACCAATCACATCTAGTCGATTGGTGTCTAGGTTGAGCCGTTCCGCGTCCTAGAGGAGGTAGACGAGTGCGTCAACGCCGACGCCGTCTTCAACCGCGGTGGGAAAAGTGTATTCCGGCGCCAATCGATGTTCGATGCTGACTTCCACCTTGTCGACGACTTCCACAACCGCAGTGGTCCATCAGCTTTTATCACTTGCATTGCCGATAGTGTAGTGAACCCCGTCAGCGTGGAAGTCAACCAAAATAGGATAACGCCGACAACCATGGCCATTCGGGAAAGATAACCCCAATCAAAGAGCTGATTCTCTATAGAGGACCAATCGATGTCGGTCCTATCAAACCTCCGGGTGAGGTCCCTCTGCCACGCCGATGAGTTACTTGCCCAACGCAATACTCAATAGGTAGAATATGGATGAACTCCGTCGCGGAATCTATTCAGGACTGAGATCCCAGAACGGCTAACGATACTAGGCGGGGTGCGAGAAACAGTGGGTTTCGCTCTTCGAAATTACTGGCGGCCCGAATCCATTCACACCTCGCAATAACTATGTGTGAACCAGCTGTATGACGTAATTTTACGCACTAATCGCGCATAGAAGAGTGTGGACGCCAACGCGGTCAAAGTCAAAGGACCAACGGGTCCCCAACTTTGAATCATCAAACGGTTGACGATCGCACTGGATATCCGGTTGCTTGGATGCTTGGCCTTCAGAACGGTTAGCCTGGTCTCTTAAGTTCCAGATATTGGTATCTTGCGTCGTACTGCAGTAGGCAGAGACGGCCCAGAAACCCGACGTGCTAAGTGGCGAAAGGCGCCCGGATGGATATATCAGTTCTGGGGAATCCTTCCTCATCCCCTCGAATTAAAGCCTTTTATCTGTTGCGAATTTTTCTACGCTCTACTCCCCTGAGAGTATTAGTCCAAATCTCGAGATGGAAGATTGTGTCACGCAGCGTCTTTCCATAAGCGTCCAAAACGATCTTCCAAGGGGCAACATCATCGTCAAGAACACCATCATGATCTGGTATTTGAAAGATATCACCGTTCAGATACTGAAATGGCACTAACTTTACTTGCGAGAAGTGGTCAGCCGTACGAAAAAAGCGAGATGCCTAAGCTTTTATGCCCGGAAGACGTGGACAAAATAGTGATCCCACACGATGAGAAAAGAACAATATCTTTCTGTGGCAGCGCAACATACAAAGTGGGAGTGGAGGGCCATTTGGATTTATACCACGATAACGACGGTCGGATAGCGTCGTTGTATTGGAATGGTCCGTGGTCCCGGACCAATAATCAGTTTGACGTGAGAAACCTCAACAGTGAGGAGTACATTTTGACAATGTCTCCTATTCAGGAGAGAGGTATTTTAGGAGACGTTTCCATTATCGTGGCACAGACTAGTCGATGAAATTGCTGTTGACGTCTCCTGGATAAGGCAACCAAGTGATGCCTCAACCATGACCTCTCTGCTGACAGCATGCCTATTCTGTCAATCCGGCGTCATTGATTCTGATATGTGCTCCTGCTGCCGTTTTATGCCATTTGTTTCACGTTCAGGGGACTTTCATGGAAGGGCACTGATCGAAACTGATTATGAGGGATTTACTACTGTCAGGGACTCGTCGCTTGTACAAGACAAATACCTCCCGAGAATCTCATATTCTGCCTAACCCGACCTCCAGGGTGGATCCAGGTGTCACCAATCCTATGGAAGTTGATGGTGGGAACCAGTCTACGGACAGTCCGCGAGGTGGCTTCGACATTCCGACTTTCTTTCTGAACATGCATATATTCCCTTCGCCAGCCACCGCAACCCAAGGCGGGTTTCTTCGGCTTGAGGAAAATCATAGCTGGTGATAACATCGACAAACTACTGGCTTTGCCAGGGCTCTCTCTGTTGTTTGCGGGCGAATGGCACCCCATTAGCAGCCGATGGCATAAGCCTCAAATAATATCACTAACCATAAGTCCGACTTTATAGTAGGCCCAGAAATACAAGCTCTTATTAGCCATGATGATTATGGCGTTCAATAAAGTATGCGCAAGATGGTACTATATCCTTTGGTCTTGTATGCGCCTGATCAAAGTGGAAAGCTTGATGTGTCATATTCAATATTGCTGTACTCGGCTCTGACGCTCTATAGGAAATTGTTGGAAGCGCGGGAAATCTCTCCCGCCCTGAGGACCTTCAGCAAATGCTCGCGATGAAAACGTAGAGCGTGAACTGTCCTTGGACCACTTCGGTTAGGAACCTTGGAGACTGTCTCGGCCAAGATATCCAAAGAGGCTCCACTCTTGAACAGCCACCTGAATTTTTCGAAGTCGCTTCTGTCGTAAGATTCGCGACAGAGCCTGTTGACCCCACCTCGGATCTCTTGATAAGAAGCACCATTATGGATCAACCAGCTTAACTGTCTTCTATAATCGTTCGAACCAGCTGCGCGCTCAACAAGGTCGCCACAAAGAATATACTTCAGCGATGCTCCACGTTGGACCAGAATATCCAGGCCTGGAGTCACACCATTCTTGCGATAGGCGTATGATAAAATGTGGCCTCGCGATATGTAATGACACTTTTCTAAGTGACACTCCTCATACCGTTCTCCTCATACCGTTCTTCCAGCCTGTCGCCGTGAAGAGCCTTAATAATTTTCAAAATGGGCGTAAGAGTCCTACAGCCAAATAAGGACCAAGTTCGACGGGAAATCACGCGGAACCGTAAGTAATCAGGATGGTTGAGGTTCATTGCGATTAAATCCAAACTCTCCAATGGTAAACTATGAAAAGAAGCCATCCCGCCAATGTTTTCTATGCCTTATCGCACTAGATGAGCAAGGCTGGCGAATTTGATCATAGTTGAGTGTGGTGGGTTGCCGGTGCGGGGACCAAGTTTAAAACGAACGACGTCCTGAGCGAGGTTATATATTGTTGGAGTATGGCATTTGCGTATCCACTAGTAAATTTACTAGATAGTGTCACGTGACAATGATTGAAAACGATAGTATTCAGGTTTAGCTATCATGTCCATATTTATAGTAGAGAAGCGGAAAAACTCTACATACAGGTTAAATCTGGCCACATCAGGACACAGTTTCCTGATTGGGAGAATGCCAGGTGAGTCAGCGTCAGGATGCGGCAGCTGGATAAATTACCCAAGGGCCATTATACTCACATATATGATAAATTCAATCACGTGATGATATGCTGATGCCTCTAATGTTTGATTAGTTTGCAGGTGCTGGCTCCCTAGTAAACCGCTGCGCTAGGGGGATCAAATCAATATTAGCAGACGGCCCAATTTTACGGGGCAGACCAAATCGACCTCGGATCTGGAACCAAGAAGCTGGGAACTATCAACACGGTAATCTGACCTATGTATCAACTCCTTTTTCTCCATATAATTTATGCCTGCCAAGGTATATACATATGCTCGATGCAGGCCCGGGGTTAGGCCTGACGGACGAAGTCAATGCCACGCACCACGATCATAGTGCAACAATGACCACTTCGGTAATGCAAATGCCATCGATGGCAAGAAGAATGGAAGATTCGGCCCCACGACCAGATGTCCATGTCTCCGATAAGCACAACCAGCCCGTCAGAGTCAACCATGTCCACAAAGAGTGGGATGACTAGGCCCAGCTCAGAGACCATGGGCGAGTCAATGAGGTTGGGCCCTCGAGACTGCATGCCACCTATGATGTTCAGGCCGGGATACGATATCAACTCTCTGCCAGCAGAGACATGTGTGAACACAACGTCACAACTGTTAGTAGTCAAAGCAAATGCATCTCTAGGATGGCTTGCCCTCAATCTTGTGAATTCTGGAGCTGTTAGCAACCTTAAGGTTTCGCTTTGACAGTCATTCAATGCATGTCTCTGCCGCGGACGGACTCTATGTGACCCCGCAGGAGGTTAAGGTAAGATTTCCTCTTTCCATGGTTATCAAACTACCTTCCTCTACGTGGACAGGTTCTTGAAATTGCCCTCGGCCAACGATACTCTGTGACGATAGAGCTTGACCAGTCTCCTGGCAACTACTACCTTCGATTCGCTACTTATCCAAACGGTGACATGCAGCAGGTCTTGGAAGGCCAGGCAATAGTGTCCTACAATGTCAGTGGATTCAAAGCTTCTAATCCCACGTCGCTGCTATTAACACAATGAATGGACCACCGGAAACGATACACAGGACATCTTGGTTGATCCCCATGTCTGTTTGGATGTTGACTAACGGATCCGCTACACAAGGTGCCAATGAACTGGGTAGAATCACGCCTGGCACCGTTTGAGGGTAATAGACCTCCCACTACAGCTGCCGATGTCACCCGATTCTTCAATATCAATCAGACCGGCATTGTCACCTGGGTTGTGGACCGGTCCTACGCTACTTTTTGCCGGCGCACGTACAGTCGCTGACATGTATTAGAAGGGCCATCCAATGCACCTTCATGGCCATAAATTCTGGGTTCTAGGTTCTGGCAGTGACTCATTCCCTTACCAGTCGGTTGCAGAAGCGCCGCCGTCCCTGATTAACCTTGACAACCCTCCGTACAGGGATACCGCGAATTTGCCACCATCGGGATGGCTAGCAATTCGGTGAGTTTGGACCCATCCCGCAAGCAAAATTCTCAAGCCTAGTAGCTAATAATGCAATAGCTATATCACTGATAACCCGGGCGCATGGATACTTCATTGCCATATCCAGTGGCATATTGTGGTCTGTCAACTCCCCTTCTTTACTCGCCATTGGCGGACAAACGCTTACGGTTGGTTATACAGTCTGGAATGGCGGTGGTCTTAGTCGAGGGCGAAGATCAGCTCGATGCCCTGATTCGGCAAGGTAATAGCTCGGATCCAACTACACCATCCACATCCGGTACCGCACCGTCGTATATTTTCAACATTTCTGGAAGTTTGATCGCTCTCGGTACTATGCTGAATGCACTGGTCGTGTTTTCATAGCGAGCAGCTGGTTGCACCTGTGTCTTTTTTCCCTTGGCTAGATTTGCTTCTATCCACGTTAATAGAAGTCAAGTATTCTCTACGGGCAGCGCATGTCTGCAGACAATAAGATAGTCGCACTGCAGCAGCTTCACTAACAAAACTGGAATAATCTCCTATTATCTGAAATCCTGTAAAGAGTGGAATTCGACTCTTTCGAAGGCAACTTGCCGCAGGAGCAATGTTCGGTGGTTTCGCTTCATCGCTGCTGAACCCTTCCGGCAGAATTACTTGTACATTCCTTCCCTGAAATTGTCGATCGATACCGTCCTTCCCCTCAAAAGCACTATACTGGTGTAGCAGGGCACTTATTTCTGGAGGAAGAGTTAGTACATCCATGCGCAGATGGGTATATGTGAAATGGTCGGAACTCACACCGCATGCACTGCAAGTGCAATCCTTTGTGGAGCAAGTGCAGCTCTGGGGTCCTGTACAGGAACAGGTGGATCCGCAGTTGCAGGCCATATTCGCAGAATAATAGGTAGTGGTCGCTGAATATATTGAATGACGTCGGAGAAATTTGATTGATGGTTAACTCGCAACAGGTCTGGGGACCTTGGGAGCCTTTATAGCTGTCAGTAAGCAGGATAAAAGGACAAAATAAGTGATTGAGAACATACGTCATGACATTAGGAAGGCTGTGGTCATGAAGTGGGTTTGTTTGACGAAGAGCAAGGACTAAACGTCATTGTTATGGGAGAACAGCCGCCCCACCAAATGCCAAATGCATGGACAGCTCAAGCCTTCTTTCTTGCTTAGAAGAAATAGAGTTTATTTCATAAATCATTGTCAATTAAAGGCACTGCAGGTCTGAGATATTTTCGCGTAGTTAGCGCAGGATACCAAGGCACAGTCTACTGGATATCCCTGGGGCCCTGAGTTATTTTTGCGTACTTTAGCGCGAAATGGCCAGGCAAGCGCGCCACAGACCCACAGCTTTCCTCACCGCCCCTCCTTGCGAGAACTTGATTCACCGAGAGGATTTGTTGCCCCATCCGCCCATCGCCCATCCGGGGAATGTTGGTTGTCCTCCCTGAATGCGATAGTGGGATGCGTTTGCTTTGGAGTCTTTCGATATTCTTCCCGCGTGGAAAAATCGAGTTGGCTTCACAAAAGGTCAAATGCCATGAGAAATGCAGGAATGCTTGATCCAAATAGCTCGAGGATGCTTTGGGAACGACCTTTGCCAAGTGGATCCAGGAAGACTAACCCACATACCAGGGCTTCCCAGTTGGGTTGAGTATGTGCCTGAAAGCAACAGGAATGTGAGCTGCATGACCCGGTATTTACATCAACAAATCTCTGCAAAGGATTGTTATTCCTTCCATGCCTGTTTTGCTTGCATTAATATAGCACTGGCAGGGGCTCTTCTAGTAAAGGTATAAGGAGCCAGGCGATTGCTCTAAGAGTTGACACATATATTACTCGAGAATTCTTCACTAGCTGTTTACATTCAGATTACCTTAGTAATGACAAGCCTTTTCTTCCAGCCTTCAATATGTTATTTCCTGTTCCTTGGGGGCTTGCTGTCAGCACCTTCTTCATGCTGCAGTTTACTTTCTCCGCCGCCCTCAATGGTACAGTTCGAACGTACTACGTCGGGGCAGTGGAGGAGGATTGGGATTATATGCCTACGTGAGTCCTTCTGTGATTAACTAGAGTCTCGTATTAATACCATATCCATTAGCGGTATCGACCTCATCAATGGAGTCGAGATAGACCAGTCTCCACAAGCAGCAGCCGTGGCCGCACCCAACGGTCAGCGCATTGGGCATGTGTACACCAAAGCTATGTTTCGGGAGTTTACAGATGACACCTTTGCTGTGCAGGTAAGGCGACCACAGGTATGATTAGCTCTTTTGCGGACTTTCCCATTGTGTGGCCTGGTAAATTGACCAGTCCTAGCGGCTAGGCATGCTCGGGCCCGTTATTCGGGCTGAGGTCGGCGACACAGTCGAGGTCACCTTCAAAAACATGGCTTCAAACAATCATTCTATGCATCCACATGGACTTCGTTACAGTAAGCCCAACGAAGGGGTAGCGATGGCTGGGCAAGAATTCGGTGGCAACTCGGTCCCACCAGGTCAAACGTGGACATACACGTGGGAGGTCCCAGGTAGACACGACTTTCATAGCTTTGCGGTCATCAGAAGCTGACGTGAATGCGCTGGCGCCGGGGGCCTTTAGATCCGCCATCCTTGGCCTGGACGTATCACTCCGACGTCTCCGGTGCACAGGATATTTATAGTGGTTTGGTCTGAGCTTATAATAGTCTACAGGCCTGGGGAGCTTGCCAAGCATACACTCGACATTCCAGCGCCCAGAGGTTCGGACCTGACCGAGGAGGTCCTAACTCTCTTCATGATAGTGGATGAGAATCTGTCGTTCTACATTGATGGGAATACCTTGAACAGAACTAATATACCACGAGGCGAGCTTCAGGTGAATCGCTTGGACCCTGGCCTTCAAAAAAGCAATTTGAAGCATGCCATCAACGGTCGATTATTCGGAAATCTTGAAGGATTAAATCTTACTGTTGGTCGAGAGGCCCGTTGGCATGTGGTGAGTTGCAGCTGAAGTTCCACATTTGCGGGGTTAACAATTTTTAGCAATCATTGGGAACCGTCCAAAATGCCCATACACCGCACTGGCATGGCAACACCCTTATATGGGCAGGGCAGAGGCTTGATGTTGTAAGTTGTTGTCTTGAATTCCAGAAAACACGATCCTGACTTGCTTGGGTTTAGTTATCTGTTTTGCCAGCACAGACAAAATCCTTAACAATGACTGTTGATAACCCAGGAGTGTGGGTTCACCATTTTCAAGTGCTCAATCATCGTAGTAAGGGGATGATAGTAAAGTATCATAATGTTGACCAGGATTAAAAGGATGAATAAAAGCTGTTTTCACCATTCGGCGGCAGGTGAATGATACAGGACCTGAAGAATTAACTAAGCTTGAAACTCGGTCATGATGACTACTTAATCGCAGAACAAGAGCACGCTCTACAGAGTGTGGGCTTCATATATTCTCATGCTCTGGGACTAATAATTTTCTTCGCGGCAAGCTACCGTATTCAACATGTGGTCTTTGGAATGCTTGCCAGTTCTAACGTTTCTTACAAGTATTCGAAAAGTAACTGCACTCCTGACCGTTTGTAGGGAGTTCTTCCGTGTTTCGAGGATGCAGCTATGATTGTGCAGCTGACATGGAGGGATCATGTATTTTGACATGTGTATGGTTGACTAATTCCTTCGTTTCCGTGGTTTGAAGATGCTTCGAGTTCCTCCACATCGCCAGTACCGTTTGGTATTAATGGTGCGGAAAAGCGTAAATCATAAGGGGCGAAGTCGTGCGGCACGTAGTCAAGAAGCTGAGCATTGCCGATAGCAAAAAAATCTGGATATAACCCCTCCCAATCAGCACTATAGGAGTCTGCTCCAGTGAGGCCTGGTGTAAACCGCATATAAGTAGAAGCAAACATCTCCTCTCCATAGAGGTTCTCGGAGTTTACGTCGTTCATGGATCCAGCTGAGGCGGTTATTATTGGAAAGTCAACAGCAGAAAACGAAGACATATCCAGATCAAGATCCTCTGCCACGGTTTGATGGACCGAGAAGTTATCAAGAGCCATTGGTGCTGAGCAGTCAGGTGCCATGGCGGAAGAGAGGCCAGCGAAGGATGAGAGGTCGGCAGGTGATATAACTGAGTTTGCGGGGAGGCTATCTTCAGCTGAGTTGGACTGGAGCCCGGTGTGCTGATCCCAGATTTGGAATTCGGGTGCACTTGCTGACGGGCTTGTCTGTATCAAATTGAATCGTCCAGGGTACCTGGAATAATCTTCGTGGAGGGCAGCTACCGCGCTCTCTGGCTCGGCTAACGTGTTCTTTCCTTCTTCGTGGACAGGGGAATGTGGCCGAGATGGCTTCGGAACAAGATCTGGGGACGGGTCTTTCTTAAGCGCACAGACACAACGCTCCCCACGAGCACAATTACATTGTGGATAGGAGTTTTCTATGCCTCATAGTTAATAATAAGAAGCTAGCCATGCATACCAAATATTAATGGACTCACGGGTCTCGGAGTCATTCTTTGCTCTGTTAGTATTGCCACATCCACACTTGACATGTGCTGATCGTGATTCGCGTAGATTACGACAGTGAAAGCACTGAGAGACTGGTCGTCCCTTTTTATTGATAATGATCAAAGGACGCTCTAGAGGACCAATTAGCAAGGCACTAGATCAGTATCTTAGTACTGACAGACCTGAATGGGAACAACTGGCAGCACGGTGGCCACGGATACAGGCCTCACAAGCCCACTTCTCTCCGTTAATAAGCATTGCTAGCGCGTATATTAAACAAGCGCATAAACTATGCTGTGTTGTGCTTCTAAAAATAGACTTCAGGCAGAGCGCAAAAGTAGGAAGTGACTTGAGACATGTTGATGGTAGGAAAGAATGAGCTGTCGACCGAGTTGGATCGGGGGTTAAGTTAGGATTCAGCCCACCCTTGCCACACCACTACGGATCTTATTTGCTTGCGTACAATCTAGAACGCCAAGCATTCACCCACGAGCAATTGTCAGGTGATTAGCCACCGTATGAATTCATCCCGCGTCTGACTGATTGGTTAATGACATCCCAGACTCGCTTTTGCGATTCTAAGCACGTGCTTAGGATAACGTAATTCACATGCGAGCTGGCCACACAAGCGAGCTGCGCACCCCACCCAAAAACGCGCATCTACGCGTATCCCCGTTCTTCAACCACCTAGAATGCCACCAAAAAGATCCCGATCATCTCAAAACTCAGTTGAGCAAGAGGGTAGGATCCTTTTAGCCCTTCAAAGTCTTCAAAATGGCCAAGTTCGATTAATTCGTGCAGATGCGGCGTTATACAGCGTACCTCGTTCAACACTAACCCTACGAGCTAAGGGGATAGTATCACGCGGTGATACGCGCGCTAATAGTCATAAGTTGACCCAATTAGAAGAGGATTCGCTTGTTCAATGGATATTTTCTATAAATTCGCGTGGAGCAGCGCCTAGGCCCTCTACTGTGCGAGAAATAGCTAATATTCTTCTTGCTGCGCGTGGAATAACCCCTCCGCCTACCGTTGGTGTTAATTGGTCATTAAATTTTGTTAAACGCCGCGATGAGCTTCTTATACGCTTCTCGAGACGCTACGACTACCAGCGCGCCCTAAACGAAGACCCTAGGTCCTTACGCGCATGGTTTGCGACCGTTTAACGCGTGGTCGATGAAGACGGTATTCAACCAGAGGATATCTACAACTTTGACGAGACTGGCTTCGCGATGGGCCTTATATCAGCGCAGAAGGTAGTTACTCGAGCTGAATACTACGGTCCGCGATCAATTTTACAGCCAGGAAATCGCGAATAGGTTACTATAATCGAAGCAATCTGCGCTGATGGCTCTTCGCTACCGCCATCCGTTATATTCAAAGGCAAAAGCTTCATCGAATCTTGGTTCGATAACCTTCCAAAGAACTAGCGATCCGAAGTATCACTGAATGGCTGGACTACTGATGAGATTAGTCTTCGCTGGCTACAACAACTATTTATTCCATTAACAAATTCGCGGTACGAGGTAGATATCGGCTATTGATTCTTGACGGCCACGGTAGCCATCTTACACCTCAATTCGATCGAATCCGCGCAGAAAACGATATTATATCGCTTTGTATGCCTGCGCATTCCTCGCATCTACTATAACCACTTGATGTTGGATGTTTTGCTGTGCTTAAACGCGCGTACGCTCGCTTCGTGAGCGATCTAGCTCGTGTTACGTATAATCATATCGATAAATTCGATTTCCTCGAAGATTACCCTCGGGGGCTTGCGGAGGCCTTTCAACCACATATTATTCAAAGTAGCTTCGCTGCTACTGGTCTTGTTCCAATTGACCCAGAACGGGTGCTTTCAAAGCTCAATATTTTAATCGGAACGCCTACACCACCCAGTAGTCGACCAAGCAGCAAATCAAGCCAATTCACCCCGAAGACGCCGAAGACCGTTATTCAACTACAAAAGCAAGCTTCGATGCTTAAGGAACTACTGAAGCAACGGTCAAATAGCCCTCCGAGCCCATCAAAAACCATGCTAGATCAAATCATCAAATGCCACTATATCTCACTCCATAACACAGCGCTACTTGCGCAAGAAAACGCCAATCTACGCGTAGCGAATGAGAAGAAACGCCGGAAACGCACACGATCGAATCGGCAGATAGCACACGAAGGAGGCCTATCGGTTGAAAGAGGGCCTACAGCTAGCTTAGCAGCTAAATCAGCCAGTTGAGGATGATCGGGCAGTATCGCATGCGCAGAGCGATCTGCCTGCTCAGCAGGATCAACCGGCAATGAGGGCTCCGCCAAGGTGTAGTGGATGCAGGGAGATTGGCCACAGGATTGATTCATGTAAAAATCGCTATATTTAAATTAATCAACGCGTTTTGGTTAGAAGGTCTCTATTTGAAAATCGGTCGCAGGGTAGGGTGGCCAGCTCGCTTGTGTGGCCGGTTCGCTTGTGTGGCCATAAACATATCTATTTCTGCGTATCCCGCCCACCTGTTCCCTCCAACTAATGGTGGTGGACCCCATCCAGATCATGGGCCACAGTAGCAGCCAGCAGCAGTGACCCTATCCTTCAACCGAACCGCCAGCGCCCCGACAACGACCGCAACTGCGTTCGAATCAGCACACAGCGATCGTTTGTGGACCCACGGGACAACGACGGCAGTGACGGAAACAGCTTCGGCCGATATCTCCCCACGGACTCCGCCAACAGACATATCCGCACGGCACTGCTGAACGCCGCCACGACCCAAGATGCTCAGGTTTCTGGGATTGGCACCACGAAGACCGGCTATATCATTCGGTTCAAGGACATATATTCGGCCGAAGCGGCCCGCAACAATACCGAATGGTTGAACGAACTAGGAAACAGCACGAAGCTGGTCAAGCCACGATTCGGCATCGTCGTACACCGTACCCCGACCGAGGACTTCGATTTAGAAAATGCGAATGCGAAAGCAATCGAGAAAATCATGGAAGAGAACGAATTGACCGAGCGAGGATTCCGGATCGAAGAGGTGGCGTGGCTTAAGAAGAAAGACAAGCCGCTAGGGAAGTTTGCATCGCTAGGCATCTGGTTCGACTCGGCTGAAGGGGCGGATTGGATGCTGGGGAGCGGCCTCCTGGTCGGCCAGCGATACATCGGCAGCGTGGAGCGCTGCCAGATCAAAAGGAAGAGATGCTTCCGCTGCCAGCGATTTGGCCATCTGGCATGGTAGTGCAAGGAGACACCACGATGCGGACATTGTGCCGGCCAACACGAGCGGCAACGTTGCCCTCCCGGCGTGCGAGCCCGATGCCTTGACTGTAGTGTGAACACCCAACCGGAGATCATCAGTGTCGAACCCCGGCGACTTTCAGCCCGTCCCAATGCTAGAGACAAACCTATGCGTGCTACAGTTGAACATCATGAAGTCGGGACCGAGGATGGAAGCACTCATCAACGACACCAAAGCCGGAACCTAGACGTACTCCTGATCCAGGAGCCATCGACCACCACCTACCGAACCCACGTCAACCACAGCGCCTGGCGGTTGTATCGGCCGACCGTCGACAGCGACGCGGACCGTTTCTGCAGCCTTATCTATGTCAACCGGAAAGTGTCGACTTCATCCCATCGACAGATCCCTTGCAACCACCCAGACGTCACAGTCATCGAGATCTGGTCAGCCAACTCGCAGATCCTTCTCTTCTCAGTGTACATACCACCAGTTCCTCTGCACGTGCCCGACGAGGCGTCGGCACAAGGAGCACTATCGGCCATTCAAAACACCATTCAGGCGACTTCCGTCCCGGAAAGATCCACCACGGTTGTGCTGTCGGGGAACTTCAACCGACATCACCCCGTATGGGTGGTAATCATATCCAACCACGCTTCATCGAAGACTCGGGCGAACTCATCGATTTCTTTCAACCGCACGGCCTCCACGGTTGCCTTCCCCAAAGAACCCCAACCTTCTGGTCCTTGAGTCACCCAGGGAGGACCTCTACCATCGACCAAACCGTGACAGACCGGCCTGACCGGCTCGTCAAATGCCATCTCTACCACGACAATTATGGCTCGGATCACCGAGCAACGTATTTGGAATGGATCCTCGCAACGAAACGCAAACCAGCGGTTGCTGAAGGCAGCTTTCTTCACAGGCTCTGTGTCATCCAGCTTATTTTCTGAAATGAATGTATCGGACTCATTATTTGGGGGGGCAATGTCTGGAACAGGTTGGAATTGAACCGTGTGTCCATCCTCATATTCTCTGAGGTAGAGGAAAGACAGAACACGTTCAATGGTCTCCGGAGTGTCTTCCTGGATATTGATAGCTTTCTCAATAGATTCCTAAGGATATAAGCAACCGAGATAAATTAGCCGAAGTTTCTCTCAATTATACCTTGAAACCGTCACACATTGCGCTCTTGAAGTAGCTTGACCGGGTGCAAACAATGGCCAGATGAGCTTTAAAAGTAATTCCTTGACAAATGATTTCCATGTCGGAGAATTGCCCTTGTAGGAGCAGGTCTCGCATTACGTCCTGGAAATCAGGAGGCGTCGACATGGTGCTGGCTGTGGTTGACTTCTGGTCTCACAGGAAATGAAGAAATCTTTCGAGAAAGTAAAGATGAAGACTTAGCGATGCGTATGTTGCGAGGGGTAAGGGTAAATTAATTACGCACACACACACACACACACACACACACACACAGAGTATATATATATGTAAGTATGACCATATGCCCTGACCCCTCACCGAAGCTGACCCCTCACCGAAGCCACAAGGTCGTAATATAATTTCAAGTTTCTTTGATTTATGTTAAGAATTTTGAGCTCAATATCGTCGACCTTTGCACTCGGGCCTTTCAAAATGCAAGTGTCTCTAATGTTGCTGCCCTCCGCCACTAATAAGTATAAGCGGAATTTATTAGGCTATACTGTCTTGAAAATTGGGTGTCGGCAACAGGTTATTCGAGTTACAGTCCACTGTATAAGGCTTAGAAAATATGGAATTGGTGTTCGTGTCAGCCATTCGCTTCCACAAAAATAAATGACGCATGACCCAAACACTGATCTTGGGCGCCAGGAAAGCAGCGCCGCTATGTATCCGAAATTGATTCTGATTAAGGCGCTTGCTATGGTCTCCTACATCTGAGGCCTCTTCGCTCTGTCTTCATTTGTATCGAGACTGCCATGTCCAAAGCTCCGGTAATTCGAGAAGTGTTGAAATAACCATCAAGATGAGCGAAGACCCCGTAGAAGGTCTTCGAGCCGATTTTCAGGCCTTGAGAGTCGGGGATGACTCAATTCAGACAAAGGAGAATACCGACCCCTGCAGTAATCCATGTTTGACTGCACCGGTGCGTTTGGAGCGCCCACGCACGGTCAAGGATCTCCAGGAAAAAAAATATTACGTCCTTCTCTTGGTTCCTCAAGGACCATACGTCGGATCGATCCTACACATCCCTTTTTTAGTCGGGTAAGAGCTATCTGCGAAAAGCGCAAATAGCCACTGCGTCGATTTCAAAATTTTCGACGCCTATTATGTGGGATCCTCAACTTCCCTTGCATCTTGTTACTGAATCCAAAAATGACCATCTCCCCTTTGAGATGATGGTAGAGAATACTGAGACTCTATTATGGTTGCGGATTATACTGCAGAAATCGGCCTTCAATTTGAGGATATAATTATCTTGGAACTGTTCCCCATGTTGACCGACGAATGGCTGGAGAGTCATCCTCAAGAGCGAGATGAAGTCATCCGCGAGTTATTCAAGCTTACCGTCGATTTTATTCGAGAGTTCGAACCATCTGTCATACTGTCTTGCCAATGTTTCGGAGCATCTCAGTATTGGCGCTGGGGTGCATTCTCCGATGCGGTTGCTGCAGAGCTACGCTCATCCATGATCGGTGCTGAGAAGCTTACTGTTTCTGGATTTTATGTCGATAATCATTGGACTCATGTCGTTCATGGATTTCATCCAGCCAAACTGTTCTACGAACAAGGAAAGGAGTCACAAAGATTAGAAAAGATTAGAAAAGGTTCTGCAGAAGATTTCCGACTATGTCTTCAATCCTTGCGCCCATTGGCATCAATACCAATTGGAGGGAAATCTTGGCCGGGAAACAGAATCCATCAAAGTCCTGATCAAAGAGCTGCGTGAAAAAGCGACTGGATACCAGAAATTACGTGAAAAGGGGGTTGCTCTTGGTGTTTTACATACTCGTGCCGTTTCGACTACAACTGAATGGATTCAGCTGAAAAACATGGTGTGCACCATTGAAGGAATGCTACCGACTGCAATCCTCGACAAATCTGCCTCGTGATCGTTTCAGAAGAAATGTGGTCATCACTATGAAGCTCTGCGCAATGGTGTGGTTTCGGGAGGTCTTGCCACTATGTGATTTGGCTTGTCGCCGGGTCAGGACGCATCAGTTTCCCGACACCCCTTACCCGCCCCGTCAAAAGGCCCGGGTAGTGACTATTTTGCTACGCTGGTGGTCTCGCCTGTATGCTTGTCTTACTAGGACATCAATATTGTGGACAATTGGAGACGAAATGTTTGGTACGCTTCAGCCTTGGCTCCTACCTGCATGACCAGAAATTTTGTAATTGTCTCGCCTATGCGTTAGCCCTTTAGGGACGAGGACTAATTGTCGGCAATCTATTTTCTGAATCCCAATACTAATCAATGAGCGTAAATCTAGGACACCATGCAGGCTTGAATTATATCACAGTGACACCAGGGCTCTGTCATGGAACTTGTCCAAGATATGTCTGTTCTCTCAGTCCTCTCGGGCACCCCGCAGGATCTCTTTCATCTGATCATACAATCCTGCATCTTCCTTGGCCCACCTCCTTCCATTAGGAAACACCGCTTTCCGAAGTGCGTTGACGCATGGCATCAGTGGGTGGTAGTACTCAGTGAAGTGCTCATTCGCGGTTTTCACAAAATCCGCTTCGTCAGATATCGTTCCTTTTTTCAAATCAGCTAGCACCTCCGTACGCACAAAGTTCCAATCGTCAAATCTTGGCACAGCCCTTCCATTGCCCGGTCCCTCGTAGTGTATGCATATCCAAAAGATCACCCAGAAGAATGATTCAAGATCATGCATGAACGAATGCTTCTCGCCCAGAAGCGAGCCAATCGCCATAAAGGCTCTCGTGCCGGTCTTTCCATTCGCTTCCGAAACACTGACCCGCTGCTCTTTGATGGCCAGGTCAAGATCAATTAAGAATGATGGCCACGAAGGATTCTCTTTGTCCTCGTTGATCATGAGATTATTGACTGAGATATCTCGATGAAGAATTCCTGCCCTTTGCAAAGACTGATGTCCTGCGATGCAGCCCTCTAGCGCGGCAAGCAGAGCCGTACGAGTGCTTGCCTTGTAAATTGGTTTGCCATAGTCGCGCAGGACGATACGCCGATGAACTCGATTTGGCAGAGGGGTGCTAGATGCTTTGGTAGGAGATGCCGGACAGGATCGCTTGTTAGGGGGCAGAGAGGCACCAGTTTGACTGGAAGAGCGCTTCGTGCCGGACCTGCCGCTGCTCCGGCCCTTTCGTGAAGCATCAGTTGCACCAGTGCCAGTCGGGAGCGCCAATCGTTCGGGCCGATAGTTGCTCGCGGTCCTGATGTTCTAAGCCACCTCGAACATTGTCCCGGACATCATCATCCTTCCCGCGGATACGAACGGTCGCATGATAATAATATCGTGCGACGTTGACCACCCCGCGTTCGGTGGCTTCCTGAAGAAGCTCGCCTTCTTCGTCGCGTTCTGTGTATTGCCAAGAGTCTTTGACAACGAGCGGAATCCCGGGGTCCGCTTCACGATGCGCTTTCCTGCATGTTGTTGCTCGACCCGCGATGCAAGGTGCTCATTTCATCAATCTGTTGAGGACGAGACGCTCGGTCTGACCATTCTGCTCTATTTCGATGGATCGCTGGCCGTCTTTCGTATTGATCGTGGGGTCATTTCCACATTGCTCCTCGCTCATCCATAGAAAACCGAGAATGGTGGACACAAACTGAAGCCCATCCTCGTTTATGTCAAACCGTTCGGGTGCGACTCCTCCGAGGCGGTCAAAGGCCCATATCCTCATGAAGGATCCACAAATAGTAAAGCCTAGCACAAATCGACGGGTATCTTGGGCCGCAAGGACTTCCCTGGCGTACCTGCCCAAGTCAAGCCATGCTTTGGAAGCAGTGTCGGCCGCTGGGTTGCTTTTCAACTCTCCAGGCACGAGAATCTGTGACCTTTCCCGCGTTAGCATCACTCACAAAGCCGATATCTAGCTTGCGCTCTGCTGTGGAGCCTTGGATAGGCTTGTTGGGCTGTGCTAGCGGTCTTCGGAAGTGTGTCATCGCAAGGTTGTAGTCTGCTGAGAATGTTGCCAGCTTCTCGCTCAGATCAGCAAACCAACTCAAGACATCTTCCTGGTTTGCGTCTTTTGGCCATCCCTTCCACCCATCCACAAAAAGCGCATCGTTACCTTCTGTGCATCTTTTGAATACCGCATCGGATGCTGATTGAAGACCATCGATGCCTCCAAAAAAGGCTGATCGGAAATGCGGAAGCCCTACGTACAGTGGTCCAAGCTCTGACTTGAGGACCCTGTCGACATCTTGGCGGTTTTCTGAAGAGTTCGCGAAGCTGCTTGTCTTATGAAGCCATGGGGTTTGTTGGAGGGAGGAGGCAATTGCTCGAGGGGGCGGCGTAGTTTCTGCACCGGCAACATTCACAAGATTCCATATCTGTTCGTCTGTTGATACGTCCCCAAGGCATAGTTTGAGCAGCGGCTTAATTCGTTCGAGGTCGAAATCATTTGATGCGACGGCGGATATGAGTCGAAGCAGGTCACTTCGAATAATTCCTCCCGAATTGGACGGCAGAAGACGAGCGGCGGGGAGGATCTGGAGGGCGGTCAGGAGGCTGGAAGCGAGATCTTGCACATCTGTACTCAAGTCAGCGAAAAGAACGGGATATGATGGATTCTTGTTCCTAACCCTCCCGCTTCAGCCGATCGACGGCCTCATCTGCTGAGCGCAAGTCCGCGCCTTCACATATCAAGGTGGACGTGGCGCGAAAGCCGTTCAGGCCATTGCCAATAGGGTTTTCGATGATCAATCTCGATCTTCTTCGATCTGACATCGCAAAGTTCTCTTTCTGCCACCATGCTGACTTTGGAGAGTGTTGAACGGCGGGACGCGATAGTGAAAACGCGACGCCACGTGATTCCAATGACTAAAAGCGTTATCCGCAAAACCCAAGTTACTCAACATTCACTCGCCCCTATGTGGAGTTAGATGAGAATCCAAACTTAGGAAAAACACCTCGGAAAAAGACGTAAGATTTTCAAAGACTAGATGCAAATCGATAAAGGCCGTTTGCAGAATCCACTACTCGCGTCAGGCTGCCTATTAAGATCTGGTCAGGTTTTAAATAATCTAGAGGAGTAAGCAATTCTCTGTTTCATGTGCACAATCTCAAAGCCGTCATCTGAAGTAATAGCTCAGTTTGTCCGTCAACCTGATACCTGGAGCAAATCGGCGTCCCAATTGGTGGCCGAGCAATCGTGCTGAGGATAGAGCCATTTTGAACGTTCCGATTTTAGAGAGAATGCTTAATTTCCTAGCTTCTTAATGCCTGCTTTTAGATCTGAAATAAACTGACTACACTTGGGAACCTGATTCTTTCTTTGCTTGTTCCACAACGGGTTCTTCAGCCGTCTCCAAGTCCCGGTCTGTGGTTAAATAAGGAGCGGGATAGTAGGAGCCCTGAGATAGTCAGCCGTCTTGTTTCATAATTGTCACTCGGCAGCATACTAGTTGTGATCTAAGAAATCCCCAAAACCCTGAAGCATCCGCCGACAGGATAAACACTTGACCCGTCTCCCGAAGTCGTATCCCCAAACAGACGTCTGCCTCAAACATCCTACTATATTCGCATGCTTTCTTCATCAGATTTAATTTTCGACGGCTTTGTTTTTGGCGCATTAATTTTCTTTTCAAAGCGGATCGATGCGGTTGGGAAGGGTTTGCAGCCGCCATGTTCAAGCTGCCGCCTCGAATTAGGCCTTGGAATGTTATAATTGGAATTTTATCGGATAATGTAGCTAAGAATGGTAACGAAGCGGACGATTTTATAGACATAGACTGGCTGGCATGGATGCGTATTTGAAGAGCGTCAAATCGTCATTTTGTAAACGTGGACGGGTAAGTTGTTAAGCGAGCATAAAGCATCATTTTTTTGCGTCACATTCGTGGCCAAAAGCTTCAGCTAGCTGTTGAGCCGTTTGATTAGTGGTTCAAGGTCTTCAAGGGTGCCCTCGGCAGAGATTCATGGACTTCCATCAGGACCGTGCGCTTACCACAGCCGCTGCAAACTAATGGCACGACGATTTCAACGTTACGTTTCACCGAACCGTATGTTGGTGGCCTCTTTGGTCCTTACGTTATCATGAAATGATGTTGAGCAAAGCTCAAGGTATCAGCCAAAACTGCGCGGGTATTCAGCATAGCACAAATAAACGTAGCGATCAATCCAATTAGCGTATGAAAGTAAGATTCATCACAATAGCCGAACAAGTAGAAATTGGACAAATCTCTGATCAATTTGCAGCCAGCTACTCTATTCGCAGTGAGCAATTCAGAGTGAGCAATTCGTAGTGAGCAATTCACGGTGAGCAATTCACGGTGAGCAATTCACGGTGAGCAATTTGTAGTGAGAACCTGTAGTGAGCAATCCACCATTTCCTACTTCATTGCGGCAATTGTGAGGTGTGATCAATTGGCCTTTTGGATCGGGGGTGAGCATGGCCAGGTTTTAACATCATAATAGTTTTCACACCGGAAGAACACGTGTATGTCGGGTCATTCTGATGCTGAACTGTCGGTACTAGGCCAGCCTTGCTATAATTAGTTTTAAGATCTCATGAGACATTCAATTAACCTATTAAACAGGCTCATTAAAAGACATGGCATACAAGCTGGGACGTAACGCTTTCATTACGATACTTGACGCAAAATACATAGAAACTGGCTGTGGCGGTGCAGTCCATGTAAATACAGTACATGTAATGTAAACCGTCGCCGCATTGTGACGCGAGAGCTTCTACATATGTTCATCTCTAGAACACATTGACGAGCGTTTCTGGAATAAAAGAATGTTTGTCAGCAAAGTTTATTAGTTTGCACTGCGTAATTATTTTTGGTTGTCGAGTCCGATAGCCGTTTGCATTTTCCATCCAAGTTCACCGAGATTTCGCTCCCTCCACATACAAAATTTCATCACTGGCCTTTCATTTCACGCCGGGCGTCAGTCAACTAAATGTGCGATGTCGGGTTCTGGAGCCATGGTGTCAGGATCTTCCTTGTGACCTAAAGCATTACGCTGTAGAGCTCAGTTAGGCCCCGAGCAGATCAATCACTATCCACCAGAAGACGACCGTTGTAGTTACATGGGTACTCCATGTTTTCGAACGTTTATGTTTCCGGTACTGTATATCCCCTTGCTTTTGTCCAGATCCTTGTTTTGTTTGAAAATCTCGTCTTTGTTCCAAAATGAAGTTCCATACGTAGCTGGTCCAAACACCTTACTGTAGCTATACAGGCCGTTTTCGAATTTTCTGCGGTGTTGATCTATAGCGATCTCATGGTGAGGCAATGATAGTTTTCCACCCATATCTAAGTAAATTCCCAAGAAAGTGCCAGAAAGGCAATGCCAGGAAATATGAGACGCTATTATAATGGCTGTAGGTGCTGTATGAGAGACAGGTTTGTGAAAATATTGCATCCAGGTAAGCGAGAGAGCTTTTTTTAAATATCCAAGAGATGGCACAAGGACAAAAAAAGAGTCATCGCTTTCGCTGCAGCATAAAGAGGAAATTTGCGCCCTTCATTTTTGCGTCACCTCAAATGAACGCAAACTTAGGAGGTGGGAGGTGGAATCAGAGAGAATAGAAAAGGAGCAGAAGAAGTGAGGGCATGATCAGGGCATCAGAAAGCTATTTACCGGGGGAACCAAGTGTCTTTGGGGTGCTCCTAGGCGCTGTTGAGTGCTGGGCAGATGATGGATGACCAACCAGACTCTGAGCATCCTCTGAGCATCCTCTGAGCGTCCTCTGAGCGTAAGAGCGTCCTCTGAGCATCCTCTGAGCATCCTCTGAGCATCCTCTGAGCATCCTCTGAGCATCCTCTGAGCATCCTCTGAGCATCCTCTGAGCATCCTCTGAGCATCCTCTGAGCATCCTCTGAGCATCCTCTGAGCATCCTCTGAGCATCCTCTGAGCATCCTCTGAGCATCCTCTGAGCGTCCTCTGAGTGTCCTCTGAGTGGTCACTGAGTCTGAGCCTGAGACTAGCGAGTCTAGATTTGAACTCCCCCGTAAAAATAGCATCAACTATGTTTAGGATTGCCACGCGGCCCACGCCCTTCAACGGCTTTGCACACAAAAGGGATTTCCACCCTAAGGTTGCATAAAGATAAGCAAGTGACTGAAATTTTTTCAAGAAGAGCTGATCTTTATTATCCCATGGTTTGTCATATCATCACAGCGTCAAGATATGAATTCCAGCCCAATCTAAATCCTTCAACCTACTCTCCCAAGTCATCGCCGTAAAGCAACAGCACGATATTCCCGTGCCAACAAATGGCTATCAAATGGGTCCATGAGAACAATCTGGACTATCATGCAAAGTTTGACAGAGAATGCCTGCCTGAGTCCGGAAGAGAGACTCGCGAACGATAACCTTTCAACGTCTGCGTTCTCACATAGTTTCAGATATCATACGGTACAAAGCTCGATGAAATCGCTTCTACCTTGAATCGATCTTGACAAGCAAATACTACAAAGGGCTGGGGGGTCGAGAGAAGGGCGGTTGCAGCACTTGGAATGCACTTGTCAGAATCATAAAACAGCTTCGACTATGCGAACATATTCTTGAATCCATGCAGGAACTTCAAGCAGCCTATAGCATTTTTTGGCACTCTTGAAGAGCACTCGATCTTTCCCATTGACGTGTCGGTGTCAAACTCAATCATAACTGCGGCAGTAGATTCTTCGCTGTTGTGTACCAGTACACTTGAATGGATCCCTGGGTCCGACCAGGAAATTCCTGTATGAATCGTCGATACACGTCTAACCAGGGAAGCTGTTCTTCGACCCTGAGTTTCTTCAGAAGACGTGTTTCCTCCATGGTCCACGACTGACCCTTCCTTGTTCTCCCAGTGGCTAATCTTGTATTTTTGCCAGGGTAGGCTGTTCCAGCTGCAGGGTCAGAGCTGCGAGTGGAAGCAAATGAGGTACCAAATGCGCTCTTTGCAGTGACGGCCAATCGTAGCTCGTAATTTTCTAATGCAGTCGTATCGTGCAAGGCGCCATACGGTTCCCAAGTGGCCTCCAATTCTTCATAACCTTTCCATTTGACGAGGTATGAGATGGAACCGTGCGCATCTTCCCTGTGTCTAAGGATCTTCTCGACCTCATACTCGAGCTGATCATCGTCCGCCGGTCGACATCCCTCTTCTTCGCTCGGCCATTTTTCGTGGGCCAATTCTAACGTTGATGCATATTGAAGAGGTAAAGCCTGCGTTTTTGCGGGCTGGTCGTTCGAGTTTTGGTAAGCACAATCATGCGCCATATCTTCGTTGGAGTATGTAGTGCCGTTTAATGCAGCTGCATTACACGCGTTCGTTGAGGGAGGAGAGACACAGTGTTGCAAAGAACCCTCGAAGAGCCAGGACAGGAATTGTAACCGCTCTTCGGCTGGCATAGCCAAGAAATGGGAACGAAGCAAGGAAAAAGAAAAGTTTTTCCGACTACTGACCCCTGTATTGAGTAGTCGATTGGGACCCTTTCCCGTCCCTCCCTTTCGAGTATACGGGCGCTTCGTCACTCGAGGGGTTTGTCGATTCGATGTGACCGTGTCCTCTGCATTATGTTGAGTCGATCGCGGAGTTAGATCTGTGCTGATGATGGGAGGCTCCGGCGAAGACCAAATATCTGAAAGAGTGGCGTTCAGGTCGGTCGCAACTTTGGGCCCATGCTCGGCATTTCGACTTGGGTCATCGTACAAAATTGCAGGGTCGATGTGCATGGTAGCTGGGATTTCTTGAGTCTGCACAGGATCTCCGGGACAGAAACTCGGAGGAAGCTGCTGGAGAGGAACAGTGCGCTGTGAATCTTCTGCTTCAGACCGAGTCGATTGAAGGTCTGACTGGAGTTCTTCAGCTTCAGACAGGATTGATTGAGTGTCTGACCGGGATCCATCATTCAAGCACACCTCCACCGGAGGTCGCGCAGGAAGGGGATGTCGTTGAGCTTGGTCGAGGTGACCCTGAAGGTTTTTCGAGACATCATCACGGGGAACAGAGGGAGGTGGAGTTACCGTAATCGACACAGGGCTTGGATAACGACAAAATCCTGCTGACTTTCGCAGGGATTGCGGTTTATCTTGGAAGGGATTCCATGGCCGAAAGGTTTCTAGGCGAAAACTAGCACTTGACATGTTGAGGAGAAGGAAACGGCTGGGGAATTTCTGGAAATGAGAAAATTGGGGCCACTCGTGGAACGGGGAACGGGCTAGGGATGAGAGGGAGGGTTTGGGAACGGAGGCAGGGGCAGGGGCAGAGGGAAATGAATGGAGATTTGGTCCGTTTATGCCATTCGAGCGGGATCATAGTCTCCTTTATAGAAATAGACCGATGGGGAGGTAGTATCCGCGCTTGGGCTGGTGCCTAGACCAGCTCCTCCAATCTTGGCCACTTCATCCAAGGGGCGCGGCCGAAGCGGTTTCAAGAAAAAAGGGCAATTGATCACCGGAAGCCTTTTCGTGATACTCTCTGGCGCCCCTCCATGACCCCGATCCACCAAAGTCGTCAGCCTGGCCTTCATTTGCTAGGTAGAAGGACGATCATGGGATGTTGCGTGTGTATGTCGCGGTCCACTACAGGCCGCATGTCGCACCAAGCAGCATGAAACAAGGGTAGGCCCGAATGCGGTATTTTCGCCATTGGCCCGTATCACGGCAGCAAGATGTCAAAAGCGCATTGATTGGGCGAGAAGGGTCCGGAGAGACTGACGATGACGACAGGGGATTGCCAAGGAGCTCGAGAAAAAGCGGACCTGGGGGCCAGCTGTGACACCGGGAGGCTGTGCAATGCATGTGCAATGCAACTTTGGATAGTCTGGCGCAACGCAAGGCGTATGGATCGAAGATGCCCAGGCGCCGTTCGACGACCATGCAAAGATGGCCGGCGGAATGAGCGAGAGGTTCCGCGAGCAAGGTTCCCGAATATAAGATGCGTTGAAAAGCTCTGTATAGTACCAATCGAAGGAAGGAGCGGCAGCATCTCATCACACAGTATGACGGGGGACTGGATCACCCTGATGCTTTAATTATAGAGTGACTGGGCCGGTCGCCGCTAACGAGGGCAGCACAGCCTGAGCGCTAGTTCGAGCGGCATCTCCGGCGGAATGAAAGGGCCAGGGCGTCAGGTGGAGACGGAATACGAGTGAGTCGATGGGGGCCAAAATGGACAGGGGTCAGGGGGCGAGAGAGGAAAGAGAAGAGAAAGTGCGTGGGCAAGTCGCGAGGAGGGAGGGCGCCGTTTTATAGATGGACGGCAGACGACTGGGGCGGTAAAAGCGGCCAGGGATGGCACTAATCCCGAACGGGGGACATGTGGAGACGCCAAACTCGAAAAGGCAGGGGGTTGGCGGAGTTGGGCAGGCGGTCCATGGCGGCAGAACCACGGTTCAATGGGAGCGGAATCTGGCGCCCCGCTAACCGTCACAACTTATACTAGGATTACGTCTATAGTTTTTAATTTAAAGGTTATTTCGGGAAGTCCTATAATAAAATCTATTATTAATTTAGTAAAAGGTCGTTAGGGAATTAGTAGGTTTTTAAGCTTACTATAGGGGCGGTATCTTAGAGATATTATCTCTTAGTATACTATATATCTCTTAATATATTTATATATATCCTTAATAAGGTTAATCTAATAGAATTTATATCTTAATAGCTCTAAGGTTTAGTTTTAACTAAAATATCTCACTAAAGGATTATTATAATAAAGCTTAAGTAGTATCTATTATAGGTTCTCTACTATAGAGATATATAAATAATCTTAAAATACTACTAAATTATTAGTATTAATACCCTATTCCTTAAGTCCTAGGGACTTATTTTAAATTATAGCTTTTCTTCTTTATATCTCTAGGTCTTCGACCTAAATTCGCTAGATTTCTAATAGTAAATCGCTATTTATATTTACTTTAAAAATATATATACTCTCTAAGGCTTATATAGTATTTAAACGACACTAAGAAATATTATAATTATAGTTTAAATTATCTTAGATAGCCTAGTTAGCTAATTTTATAATAGTTCTCTTCGGATCTCTCCTATAATATAGGTACTAAGATAGGTATTCTCTCTAGATAGTTCCGTCGTCTCTAGCCTTAAACTAAGTTTTAAGACTAATTAAGTCTTTTATAGATAAAGCTTAAATAATAGTGTTCTATAGGCTAGACGGTGCCTTTTCGTTAGTAAGTCTCGACTATAATAATAAAATAAGTTTAGGATTCTAAGTATCTCTAGTTCTTTTAAATAATCTTAATAGAGCGTCTATAGGGTTAGTCTTCCCTAAGTGATACTTAATAATAAAGTTAAAAGCTATTAAAAATATACACTATCTAGCCTATCTTTTATTAAGCTTAGGCTAATATATAAATATTTATAGATTAGCGTAATTAGATAGGACTTTAATTTAGTAGTTATTTCTCTCGAGGTAGTATCGCTAGTATTAGAATAAGTATACGATAATAAAGAGTTCTTAGTCTAGCGTATTATAGTTTACCTCTATTTTAGTAAACTTTCGCGACTAGAACGTAATTAGATATTAGCGGTTATAGTTATTAAATTATAATATTACGCCTACTATCCTATATTTTAATATATCTATCTCTAGATAGATAAGCCGCTATAGGTTAAAATATCGAAGTAGAGGAGCGGTCTAAAAGGCGTTAATAAGATAGCGAAACGTCGCTCTTTCTTTATTAGATAATTAGATACTATCTAGTTTTTTACTATTCTTACTCTCTTTTAGTAAGGATATAAATAGGCGTACGATTCTAGAGAAGTCTTAGATAAAATATCTATAAAAGTTATAGAAACTAATAAATACTTAGATATTATAATAACTCTATAGAAGCGGCTACGAATTAATAATAGAAACCTATTAAGAATCTATTAAAATACTATCTTTTAAAATTATATATCTAAGGAATTTAATACTTTCTTAGTAGAATATATACTTAGTAAGATTTATAAATAACTCTATATCTTATATTCACTATAGGAGCAATTTAATTATAGATAGTATAGGTCTTCTAATTAGGTAAGAAGATTAAGATATTATCTAGGTAGATAATATAATAGATATCTAATAATCTATATAGGATAGTATAGATATAGTTCTAGAAGATAGTAGATATATTAGTTAAACTAAAAGATATAACTATATATTTAAAGTAGCTATAATAGGTACGAAACGCTATCTTCTATTCGTCGCCTTCTTTTACTCTTATTTAATAATAGATATCCTAAATATTAATCTTACTAAAATATTAGGCGCCGATTAATTTATCTAAGATCTCTAAAATAAGAGATAAAGGGTATTAATTCTTTACTAAAACCTTATTTAATCCTTAATAATCGATATATAGTTAGAGACTACTATCTTTCTTAGATATAAATAGAATTAGTATATTAATAGAGCTTTTCGATAAATAGATTCTTCTTATAGGAAGATTCTTATCTAGATACTCTCTTAGAGCTTAAAGCTCTGTCTAGGATAGAGAGTAAATAGATCTATACGAGAGTGATTTACTTAGTTTAAGATTAATAGCGTAGTTAGTTAATTTCCGAGATAGAAGGGCTTTTAATTATTTAGAGAAGAAGATATCTTAGTACTCTTATAGTTTAGTAGAGATTTATTAGTTTTTTATTAATATTTTATTAGAGCTCTTAGGTTTCTAGACTTCTTTAGGTATCTCAATTACCGCGAAGATATAAGCCTAGTTATAATAGTCTTTTATAAATTATTTAGGTATTCGTAATTCGAATATTAGCGTATTATACTATTATTAATAATTCCTTAATAAAAGATAGATAGAAAGATCCTAAAGGGTTATTATTAAAAGGATAATAGGGCTTTATCCTATACTAAGGTTTTAATTAATTATAATATAGAGATATATAAAGGACTAGGTTCTTCTATATATATCTATAATAATAATAAAGACTAATTAGACTCTATAAGTTAGCGTTTTAAGGCTATTTATAGCTTTAATTATTAGTCCTATAAGTTTAGCTTATTCTAAGCTATACTTTTAGATAAATTAATAGCTAATTATATCTACCTCGGCGTAATTATTAAAATCCGCTATTATTTCGATATTATTTCGGATCTTAATTAAAGTATAAAATCTAGATATAGTCTCTACTTAAGGATATTAGATTATCGTTATAGAGTTTACTCCGACCTAGTAGCGTTTCCTAACTATTCTATCCTTTAGATAATAGCTTAAACTTAAGCCTAGTATAGATAGTTTAGTTTAAGATAATCCGGGCTATTATAAATATAATATTAGGGGCCTCTACTTATTAATCCGGTATATATTCGTTAGCGATCTATTAGGTTCCTATTAAATAGAGTCTATTTCTAGTTTAGGTTATATTATTAGGGTATATTAGTTATAGGACGCCTAAATTTATTAATTTAAGGCTATTTTAGTTTATTATCTCGCTATAATATTTTAGCGATATTAGAAAGAGGTTATTTTAGTATTAAAATAGGCCTATTAAGACTCTAGTAGTAAATCGCTATTATAACTATTTTATCTTAGGTTTTAGATAGGGGTAGTCTTAAGCTTAGAATTAATTTCTTAAGCTAGGGTTATAATTTTATAAAGAAATTAAATATATAATTCTATTCTAATTCGCGGTCGAGATATTATTCTCTACTATAGAAATAGGAGTAGAATTCGCGGGGATCCTAATATAGAAGTTAGAATACTTTCTTAATTTAGTCGCGAATATCTATCTAGAGATTAGTAGAATTCTATATTAGGGATAGAGTCTACTTTTCGAAAGTATTCTAGGATTTAGTATATTCTCGTTATTATTCTAGTAGCTTTTTGTTTACGAACTTAGCCTACTTTACTTTATAGAATAAGTTTATAAAGCGTTAGGCTCTATATATCTTATATATATTTATATTATATTATCTTAGGGCCGCTTTAAATATAATATCTAGATTAATAAGCTACTCTTATCGCTTTTAAATTAAAAATCCTATCTTAAAGATAGGTATATTATTAATTTTAATACCCCGTTTTATATCTAGGTACTAACTAAAAAGGTATTAGTTTAGTATTAAATTAGTAAGGTTTTAACTAAATTCCGCTATTAGCGAATTTAATTAGTTATATTATATTTAGATACCTTTAAGGCGTTTAATATAGTATCTTATCTCTTACTTTTCTATCTTAAGACGATCTATTAGCTAGAGAGCTAAAGGCGACCTTTTATAAGATAGAGTAAATAAAGAGAGAGAAAGAGAAGAAGCGAGGTCTAATAGGCTAGTCGACCCTTAAGTAGAGATATTTTAGTGTATATTTACTATCTTTCCCTTAGGTAGTTAGAGAGAGAAGGATTAGAACTATTAAGGATAGACTTAACTAGGTAAAGGATAAAATAAAGAGATATAATAATATTAGTTTAATAACTAGATAGACCTAAACTAATCCTTAAAGAAGAAATATCCTTCGAATATATATATCTTCCTTTTATATATCTATAGGATTATATAATAATACTCGCTTCTATATAGGTTATCGATAGGAAAGCGGGGGGTTCCTTATAGTAACCTAATAGGGAAGTTAGATAGCCTTAGGTTATATGTTATACCGTAACATAAAACCACTTACGTAGTTATAGTGAACTACTTAAGTTAGAAGACTTATATATCTTCTTTAGAACTATTATTATTTATAGTGCTCTAGGACCACTCCGCCTAGAAGCTCTTAGGATCTATAGAGCTCTTATCCGCGTAGACTAGAGACTAAAAGGGTATAGGAGAGCTAGCGCGGCGCTACGTTCTTAACTTTCTTTAATATATTATAGTCTGTAAGAAGCACCTTTAGGTTATCGGCGTTTATAGTACGTAAAAACGCTACGTATAGCTAACCGTAGGAGAAAACCTAGGAAAGATTAGATTATATAGAACGGAAAATAGTGGCGTCGACGTATCTAGCTATATAGATTAATTATTATTATAAAGGTAAGTCGTATAGGGAACTAACGCTAATTTAAGGTAAATAAAAGCTCCGACGGCGATATAGATAGAGTATATAGGAAGAGTAACTAGAATAGATTATCTTAGTAAGCTAGATTAGTAAGCCTTACTTCTATAACTCGCGTAGTGAACCTAGAAATAATATAATATATACTATTATATAGGCTATTCGTAGGATCTAAATTATATATAATTATAATCGGCGCGCTAATCTTAATACGTAGGTAAGCTAGAGATAGACTACTAGTATTAATACTATTTAGAAACTCTAGTGTAATCTTAGAGGAGTACGTAAAGCTATTACTCTTATCTATCTAGATTAGATTAGCGCTATAAAGTATCGTAGTAACGCCTAATAGGCGGTTAAATATATAGTTATTAAGGTTATAGATATAGGTGTTTAATAGTATTAAAATAGTATATCTATAATAGAAACTTAGATTCGAAACCAACCGACGTAGCTCTTCTAGTAGATAAATCTAATTAATAAAGTTATCGAGATTAGTTACGGGGTTAACGCCACGCGGTAACTTAATCCTATCTAGCTACTTATAGTACTCTCTATTATATAAAAGAATATAGAGCTAAGCGGTAAGCTCCTAGTTAGTAGGATTAGTATCCTCTTAGAGATATATATTCTATTAGAGATAGACCTTCTATAGTAATTACTAGATATTAGCGTTCTAGAGATAGATAAGAATAGTATTAACGCGATTCCCTCTCTTAATAATAGGTAGTATTTACTAGAAGTTACTACTAAGAATAATTAGAATACTAGCGAAGGGATACTAATAGTTTAGAAACCCCTCGTAGATATTATAAAGATTTCTGTCTAAAATATCGAATAGCTCCCTATTTAATATAGGAGTCTCGTCCTAGATAATTAAGCTTACTTCCTTTATTAATTCCGCCTTAAGGGAATTTCGTTTAATACGCCCTAGTATACCTAGCTCTAGATCTATAGGAAGACGAAACTATTTATAGGCCGTACGCCCCCTAGGAAATAAAAGAGAGGTAACTCTAGTACTAGCGATATATAGTGAGATTATAGAGGTAAGGGAGTGTGTATTACTAAGTATATATAAAGAAGGTAGATATAGAGGCTTAAGGCGGTAGCCCGTATAGTAGAAAAAGTAGGGTAACGTGACCGTTCGTCCCCGTATATAAGCCCTAGTTATTATATCCTCCCCTACTAAATTAGATCTTATCCTTAAGGTTTAGTGATTAATCGGCTAAGATCGGATATAAAAGTCTAGGAAGGTGTTAGAATATAAGTAATTAGAGATAAAAGAAAATATTCGGGGGTAAAAGTGAATATTCGCTTTTATAAGTCTCTAAATTCCTCTAAATAGTCACGAAAGGATCTAATTCTAATTAATCGCGTATATAAATAAATATATATACGTATAGATACGTATAAGCGTTATAAGAATAATAATTATATATAATAGTAAGATAAATATAAGTATTTACGCGTAATAATTAATAAGTCTATATTAGGGCCTAAGTTATAACGCGCGGTAAATTATATATCGCTATATTTAGACTTAACTAATTAGAATTAGGCTCTATAGATTATATATATAATAAAGATTATACTTCTTTTTAAGATTAGATAAAGATATACTAAAATTAGTATATAAAGAAGTATATAAGTGCTATCTCGAATAAGTAGATATAGAGGCCTTAGGTATTTAAATCTAAGGGTATAAAAGTAATAAAAAGTTTATTTTCTAATCTTTACTTCTTTATATCCTTATATATTCTTTATTATAACCCTATATAAATATATATAATTCTTTAATTATTTATTATATAAACCCTATCTTTCCTATTTATTATCTATTTTAATCTAAGATAATTAATACTTAGTTAAGATTCTATAAAGATATATATTTTTAGAGTATTATTTATAGTATTAATCTATTAGAAGAAAAAGAGCTTTCTCTTAAAGAAGAATATAAAAAATTAGTCGCTATAAGTTCTAGTTTATTATCTCCGAAATCTATTACTAATCTATATATTCTCTTTATTAATCTAGTCTCCCTTTTTAAAGCTAAATTAGCACTTATAGATACTAGCGTAGCTAATCCTACTCTTACTACTCCTAGTATAACTAATCCCCCTAAGATTATAGCTAAATTAACTCTATTAAGTAATAAAATAGGCGATATTAGAGAAACTAATATTAGTCTATCTATATAGCTTAAATATACTAAATATAAGGGTCTTAATATATATAAAAACCCTTTATTTAATATATTTATTACTAAACTTAACTAAAAGCTCTTTATTACTTCTTTAGTATTAATAAATATAGACTAGCGAAAGAGAAAGCTTTAGAATTCTTAGTCTATTAGTGCTTATTAGGCCTTACGCGTATAAATATATAGATAAGTCGCTCTTAATAGGGAAGTATATACTTCCTATTCTCTAGATTATAGTCTATTTTTATCCTATTATATCTTAGTCTATAGTAGCGATCTCTTCTAAAATAGAGCCTATTCTAATTATATATATGATTCCGGAGGAAATAGATACTCTCTCTATATAGATAAGGCCTTACCTAATTAAATCTAAATACTCTTAGGAATTTAGAATCCGAATTATTTTATCTTAAAGTCTTAATCTAAATAGATATAGTTATTTATAAATTCGCCTAAATATAAGGCTTCGGCTTTAGCTAAGCCTTTAAGATTAGGACCTTATAAATATTTAAAGTCTACTAAGTTATCTAAGACCCCTAAGAGCTCTATCGCTTTCTCTAATAAAAGTAAGTAACCTATAACTCTTAGTTATAAGAGAAAATAACCTATAACTCTTAATTATAAGAGAAAGTAGCTAGTAACTTCTCGCGATAGCTCTTAGTCTCCTAAACCTTCCGATTTTACTAAATAATATATATTTTCTATATATAATTTATCTATTAGATAAGCTAGTAAGGATAAGGACTTTATAACTATTCGCTAAACTTATTATAAACTTTCGGATATAGTTTAATACTCTATAGATAATTAGGAGAAGCTTGAAAGATTCCTTAAGTATTATAAATAGTTTAATTTATCTAAAGTATCTAATAGTAAGGATCTCTTCGCTATTCTAAAATAGCGTTCGCTTATTCTTTCTTTTTTTTTTTATTTTTCTTTCTAATCTAATATAAACTAATATTATATAATTCTTATATAATTTTTATCTTTATATTTATAATCTATTTATATATAATTATATCTAAATATATATTTTCTATTTTTGTTATATCTTAAGAACTAATTATTTATTTATATATATCTATATATAATAAGATAATATAATTTTAGTTTTTTTTTAATAGAACTACTACTATAAATAGTCTATTAAATAATTCTCTTTTACTTATATTAGTGTCTTAATATTATAAATCTTCTTTTTAAGAAATATTTTTCTTAAATTTATTAGCTAATATCTTAGATACTTCGGATTTATAGTTATTTATTTCCGAATTCTATTTATTAGGTACTAGTTCTAATTACTTATTTATTTTTAGTAGTGTTTATTAATATCTTCTTCTTTTTACGCGCTCTTTTATAATAACGCGTTTTATTACTAGCTCCTTCTCTATTAACTTAAAGCGTACGCCTAAACGCTTAAAATCTTCTTACTCCTTCTAGGTAAAAATAGATAAATCTAAATAGTTAGATAGTTTATTATCGCTCTCTAAGGCTTTTCGGATCTCTTTAGGTCTTTCTATCTATAATCTAGCCTAATATAAGGCCTTATAGGTGGCTAAGGATATCTATAGCGTCGTTAGATTATCTATATTCGCTTTTAGTAGCCTTAATCTATTTATAAGAGTTTAGAGTATATAGCTATTAGGCTCTAATAAAGTATAAGTCCTAAGTAGATAGGACTAAAGAATATAATATAGTCTAAACTATTTATTTTTAAATTTCTTTCCTAACTTATTATATATTAATATCTAGTTATTTAGCTAGAAGCTTTTCTTTATAATAAGGTTATCTTATATATATTTTATCTTAATAGCCTACGCGAGAAGTAGTTCGTTCGCTTTTATATATATATCGCTTAGGTTTATAATAGCGTTAATATATAATATATCTAATCCTAGTATATTAGATAAATCGCTATAGGTATTCGTAATTATATATTATATACTAAAAAGAATAGATTAGTCTTTATATCTATATATTTATATATTCTTATAATAAAAAGTGCCTATTATAGATATAGATCCTAAGCTCTTATAGACTTATTTATTAGATACTTAGTAAGTATCTTACTAAGAGTTCTATTTAAATTCTCTATCTTTCTATTTATATAAGAGTAATAAAGAGTTCTTATCTTATATCTTATCTTAAATAATTATATAATTTAGCGTATAGTACCGGATATTAGATTTAGACTATTATTAGTAATAATTTCCTTTAGTATACTATAGTATACGAAAATCTTCTCGAAGAGGAATAATCCGATCGTTTTTTCGGTAGTATCCCTAATAGCTTTCGTAATAGGCTATCTAATAGCGTAATTAATTATAGTAATTATCTAGCGATATCTATTCGGGGTCGTAGATAGCTATCTAATTAAGTAGATTCTCTAACGCTTAAAGGGTTAAAGCCCTACGGTTACTATATACTATAATTCTTCGCGCTTAAGGCTTTTCTATAATCCCTATAATATCTAATAATTCGGGTAAGTTCGCACGGCTTCTTTAATATCTTAGTGTATTCTAGGCTACTACGCTTATAGGCGTATAACTCTATTTAGTCCCGGATATCCTAGATAACTAAACTCTTTATATAGGCGTTCTACTAATTCTTTATATTAGAGAGACCTAAGATATAGCACTTAAATCCTATCCTCGTAAGTAAAGGTTAACTAATAGTCCGCGGTAGTAGATATTAGTATATAAAAGCTTAAGTTCTTCGTATATCTCTATACTACTTAAGCGATTACTCTATTAGAAGATAGGATACCTTTATCTAAATACTCTTCTATAGCCGCTAGCTACTTCTCCTTAGATATATTTATAATCGTACGTATTATAGCTACTAAAGATACCTATATTAGTCGGGTCGCTAATATATTAGCGAGACCTTCTCCTATAGTGTTTAATAACAAGGAAGAAGTAAGGTGAGTCATTATTTTATCCGTCCGAAAAGGAAAATATTGGCAAAATTATGTAATGGGGGTTCCGTGTGGTTCGAACCGCGACAGAACCGCGTAGAACCACAGAACCGGAGGTTTTGGTGCGCGGTCCCAGAGCTTGGAATCGGAACCGCACCATTTCGAGGTCTAGGGTGAGTCGATGGGAAATGAATCAACGGGTGGTGGAGGTACAGTAGCCAGGTACATCTCGGGCCTTGCAGATCGGCGCTCAAACCTATGGGAGTCCCCACCGCCCTCGGATAGGGGTGAATCAGCCCGTCCCGTGTGGGTGTGCTGAAAGACACTAATACTGAAACCCCCCGTTCGGTTCAGCCAATGGAAGTCCTGACACGGTCTAGCGCCGAGAGAAACATTTTGAACGCTGCAACTCTTGGAAAGGCTACGATGCTTCATTGATTTCTGTGGCAGACATCAAGGTAATTGCACTTCTCTATTGACCCGAATCTGGATGGATTCGTTGGCTAACTGATGCTCGATTCCTTCCTTGCAAATAGTGGCTGGATCAGCGCCGTATGCTGGGTTACCATGTCCCGGGCGCTGCATTTTTTGATTCTGATGCCTCCGAATGCTTGGATATTCTTACACCCCTTGTATGTTAAATATCCAGCTCGAGGCAGATCAGTGCGTATCCAATGCTGACATACTTCATTCATAGGGACGTGTGAATATCGGGGAACTTCTTTTCCTGTATCCTCGCGGCGAATTGATCTCCCCCTTCTCGCTCCGCAAAGATCAAGGATTCCTGGTCCACGAGATTTGCCTGGATTCATTAAAACGCGTCCAACAAGAAACGGTCTCTGCGCATAGGCCGCTCAGTCTCCGCGAGCTTCTCCTGGTCTTGAAGCTAAGTAAAGATGAGCTCAACCATCGAGATTTCGATTGGGATTATGGTGAGTCTTTTGCCTCTGAAGGGGGGATAGGCCAATGGGGATTTGATGCAAGTTGGAATCCGGTGGAAGATTCAGAGGTTGGTATTGCCCTTTTCGACTCTGCCCACACTGGGACCTGAAGCTGACTCGGGTGGTATAGTGGACAGTGATGGATCCCAAAGGCTCACTTGATTTAACTCCACTCATCGAAAAAGCCTCAGTTCCCTCGAAAACGGAATACGAATTCGTTTTTCCGGGAGACAAAAATTTTGACGTGAAAGTTACCAGCGATGTATTTTCTACCATACCACTAGAGCTGCAGGCCCGCATACTCGAGATGCTTCCTACCGACTCCGTGATGGACTTGTTCTTGGCCAGTCCAGCATTTCGAAAGCTCGCACAGGACTTGCCGCCGTCCTTCTGGAAGTCTCGCATCCTCTTTGACCTGCCATGGTGTGCTGGTATAGCTCTAGAACAAATAGCTGCAACGAAAGATCGAAATCCCCCGCTTGATCGACTGTATCGCCAACTCAAAGAAGCTTCTCAGTGCGATTGCTGGGATGCCGAGGAGGGAGACGAGGAGGAAAAAGCCATCTTCGACAAAAACTCGTTGGGGCTGAGGAATCGGCGTCGTATCTGGCTCAACTGTGAACGAACTCTGAAGGCGATCGAATCTCGACAGGGAGCCATCCGCGACCAAGCTGGTACTATCTCTCCCGTAATGAGTCAGTTGACGACGTCCAAGCTCGTCTCGATATCAACAAAATCACCACCAGAAGCGACACTGGACGTGTACATGGTCCCTGGCCCGGACAAAAAAGGATATCTCAAAGACATCATCGCCCATTTTGCCGATGACGACCATATTATTGGTATCGAATTCCAACTTTTGAATGAGGAGTCTGGTCGCCTTTTTGGTAGCCATGGCAGCAAAACAAGCAGGATAACCGTTGAAGCTCATTCAGCGATTACCGCAATCATGATATCATTCGGTTCTTTAGATCGCGAACAAGATGGTACAGATATTCTTGGTCTTGGAATAGTTTTCGAAGATCAGCCATTGAAGCCTGGGCATGTTCTTGGCGCATGGAATGACCAAGATGTGATACATATTCTCCGTTCTGGGTCTGGGATGGAGATCGTGGGTATTACAGGAGAGTTTAATGTTAGTTCACTGAGTTTCGCATTGTCCCCTGCCGTCCTATGGTACTAACTCGCGTTGTTATTTAGACAAATCAGATAACAATACTTGGTATCATCACTGCGAACCAACTCTTCACGCCACCCACTCGCGTCGATCCCGGCCACTTAAATCTACAAACAAATACACGGTGGATCGGTCGCCACCCGCCTCTCGACTGGCCTCTTGAAAAATACTCCCTCAGTTATCGCCCAGGTGATCCATTAGCCTCGGAGTTCTCAATTGTTGGTCTTGAACCTCCCATCTTCGGTGCACAGGTATATTTCGTCAATCTGAAGGGAAAACACCTGTCAGCTATTCAAGCGTATAGCGATGCTGCCGCTGAGGCTCCCAGCCAAAGAGAGCTTAGTGGTTTTGAATTCACATTCACGGATGGCTCAATAGAGACAGTGGGAATCAAAGGGGATCACGTTCTGTCCTCTACTGCCAATATGCTTGTTGAGTTCAAGGAAGATGAGGCTATTACCGATATTATGCTTCACTTTGCCCATAGGATTCAGGGTGTGAAAACACCGATGGGATTATGTGGTATTCAAGTAAGTTCAAAAGCCATAAAAACATACCGGGCCTATTGCTGATTCATAACATCACCAGTTTACCACTAACTTAAATCGTACATTAGAGCTTGGTCATATGGAAGACCATCCTTCGCGACGAAGGTCGCCCGTTCAAGATTACCAAGAGGAGAATGAAAGTATCTGTGGCCTGCAGATTGGCCTAAAGACCTCTGGGGTTATGTGCATGGGGGTTGTGTTTTGGCGTTCATAGTTGGTTGACTCATGTGTGTCTGTATTTCTAGGCCTGAGAAAGAATATATCGATATAGCAGTGGTTGACTTTATTCTGGAGACCTGTGCTTGAGGGGTAGCATCTTTGTGGGTCGCGGCCCTGGCCTGCTTTTTCGCCAGGCCCAACAGTTGGTTGTCTCCGCTGCCAGCTCCCTGGAGTATGGGTTCTGCTCTACTCTTGCGCCCAGTGTGACAGAGAAGGTCTTTAGCTTTGGTTTTCGATAACGAGGCGGCTACTTCTGGATCGCCCCTCTAAACCCTACCACCTCATTCTGTGCCGAACTGCTAATCGCGATCTATATGTATCCGCCTGGTTCGGTCTGTGTCGCTGGGATTTCAAAAATATCGGTCTGCACACGTTCCTCGTATAGGGCTAATATAAAAATAGGTTAATCGTCTCTAGTACGGGATGCCAATATTTCCCTCATAAGCTATTCCAGCTCCATGTGGAGGTGATTCGGAACCAAATCCAGACGTGCTGTACAAGCCTTTCGGGGGGATAGATATCCAATCGGCTCGATAGCCAGAGGAGATGGGCCGAAGGCTGCTTGAGGCTGCCGTCATTTCTGGGTCACAACTATAGCTGGTTGAAGTGGCCAAAGCTCCGATGAAAGGCGCGAACGTTAGGAGCCTATGGATTTGCATTTTCGCACTTATGTCGAACCGTAGTTGCAGAGGGCACCTGCTAAATTTTAGGGCGTTAATAGGCTAAATATTAAAGAACTTAAATTAGTGACTAGAATAAGCGTAAATAATAGTATTTTATTAAGGTGAATTAGTAGCTTTATAACTACTAAGACCTAGATTTTATATAAAGTTAGGCTTTCGTAAGGGCCCGAGCCTAATCTATAGTGGGCTTTAGGTTAGGCTCGGGCCCGGAGGGTTAGGCCTAAAGCCTACGCGGGTTAGGCCGTGGGCCCGGGGTCCGGGCCTAAACGTGGGCTTTGGCGAAGTCTACTTATAATAGTAATTAAAAGCTATTACTTCTATTAATCTTCGCTCTAAAAATAATATAGTTAGGGTAAATTAATAGCCTAGAGTAGAGATAGGATATTAGTATATTATATTTACTTTTCTCTTATTTTTCTCTTACTTTTCTCTTATTTATTATACGCTTAATTAGTTACTTAATATTCTCTTAATAATATTTTATCTTATAAGCGCTATTATAATAATATTTTCCTATATCTATAATCCTATTCTAGACTAGATAGATAAAGGTTATATTATATCTCTTATAAATAACTATAGGAGTTCTATCCTAGATATTAGTAACTTAGTTAAAATAGGATTAGATTTTAGCTATTTAGCCTTATTTATCTTATTAGACCCTCTTTATATAAGGGCTAGTAGTTATATATTAAGTTATAAGCTACTAATTAATAAATTTAGTCTTATTTATAATAGTCTAAAACGCGTACTCTTTCTTACTATTACTAATATATTATAAAGATAATAATAATAATAGAGAGATAATAGGCTTAGTAGACTAGCTTTTAGAGGCTTCGGATATAGTAAAAACGCGAGAGAGTATATAATCTAATAAAAGAGGGTCGATACTATTACTATAGATAGATAAGATAAAGGAGAAAGAGAGAAAAGCTATAATAACGCGAAAAATATATAAAGATAAGAGAAATATAAAGATTAAAGAAAGGACCTTTTAAAGAGGTAAAGACCCTCTAGCCTTAGATAAAGGATACTATAATTAGTCGAGATAGGCTAAATAATCCTAAGATAGGTCTACTAAATTAATCCTATTAGTTTAAATCTATATACTCTAATTCTATAGAATTAATTTCGCTAAGTTCCCCTTTATTATAGCCCTTTACCTTTATTATACCCTAATTATTTAAGTATAGAGAATAATAAGATAATTAAATATAGAGAGCGCTCTAATTAATATTCTCTATAAATTTAAGCCCCTAATATTATAAATTAAAGGGTTTAAAAA
>JAGUQL010000029.1:0-54024 GCA_018410145.1 Penicillium corylophilum
CCGGATCCTCGTGTTGTCTATCGCCACATCTTGTGACCACAGCCAGCACACCATCCTATTAGAACCATGCCAAAGATCCTCTCACGGCCGACCAAGTGGTTTGGCTTGGAGGTGGTGCACGTTATTGTTCTTCGCCGATCGCGTCATGGGGATCTTCGCTTTCTCCAGTCGACCTTTCCTCCAGATCATCCTACGGTAGGTGGGAGCCGACGGCTATCGTTACCAAGCTAAGAATGGGACAGGAAGTTACGTTGATGCTCGAAGAAGAGGAGACAAAAGCAATGAAGGAAGGTACTTTCTGTTACGACTAGTCCCAGGGTCGAGACAACTAGGTTCCGGGTAGATGTGTTGGACAATGAAGCTCGTTTAATATTTCCAGCGCGTTGGGAACTGTAGTATCCTCACCATGTCTGTAGATGGAAGACTGGGCTAGAAAATTATATGTATGTTGCCTGAACGCGCTTCTGGTATCTATTAGAACTGGCCTCTACTAGGACGAGGAATTTGAATTTCGGGCGGACAAACGGAAGTCTGTTTTGCTTCTCGTTTGTAGCTAGACCATGGTAAACCCTAGTCTATCCTTTCTTCGAGAGGGGTTGCGACAGCCACCGTTACGTATTGAGCAAAGTGGGCACCTGGAATTCCCTGACTATTGGATCAAGCATGCGTTGATCAAATGTCTATCGCCGGTCAACTTTTTAACTAGTTTGAAACATAGTATTGAGATGGAATTGTAAGTGCTGGGTGTAGGAGAATGCGAAATGAACAGGCCCTATTGCAATTGATTGCATCTCCCAACACCGGATCTCTAGATATGGGGTTCTACGATTTACGCCTGGGCATTCTGAATGACACTGTCGCATTTTGATGGTATATTTACAGTGAGGAATTGGCAGAGAGGAATTGGCAGCGTGGAATTGGCAGCGTGGAATTGGCAGCGTGGAATTGGCAGCGTGGAATTGGCAGCGTGGAATTGGCAGCGAGGAATTGGCAGCGAGGAATTGGCAGCGAGGAATTGGCAGCGAGGAATTCACTATGATATAATCGCAATGTTGAACTCTAGGTGTTTAATCTGCATGGAATCTACGTGGACAAATTTGCTGTATTGACGTGCTTTGAGGACTTCCAATTTTCACAATCAATCCGAGGAGATCGGAGGTGCTCTACTTCGAATACAGTACTGTAGTCCATCAAAGTCATGACATATAGTCTGGCTAAACACTTCAGCAGCAACCGCTCATCAGTGCTTGTGTTCGTCTTATCGGAACATGTAGAGTACAATGGTCGTTTCGTCTCCTGTCAAGTATATCATTCCGTTCTCCGGGCAAATGCGGGTATGCGTGATCGTTGCTACTAGCGTTTATCCCGACATTTACGAGCACGGAGCGAAGGTCTCAGCAACCGTCCGGCGCTGATGGTCACCGTTGAACGAGATCCTCGATGAGAGGAAACGTAGTGGTTGTGTTAGCTCGGAGATCAGCGGCCGTATGTGAAATTCCCGTACGGTACTAACATTCTCAAATGCAATCTGATCGAACTTGGGCCAAAGCAGCGATCGGTGATATGTGCACAGAGAAACGGTCGCACACACACCCTCTCCACTTTCCATTGTTATCCAAGTGATCCAATTCTCCCAGCCAGCTTCTCTAGTGTTGGAAGGAGTATAAGGTGCCCAGGCACTCTGGACGGCTCAGACGGTGGAGCCAAGTATTGTGACCACTCATCATTTGGCAGTCGGCGGGACATTTAGCTTTTGTAGGCTCGGGGAGCAAGCGGGGAAAGCAGCAAACTCCAGAGATGCCTTCCCATTGCTGTGACGGCGGTTCCTCCCTGCCCGCGGAAAGAATGCATGGCAAAGCTCTGGCATTTTTCACCCGACTGTTACGATTCGAACGGAAACGCGCAGGCGAGGATCGGGACATCAGGAGGCTGTACTTCCCCTAGGACGATCCGGCGCATGTGGCGGCCTAGCCGGATTAAGATCAAAGAACGGCTTTCGGGTGGACCCTGTCAGAATCTCGGATGTTGGCTCCCAACTTCCGCCCGAGCTTAGGCTAAAGGTAGGTTCGACGACCCCAATGATCTGTGGCTGGCCTGGTGGAGTAGGAACTGCTAAGGAGCTCCGCAGCGAAAACAACTCGCGAGACGAGATGCTGGGGACGAGGTTGACGTTATGTACTAGCTCTTTACAGGGATCCGCCCGCTGCGAGGTCGCATGAGTACTCTTGGATTGAAGTCTGCGCGATGTTTTATTAGGTATAAGCAAAATCAAATAGACTCTGGGAGCCCGCCAAAACTCAAGTCAAATCTGTTCTCCCGATCCGTTCTCCTGGCCCGTGTCGGGCATTCGAGATAAGGGGAGGGGTGTGTGTCGGCACGTTATCCCCGGGAGGCCCAGTCCGAGGGGATCACAGGGTCTGGCCCGAATAGGAGGCATTTCAGTTTAACTGGTGGATCGGACCGGGATGGTTCAACGTCTCTCGGTTGACATGGCCCTGTATGATTGTCGAAAGGATCGTCGAAAGCATCGTCGAAGCTGCTTGTGAGTTCGAGATATTCCTCCCGCGGGCGGGGCTTCCGGGACGGCATTATTGGCTCACCAAGTGGGCCATCGCCCATTCCAAATACTTGAGCAGTGGGGCCCGCGGGGACAGAGGCGGCTCGGGGGCAACAGTACCGGTCCGCCCGATCGAAGTTCGTGGGGCATTCGGGATTAGTGGCGTCTTACCCCTGCCAAGGCCGACTACGATATTCCTAAATAGGAAAAGACCGAACTGTAAATATCACTACCTGACTTCAGTGTGGGTATGATCTGGCTGTGTGTGATACAAACATAGTAGCGAACAGATCATTCTATCAGAGCAGAGGGCCTAGATGTCTCTCCCTCAACCTCGAGTCTTTTCTCGATTCATCCGACTCCTGACCTTTTGCCCTCCTTGGCCTACTGCGGCTGGCGCTTGGGCCTACCCGGTTTGGCTTTACACAGATCGTTGACCTTTGCCTCCAACATGGCCACGGTCTTTTGGAGGGCAGAGATCTCATCATATTGCTGAGCCACAGTCTCCATTCCTTGCTGCGTATTTTGGTTCCATACATTTTGTTGTAGAAACTGTTGCTCCAGACCACTATTCAATCGAGTTAGCACAACCAATTCGAACCAAGTTGCAGTGACTTAGAGAAATCATAGCAACCGAGGCTGTACTCACTCCGCGCGATCATGTAAGCTAGAAGAAGTGTCAGCTGGGGCTGGGGCTGTTTTGAGGGTCAACCAAATGTCATACTGGGTGCAAACGGCAAGGATGTTGTTTCCTTGAGGCTTAGAAGCTCCATCCTGGGTCGATCCGTCGTCGTAGTGGACTCCCGAGGCGCAGTACCCATCCTGTACTGGGTCATGGTTGGCACTGTCTATCGGTGCCTGATTCTCGTATACGCAAGATTGATCCTCCTCGTAATCACAGTCTGGATCCTCTGAAACAGCGTGAGATTCGGGAATACTCCAAAAGTCGGAGGCTCGGGATGATTTGGTACCACGCCTTGTGAACCATTGGTTCTCGTAACCCGAGTGCTGGTCAAGATTATCGTACGACATGGTAATTCAAATTGTTCGGCAGATCACGTCGTAGGCCGGGAACTGGGCAAGGTTTTAGTATTCAGAGGAAGAGAGACAGAATATATACCCCAAGAAATTGGGGCTGCACCGGGACGCGCTGAAGACTCGGGGTGCAATTGGCCTGGCCTTTCTTGCACGCCCTCTGGTTTTCCGAGCGGCGTACGCCGAACCCCAGATGCAGGGAACAAGCGTCTCGGGTCTTCAATTTACACGCCTGCGAGCCGTGATCTCGGGTGGATCGCAGAGACACCGGGCAATATTAAGCGCAATTATATCGCTGTCTGTGTCGAGCGCCTTGAGACCGCAAGGAGATATGGGTGACTACTGTAGGAGTATGATTAATGCCCCTCTCTAATCTCTGGGAAAATGCATATGCTTGATCATATGCTGTTGCTGAACTGGAAACGAGATGGGGTTTCGGTGTGAACGCGCGATCTGAGTCACACTCACGGACATCTTTTCCACGATCACGTAAAACAGCGTCTCGAAACGCCTAGCGACCCGATGTGAGCAATTCCTGGTGTACCTCTGTTAATTGATCAATCCGCTAATAATAGACAAGAGGCAGGAAATATGTTTAATTGCTCGACGTTGCGGTAATATCATTTGGTACCTTTGTAGCTAGACTGTAAAATGAGGCCATGCAGATTCCCCACTTGGCCTTCTCAAATCAGCCGGGGACGGGCTATGGGCGGGTTTTTGTAGTGGATCCGTGATGTTCCCCGAGATGCCCTGCTTTGATCTAGTAAATACAGCCTTGGACTTGCAGTATGGTGAAAGGCATTTTTCGCATGGATTAAACCCCCGGCAACCCATCTTCTCTGATAACATTCCCTTTCCACCGGGTCCAAGTGCATTTCCCACCGGTCCATCTTGAGGGTCTGTCGCGCACTCTGATTGATTACTGCTCAGGCGAATACAATGTCCCGAGGTCGGTACATACCTCGGACCCCCGAAGAGGAGAAAAGGCTTCCGGCGTGGCTGTCACGTCATCAGCATCTGCCCTGGTGGAAGATAAGTGAGGAATATGTTCGGCAGTTCGGGATCCCCCGAACAATTCATTCATTGCGAGGGAAATTGGACCAGTTGCAGAAGGGTCACGAACGCCAGCGTCCCATCTCAGAGGGCGTCTGAGTTTCATCATTTAGCAGCACGCCGGGCACGTCGACGGGGGCAGAGTCTTTTGGCAATGTTCCCAGTGCCTCCCCCACCGCTTATTCTGAAGAAACCCGATCCTCGAGTCTGCCAACTGCTGCAACAGATGCAGCAGCTTGACATTAACCGAGAGGACATATCAGCAGATACTCTACCCGTCGAGGTAGATCCCCAATCCCCCTTCCACAGGTCTGGAATAAGCCAGGTGAGCCCCGAATATACGAGTATAAATTTTCAGACACAGTACTAACGGCTCTCTTAATAAAAGAGAAGTTCTTCGCCTACCAACAGTCCGGCTACTCGCCCTACCCGTCGCAAAATTTCTGGAAGATTTACAATTATATCACTGGAGGAAATGACAGGAGCCGATGAAGAACAGATTGCAGGAGCGCGAATATATATATTGTGAATGTAGTCAAATGATAGTCTTTCTGGTATGCGTCCTGTTAGCAGGCTGTAGTAGGCCATCTCTATATACACATGGCACACGTGTAGTATCTATTTCCAGCACTACTTATATCCACGATTATTTACATTGGTCAGAGGTGAGAAATGCTGCGGAGGGTAGCTTACAGTCTTAAGTGGTAGGTTCAACTCGTTCCTGGTGCAATCAGGCTCGGCAGGAGAAGTATGAGTCTCGTTGGGGACGTCCCTAACAGGGTGTGATGAGTAGACAGACGCGCACGCCGGGGCGCAACACTCACTTCGTCTGACCCCTTGCTGACTGTTGAGATTCGACCCGTTCTGTTTCGGCCTGAGGGTGAGGCAATGGCTTAGGGTTATAAAGCATGTATAATCGAGATAAAGCACCCTGGATCGGGAAAAATGAGACGTTCTGGTTGTGTTTATTGGCGGCCATGATGCTGTGTTGGGAGGCGGGAGCGGGTTCGGAGGATGGTGAAGTAAGAGGATAAGCAGACGCCAATAAAAATTGATCTCGGCGCCAAAGCCTGAGGCGGGCCACCAGATCGCCCTCAGATACGCATGTAATGGAAGAGAATCTGCGGAAGGAGAATCTCGCCTCACCCACAGCTCTCGTAGAACGTACGTATTTGCATCGGTGGCGGTCTGGGCATCCGTCAGAGAGGGTAGCGGCGGGCATAGCCAACAGATCACTGGCGAACTCAATTGCCATTTCGACTAATCCAGGAACTGCTAGCAAGGTTTCCAGAGCTTGAGCCCCACGCGGATCATGCACCTAATCGATTGGGGCAGTGTGGATCACTTGGGACGTATAACGGCTCTGTCGGTTGCAAACAGTAACGCACACGAGATCACGAACCATCCCCAACATTGAAGAGACTGGGGAGCGCTGGGGTCTAATTGCTTCTCATTTTCTCAAGGATTGTGCCAAAGCAAGCATAATCCTAGTTGCCACTCCAGCAGCTCATATGTAATAGGCTATGTTTAGAGCAAGCTCCGGATAAAACCTTGTTCTTCCTAAACTTTCACTGGTGGGCTACCTTCGCAAATCACTCTCTTCCTCGCCCTAGACAGAATCTTCTCATAGTACACGCTCGCATTAGTGCGTTTCCCACTCGCCAACAGGACACGCGGCCTGTGTCGATCTCGCGCAAGATGTATACTCGCTGTCTTCCGCCCTGGTGTTGAGACCATAGTGTCGATAGGGATCATTTTCTGTTTTCTCCGAAAACACCCACGGGCTCCATGGATTACCGAGACCCAAATGTTGGTATACCAAAACCGTCTCATGATCTCCAGAACTAGTAACGGAACGTCCGGTATAATACTGGTACGATGAGGCCCAGAACCCCGTCGGGAGACGACCCATGGTTCGGGACAAAGAAGCCCTACAGTAATTTTCGAGGGCAAAGGCATGGCCGATTTGCTGGCCAATAGCAGCCCTCTTTGACTCCACTGCTCGCATTTGTTGAACTAATGTAGCTCTCAAGAGGATTGTAGGGGATCGCTTGAGTCCGGACCTCAATAGTACCCCCAGCGTACTTGGGACGAAGAGCACTCTCAAAGCAGACCCATCGTGGCCTTCCGTGATCCCCGGCCGAATCATACTGCGTACATTAAGCCGAGGCACCGATGGCAAATTTCTGGCTATCTTCAAGGTATTTTGCATACAAGGTGTGTTTTCCAAGGCTCTGCTCATAAAAGCTTCGGTCTAGCCACTCCAGTGTGCCAAGAACTGACATTGGGATTCGAGATTGCCTCATGTTTGCGGAGAGGATTCTTTATAGCAATATTCATACACGTCTGGATATTGGGATTGGCTTTCCGAATCTGGATCTATAATAGGGGCGTCATTTCGGCCTAAGTTTGCTCTTGCTCAGGAAATTACGATCTCTGGAATCCACAACATTAACGTATAGGTTACAATGGATAGAAAGCGACAAGGTAGCTAGGTCTCTGATTTATCTGCTATATGCAGTCCCCGCAAGTTGAAGCCGTTGACGTTTCTGAGATGAGATAGCTCGTAGTCATATCAGCTACTAGAAAGCCCAACTCTGGACCAAGACATTCATTAGGCTAGAGTAAAAAGTAATATGCAAGATAGATCGGTCAAAGAGTTATCGCACATCTGTTTCGGGGATAATGAAACAGGCTTAGAAGTAACCATGCTAAATAAAGAAGCCTATTCAACTCTGGACGCAGAGACCAATTAATCAAGGCCAATTACATGGTGAAACAGAGTGGTAAACAGGACGAAAATGTTTTCATTTTGGATTACGCGATAATCATCGGCAGAGACTCCGGCGCATTTCTTTAACGGGATATAGGTGGGACGCGCGTAACTTCAATGCGAACTCTTTACTGTGATTACAACAATTATTCTTAATTATGTGGCTCCGTAAAAGGCTTCCGCACTTAAACTCGACTAAATTCCCCCCGAGCTAGCCCGCATTATTTAGCTGCTGGAACCCTGCGTTGCTTTGCTCTTGGGATGAAACATCAACTTGCTCATCAACATCACCGCCTCATTGCTTCTTTCCCAGGCCTTGACCGATACCTGCAATCATAAATACTTGTCATTCCCTGCGAGTCATCTAAAACCCATTGCCTGGGACTTTCAAACTCTAGAGCATTCCAACAAGTAGTTCCTCCTAATTTCACCGAGGACCCATTGAATTCAATCCCTAGCAAATCTCCGAAAAGCTCCGGCGTGCTATTCAAGGCTTCTGGTGTCCAAAAGTCACGCCAAATTCCGCTTTCTCGGCCGAAGGCATGGCCAGTGAAAGAAGACAAAACACTTTTGGAACTCCGAAGCAAGGGCCTCGTATGGGCAGCCATCAGTGAGAAAATTGCTGGAAGAACACAATTAGCCTGTCGCCTTCGGTTCCAGAATTACCTATCCCAGCCATACGAGTGGTGGAGGAATAGGCAGACGCTGGTAGCCGGACATTACAACAGGTGCTTAGTCAAAGCCAAAACTTGAATGCTTCACTATTTACTTGTATATTTTCCCAGGCAAAGATGAGGGCTATGGTTAACGGCGCCGCAGCAGACTAGTGTCCAATCACAGGCACTAAGGCTATGCAGTGCTGGCAGAGCGAGCGACAAATGACTGGGCAAATTACGGTTCCGAACTACTGCGACAAAAGTCTCGAGGCAAATATGGTTCATGCCCCAAAACCACAGACTTTCTGGGTCTATGGAGCCTCTCTTTCGGGTACTTTTAGAGGACGGAGCCCTTCCAAAGAGGAAAACGTTAAGCTACCACCGATTTGGACCATACTTACCAATCTGCCTGATGCCCAGTTGCCAAGTCAGTAGCCTTGGAATGTGAGACTAGAGGTTTAAGTGGACTGGTTCTTCAATATTTGGTAAAGGAATACAAATGTTCGAGTGATTAGACTCAGAAAATATCTTGGAAAGCTACCAGTAATAAGACAGCATCGGCCGCCTACTTGAGTCATATTTCCAGCCGATCATTCTACAACCTACTACCCGCGAGCCGTGGAGGCAACGTACTGAGCTTCAACCTAAATGTAATAATAGGTTTAGAGTAATCTCGTGTTCATGTACTAGAACTATCACCTAGGGGTTTATGGAAGAGGAGGGTTATCAATTAATATGTTCAAGATTAGTTGCCGCCTTTGTCCTATCTGGTAGGGGTTTGCAATAGACCATGTTCGATATTCCTTGTAGATGACTCTTCATATGCCGTGGATTCAGAATGCTCCCAATTTTGGTTCTTTGAAAAGGTCGTTGATCTGCTGGTTCTTATATAGCATGAGCAATAGCTTTCAAATAGAAAGAAACACTCAGCTTACTGATCGCACGTCTTCAGCGTCCTCAAGCGTGAAAGAAATTGACTTGTTCACTAATTCATGGCTTGCAAGTAGATCGTCTATCCATATATCAACGGCTCTCCAGTCCCAAAGTCCCTGATGGCCCCTTAGATGTGCATGTTGTTTTGATAGCAAGGCGACCTTGGATTCAATAGCCCGGCATGATCGATCGAATCCTCGCCGCAAAAGTAGACGGCGGACAGATTTAGGCCGTATTCCCCTGGAAGAGAAATAGAGCACGATGACTATCTCCTTGTTTGACCAGCGGAAGGCTTGATTCACCATGTCAAATCAAGGTTTTCGGGGTCTTTATAAAAAATACAATGGTAAAAGAGAAAACACCATTGGCGAGCGCCTTGTCTTGTTATTAGGCGAAAATAGACTTGAGCTGCTGTCAACCGGCCGGAAAGCACGTTACAAGTGCTTGTTTATTAGGTATCTACTATTTAGCCAGGTCAAGTGTCATGAAGGAGCTGAACGCAGAAAATGCAAGAAAACAAATTTGAGGTCTTGAATCATCACCATTGTGAAAAGACGCGAGTGAAAATAATGTTACATTAAACTTGTAGCGCAATAATCACTCGTAGACCCTCTCTTTATTAAATAAAGGTAATTGAAGGTAGTGGAACAACCCCAACCTTGGACAGTATCTGAGGGCCTCGAGAATAAAATTGGGCCAGTAAGTGGATAAATAACTAGATTTTATCTTGTTTCATTAGCGCAAAATGATAAGAAACCAGATACCATATTTGCAGCATCACACATTCGAACGATATGCTTGGCTGATAAATAAACCTAAGTTTTAAACATAAATGAGGAATCTACACGAGGAAATAATACGTTTCTTCCAAACAACGAGTTCAAATACGTCCCTAACTATTTGCCTTAGTTTGACTAGTGTTTTACAGGGTCAAAATTGCTAGAGTAAATCTGGAGACCTGTTAAACCTGCGTGATAGAATCGAAACTTACCGCCCAGCACATTAAAATTGCAATATCATACCCTTATCGAAGAATTGGTGTTACATTTACGCGTTTGTATATCACTATTTTGTGAGGGGGCCATTTTCTGACCTAAAGCTTCAGGCATGGCATAAGCGCAAGATAGTCTACGATATTCAGACCGCCAAAAGCTATAAATTGACCACATCCCCAGATTTATACTTTCAGTTACTACCAGCCTGTATTGAGATTTTATCACAAATTTTTAGTATGGTCGAGTTACGGAACGGAACGAAGACCGGGGAACCTTCAAATCTTACCAGCCAAAAGCAAAAAGCAACAGGTCCTAAGTCATCTGGCGTTCAGAAACCAAAGAGCGGAGGGAAAAATGGGAAAAATGGGAAAAAAGGATTGACGAATGCAGACAAGGCCGAACTGAAACGCCGTCGCGTCGAAGAGAGCAAAATAGCGGACGCGCATCAAACAGAGCTGCAAGGTCTGGAAGCGGACATAGAAGCTATCCGTTCTCGCCTAGCGGCAGAGAATTCAGATGAAACCAAAGCCGAGATTCAGGAAGAGCTGAACCAAAAACTCTCTCGACAAGCTGAATTGGAAAGTTTCCTACAATCATCAAAAAAGACGGTTGAGGAGATTGATGACGCCATGGATATTGATGAGAGTGAAGCGGAAGGGGACCAGATTGAGTCAGAACCCAGTCAACCCCCCCAAAACGAAGCTACAGAGCCGCAAGCCAATCGAAGTATTCATGTTGGCGTTGCCGATACTCAACCTACTCAGAGTGCTCAAATTGATATGAACGAGCCCCAGGCGAGTATCGAAACAGACTATGAGCCTAACGGGCGTTCTGAGAGAGAACAGGGCCCGACCAATATCCCTCACAATGTGGACGATGATAGACAGCCTCTGACCTCCAATGATTTCCCAAATATTGACGAAGAATCCAAAGACGATGATGACCCAAGCCAACTTTTTGAAATGGGCACTGTCGTTCTAAAAAAGACTGCGCGCGGTGATTCCGAGAAGTATCTCAACTCTTATGGGCCCCTCAATAGCGCTATGACTATATGGCGCTCTAATCCAGCCCCCAAAGAAATTCAAAATTGCCCGTACCTTAAGGGTGATGATCATAAAACAGTGATGGCCACCAATCACAAAGGCCAATACTTATACAAACGCAGGATAAAGAGTATCAAAAGAGTTGCTTGGGATCCTCGGGGGAAGGTAACTTCTATGTTGGATCTTTGCGAATCAGTGGAGCAGCTGAACCCAGAGAATAAACGACGAGGAAAGTATGTTTATCCGCCCACCACTATACTCGTGGACTGGCATCAGGACCCCAAGTCAGGGGTCCAGCTGCCAACTCTGTGGATCGACCGATCGGACTACAGAACGCTCACGCCCTCCCCTAGAGCGGACAGCGGAAGAGTGGATGAAAAAATATACCAATTAGGTTTGCGTCAGGTGAGAAATTACAGAAATTATGTGGGAACGAAGTTGGACAAGACTTGGAAGGGAGAGAGAAGGGAAGGGAAGGAGCAGAGCGCTACACCATGGCTAGAAACACCAGATCCTGAAGAACAACATCTCAACCAAGGACAGAATAATGAGCGCCAGAACAACCAGGGCCAGAACAACCAGGGCCAGAACAACCAGGGCCAGAACAACCAGGGCCAGAACAACCAGGGCCAGAACAACCAGGGCCAGAACAACCAGGGCCAGAACAACCAGGGCCAGAACAACCAGGGCCAGAACAACCAGGGCCAGAACAACCAGGGCCAGAACAACCAGGCTCAGAAAGGCCAGGCCCAGCATTCCCCCAGCCACGCTATATTGAGCCGTAGCAATGAGGAAAATCCCCAGCAAGAATCCTCCAATGACGAAGCCAATCAAACGGAGAACATAAGTGACTTCTACGAAATATTCATGGAGAAAAAAGATCTTGACCCAAATACGCCTTGGAAAAGCATGGACAATGCGACTTTTGGTGAGTTCGTAGCGGCGGCAAAGAGCTACATCAAGCATTCCAAGGAACAGAACATCGATGTTCAGGACGACATGAATTTTGGAAAGTCTTTCAAAAAATGGATATAAAGGTCTCTTCACGTAGATGAGGATAAGAAGCCTTGGAAACAACAAATCTCGACTTGTTTCTGCTGAACGTGAGGAGTATAGTAATAGGGACCAGCAACCGAAAGTCTTGATTTTGTTTGTTCTTTATATCTTTTTTGTCTTTTTTGTTTTAAAAGGAACACATTACTTGGGCACTGTCGCAGGCGGCGAAGCCCTTTGCTCTGTTTGGTATCTTATGGCATTTAGATTGACAGTGATTCTTAATTAAATTGACCCGACTCGTCTTTTTACGCTAGTGGGTATCGCACGCTTTTGAAGTTTCTCTCTCTGGCCAGTTGCACTTTCGACGCGTTAATAACTCTCGCGGTCTCATTCAAGAAGTTCCTGTGAAGTGAAATCTATTTGCTCACTGTGTTCACGTGAACTTTCTCGGAGAAGCTGACGACGCCGACGCTACAGTCAACTGATGGCAGGCCTTTGTACGTAATTATCCACCAGATGGAGGACAACCGCACCATGAGAGGCAAATGGAAGCCCATCATACATTACTTTGAAAGCTCCAATAGCAAGTGTGGCACCACCTTAGCTCTCCACCTAGCGGTCGACTGGGTATGTGTTGGCTATGCTCCCGAATTGGCCAAGGACCTCCGTCTGCAGCATAAAATTGGCCCACAGAGCCGCCAATTCCGTGAACGTTTAGGATGCGGGCTCCAAATTATGCATGTCGGGTGCAAGTGAGAAGGACGTGGCAAACGGTTTATTTGCCGCAATCACATGGACAGAGCGTGGGGTCCATGATCGTTGCTGTTGATTACGCACTAGCCAACGTGCCCAGATAGCTGGGGACCGCTAACTTGGTAGTCTCCGTCTGAATGACGACGGAACTCGCCGCTCGTCGAAATCTCATGGATGAGGAATTTAGCCTTCATAGGTTCTGGAAAGAGAACCCGTACCACGGCACCGATTTCGCCTGTGTTCCACTCTCTTCCCCACTGTTGCTTCGCAAGAGTGTAGAGCTTTGTGCGGCTGTTTGAGATGAGTATAATGGGGGGGCTAGAGTCGTCTGAGGCCGCGAAATGCGGCATCGCGAGTGCCTTCTTTAGCGCAGCGTTCGGTATGCCATCTGGCCCGGGCGCTTTGTGTGATGCTATCTCAGAGACTACTATAGTCACTTCGTCCTGTTTGGCCGCCGGCGTGTCAATTACAGAAGGCATTAAGTAGCTCCGACAGGCCTACTTGCATAGTCCATTACCCCAGCTTTTCACCCAGTAATTGAGGCTTCTGGTCTCTTGAGGTTCACCACGCCTCTCACCATGGGTATCTCTCAGTTTGCTCCATAAGAATACTTCACGGGCAGGCCAACTGGGACGACACCGCTTCAACCGATGGACATTGGTCTTAGGCCCCCAGTGCTAGTGGGGTAGTTGACTCCCGCATAACACCAAGTTTTCAGAGCGATCTACATAGGGCAAATGAATTTATTATCATCATTACCGGAGATTGATTAGGACTGATTTCTGAGCGTGCACGCCATTTAGACTGCGGGGAGAGTGTTACCTAATAGATAGCTACTGCGCTCCAGAGCTATTAGAAAAGCTCAAAAAAAGTCGGCCTTTGACGAATGTTATAGTTTCTCACTAAGCTCCCTACAGCTGCCTTTGCTTATACTCCCAAGGTTGCTTCAATGCAAGCTAATATTGACTTTCCAAGGCGCTGGAATTCCCCAATTGCTGTTCCAAAGCATTCGTTCCACTGGTGGCTCAATCTGCAGTGTATAGTCCATTTCTTTTAAGTTTGGTCCTTATAGGGATATCCACATATCTGATCTTTTAAGTAGGTTACTGGGATGAATTTGAAGTAGAATTTAAACTACTCGCAAGAATAAGAAACAAATCCCGTGAGCTGAAGCTGATGCCTTGAAAGTGCCCAGGACGAATGTCAATATTAACATGGCTGAAAATCTGTTTCATACAGGCAGAGTTTACGATCCAGATGCCTACAAACAACACTTCTCAACTCGTCTCGTACTCTGGGGGAGGCGGATACTGCGGAGTCAGTGAGATTTTAAATTAACAAAAGGAAAGTCGTGAGACACACCTAGAACAAGAGCCTTCCCTTGTTCTTGACTTGTATTCGGAAGTCTGGAAATATGTTTACCAGACGCTTCTTCCGAAACAATATTTTCGTAATTAGGATCGCCATTGAATACCGCAGCACGTCCATGAATGCCAAAGGCTTCTTTCATTCTTCCGAAATTGACGTAGAATGAGATTTCGAGGATCTTTTAACAAGTCAGCATGTTCAGAAAATGGACAGATCCCTCACTCACATAACCGTTATCCAGAACATCGTCGCTCAGAAGGTCATTCAAGAAAGATTGGGCAGCAACAGCAATATCTATTAAGTCAGTCCTATCCAGTTTATTGATAAGGTTGGAATTATTCTTACCTAAACTTTGCACCTGCCAAACAAAATGAACTCGCCGGACATATGATGTGGAGGTATTATATCCATAAACAAGTTTTTTCAGATAAGGAATAACCCCAGCAATGCCGAAATCGGTAGCTACGGCCAAGACACATTCGTAGTCGTCCATAGATTTGCTAGCTCCGTACGGGCCACTCACAAATGCAGTGTACGACGCAAAACCGTCCAAAGCTGCACGAGAATTAATAGTTTTTGTGAGTCCTCGTCGTGATTGGACAAATAATTCTAGAGCGTCCTGCTTTTCTGGTGACCACGATGTCACCATGAATGGATGGGATTGAGCCCAGGAAACGAGGCTGACGGTGGGCATCCAAAGATTCACATATTGACCGGCCTTTACCCGCAGCGGTCTGGACAAAAGCACACGGATCCTTAATGGCACCCCCTCGTGACCGGCATGAGCCAATCCTTCTTTTGCTCTTGCACAGGTGATTGATGCTCGTGGATGGGGTCTCGATGGGAAAACTCCATTTCGAAAAATGAAGACAGCTATATGCACCACGGTCGTGATACCTAGTAGGCCGAGCGATACGTAGATATAGATCTGAGAGTCAAAGGCAGTGGATGATAAATGACGCCATGTTGTATAAACGAACACCGCGGCTAGACCTTGATGTGTGCGAATGAATGTCTCGAACAGATGTTGGCGGATGAAAGAGAAAGAAAAGCAGACGAGAGCCCCCGTTGATACGGCACCCTAATTCGTGTCAGCTATTTTGCGTTTTATTTGTAGTGAGGAAAAGTACAATAAGAGCGAAAAAATTCTTTTCCTTGCTCAAACTCCAGTCCCGCTGATGATTGCTCATGAGCAAGGTGATGTGGAAGCCAAGGAGAATGGCTGTCATCCAGCCCACGACACGGTGCATCCGTCGGCAAGCCATCAAAGAAACCCCCACAATATCGGCAAGAAAACTCAAATGCGTCGTAGGAATAAGCAAAGCCATGTTGATCACGGATAGAGTTCCTGCACGACGCCCAGCGATTTCTGTGTCTTGAGCTCGGAATGAGATAAAGAACACATTTAAAGCGGCGTACAAGACGCATAGAAAGACATTAGCACGACTCCATGGACCACATATCCGGTGACGATTCACTATGTAAGGGTATATGAAATGCTTTGAAATGAATACCGAAGCGACATCCGCGGACTCAGTAAGAAACGAAGCTATGCGAACCAATAAAAGTATTGCAAGGAATCCACCTATGGAAATACCGCAGAACGATAGCAGTTCCATTGCCTCTTATTCCTTGCAATAAAAAAACAGACCTAAACGAGCCTCAGGCTATCTTATATACTCTGATTCCCTAGCAAGCGCAGATAGGCGGTGTACTAAAATTAAATTCCGAACTCTTCCACGACAATACCTTGGTTATAGGTAAACTATCCTTAGTTTATTGATGCAAGAAATGCTTTGATCAAAAGCTGATGGCTAGAGACATACATGGGCACTCCACCATAGTTTATCATTTATCTTTCTCCGCAGCTAGTGCCATCACTTACCAAGGCCCTCAGAAACAAACTTCTGACAAGAACCCATCACGCAATACCATTCGCAGTGTCAAACGAAAACCCAGGACGGAACCAATGACATATTCCCGCTGTTAAAACCACAAATTACTTACTGGACCTTACATACCTTCAAATGCACGTTTTTCTAATTAGTCGCATTTTGATAGCGTGACATATACACTGTAACCCCCGAAAGGCTGGTAAGGACACGTGTGATATTTGTGGCCCAAGCATTCATCTGTCTCAACTAATGACTGACAGAGCTGAGTGGGGCAAATATACCGGCTACGTTAGTAGAGATTTTGCAATTCAGCTGGGGCGAGATAAACCTGGACCCTAATCACCATCCGCGTATTCAATTGAGCCCAGTTTCTTCGGACAAGGGCGTTTTATCAATACACGTCAACTAACATGATACGAAATCATTGGTCTCATTATAAATTATGCATAAGTTAGAACAATACTTCACGTCATCAATAAACCCAAGACTCAATAGGCTTAGATTGAGCGCTCTCTAGATTTAATGCGTGCTTGATGGATTCGCTATGGAAACGTTTTACATATAAAAAGAAGAATTTGCAGGTATGTACAGTATGTGTGTGAGTAGTTTATATACCCTGACCACTTGTCGAAGTTGAATAACCACTAAGCCACAATCCGAATCCGCTCTCAGCCTAGTGGTCGGTGGTTTATAATCAACTTCAACGAGCGGTCAGGGTAAATGAAATCATTCATCCATCCATCCCTCCATCCATACTGTAAAGTAACCCAAGAAACGACAGAAATTAAGGAAATTGGTCAGACATGAGAGCGATATGTATCTGTTTTCGAATTTTATTGTAATGTTCTTCAATTGTGACTGATAAAGCAGAATACATGCCATGGTATGTGGTGATGCACTACATTGATTACAGAGACAGAAGCCCTCCCTAACGTACATGAATATCACGGTTGATCTCATTGGACGGTCTATCATGCCCACATAGCTATCGATTCACCCTTGACCCACGACTGAGAATGCCTTCAGTTCCGTTAGAACAAGTGCAATTTCTTCAGAATCCAGCGTCGCTTAACTCTCCTTTATTTTGCTCCTTTGCTTATCAAGTAAGATTTTGTGGGCGCGTACTGATCATTGTTTGGCCCTGCTTGTAGCAGCCAAGATAATGGCGTCGTGTACATGTCATCAGTCGAGTTTATTTTCGCGCCATTGAGCAAGAGAATCTTCATGGCATTCAACGAAGCATACTCTGCAGCCCACGAGAGAGGAGTCCGCTTATTCCGGTCTCGCTCATCCACTGCTGCGTTGTTGCGCAGCAGGTATCGTATGAGCTCGGAGCAGTCACCCATGGCCGCGTAGTGAATCAGTGATCTCTTCATAGGCCCTCGAAGGTCTAGTAGATTCTTCGATCCTAGAGAGGCCCAGGCCTTTTTGAGGAATATTAGGGCCTCCGGGTCGAGTTGAATTTCTCGGATTTCCATGAGACGTTCGAATTCTTTGTCAGTGGCTTTCTTGGAGCCTTGGGCTACTGCCATTGTGATCGCGAAAATATCGGAAACAGTTTGGCGGGTAGAAAGTCTGAGAGTTTGAGATGGCGGTCAAGTTACTGTTTGATTGAAGGCCGATTAGCTGGGTGGATATGTGGTCTTTTATATGTCTTGCGACTAGGTCTTACGATAGCTATTCAGTCGGCTGTTTTCTTCATACTATTCTTCATCATATTTCTTCACCACCACTATAAATTACATTCACCTGATCGTTCCAATACTAATCAAATAGAGGAGCACACCAGAGAAGTCAAATCTTGAAGTTAGTGCTCATCAGGAATAATCCACGCCATCGGAATGTAATTTTGAGGTCATTAAGAGACTAGGCAAAGATCGCCGCCTAGGCAATAATTTTATTACAATATCACCAGTGACCGGTTCAGATTATGCCATGGTGTCGAAGGTGGCGAAGGTGACTTCAGGCAACTCTTGGCATTCAACGGCGTGAGAGTTGAACGGGCAGAAATAGACAATTCTGTACCTCCATCACTGCCGCACTCTGAAAAAGTGGTAACTTATGCAGATCTTGTTTTTCAACGAAGTCATTGTTTATAACAAGTCAACTCAATTTTGGTACTTACCATGGAAGAAATCTTTTTGCCTGCGCCGTGTATACGTTATTTTCATACTCGCGGGTCCGCCACTTTAAATTCTGGTTCACTTTATGAATGTACATACGGTAGTACAGCCATTCTCGAAATCGGCTTGACCGATACGCACTGAATAACTCTTCCCTGGAACCCACGCCAAGGCTTTAGCGCGGATAAGATATTGAGCAAGCCGCGTTTAAAAAATGATGGGCAGGAGGTGAAATGCTGCAGCATAATCGTATATCCTGCCACGTGTAATTACATTCACTCTTTGACGGTCGATCGGTAAAGTTAACGGTCACTGTACTATATGGCGTCATAATACAGATGGTATAATACTGCGGCCCTCATCTTGATGCGGCTTGCTCAATAAACTATCTGCGCTAAAGCCTTGGCGGCGGGGCCAGGGAAGAGTTATTCAGTGTGTATCGGTTAAGCCGATTTCGAGAGTGACTGTAGGCCCCTTGCTACTTTTCACCCTCTATTATCCTCTCGTCGGGGATTAAATTGCGATCATGATCGAGAGCAAAGACTTATCATTGTGTATTTAGCGGATTGAGTTCCTGTCGGCCAAGAAGATCTTATCGATTGCACAGATGCTATTTTCAACAGGGCCATTGAACACTACACAGATGTCTGACTTTTCCAATCCTGGTTTTCATATATTGTGGTGTTCAGGTCGAGGAGACCAACCTTTACTACCGGTTCAATATAGCGTTGACATGCTCGTGGGAATGATCACCTGCTCCCATGCCGTGACTCATGGTTTGATTTAGTCCAACGTATGAACAGCTGGGTGCGTTGATTTGAACGTCCATCTCCACAGCGAAACACCACCGTCATGAACGTAACGCAAAGGTTATTGCCTGCTCTGCTCGACCAAAAATCGCCATTCCAACTCGGCGCATTTACCTACCTTTGATCTTGACGAGCCTCCGACTATAATGCCGCTCGCTTCCTTGACTCTACTTAGCTTTACTTGAGTAAATGCCAACGAGGTCCCCGGACGTTATTTGCAGCCAAAGCACACCGTTTCCTAATCTGTGGTACGTTGGTAAAACTGTTGTATGGGTATTTTACACCAGTGATACAGTTTAATTTGACATCTAACATGATCTGAATAAGAATGAATTCAAGTCGTATTTATTGACAAGAACTTCCTTGTGCCCGGTTGTACCTTGGCTGTGGGCGACCCGGTAATGTGATATTCCAGCAAATTCTTGTTTGATGATAGTATGGGAATATTATTCCGAAGCCACTGTCGACACCTCGCGAGCCTCAGCCACAACCTAGAAGTAGCGCCGGCTGAAATGGCTGAGATGGCCGATGCTCTAAATGGACCAAAAAAAAATGAGGATGCTAGTGGACTTTCATAGTGTCATTCTCTCAGTCTGTAAATGGTGTCACCTACACGAACGTATGACTGTAACATGACTCCTGATCTCTATAGTAATGTTGACTTCGCCTTTCAAGATAGCGGGCATGTTGGTTAACTGCATAGGTGGCCTCGCATTGGGCGGTGATAATTCTGCTGGCTGGGGGGCAAGCGCCTGGGTACACTTTCTGACCTACGTCTTGTGATTTCCGGAGAAACACCTCTACTGGGAGTCGTTTCTCGCTGACATAAGACCTCTGGATACGCTAACCCAGTAGCGGCGAGTGCTGGTTGTACATTCTTAGCTCAACTTGTCGTGGGAGCAGAACGTTGAAGTGTTAGGCAGGAGTATTACTGTACTGTACAATGGGAATCACGATATCCTTTTTGGCCTTCAAAATCAAAGATGAGATTGAATTCATACGCTACACAAGGAGATCAAACTAGGCATTATGTGAATAGAATATCTTCGCAGAAACAATGACTGTCCGGGCAAGGAGGACCAATTTTCCCAGAGATCGACTCTTATTTTTGAAGAGTGGGTGCTGAACAACAGTCAGTAGGGAACCTTGAGGGACTGCCCGGACCATTGAGAAGCTCTATGTCTCGGAGTTCAAAATTTGAGCGCGACTCACCTTCCTCAACGCTGTTATTGATTTGGTCGTAGATATCGCTGAGAGAAAGCCAAACGCGTCGGACTCTACGGGCCAACGAGTCAAATCATCAACTCCAACCATCCCATCATCTTTGGTATATTTCTGCATAAGTTCCATGGCAATACTAGCAAGTGCTTTGGTATGTGTGCCTTGTGCTTGACTAGGCAATGCCTTTCCACAAGACTCCAAGCACGCTGCAGCAATTTTAGTCAGTGACTCTGAGAGGTATGAGAAGCAAATACCTATTTTTACTGCTCCATCCAGGCCTAGAAGAACGTTTCGGCATATCAGTGACCGGTGCTCCCAACCATTCTCGCTAAGATAGCAGGCTCCATCAAGGGTCTTCGCTGATTAACAAGTCTTTCTCGAGTAGTGTTTGGAGACTGACATACCTGCCAAAGCATTGAAGCTAATTCACTCTCGGTTGGATAGAGCATACGACATCCGACGAGATGTTCAAAAGTGAGTGGTAAGTCATCCACCAAAGCAAACATTGAGCCACCATCCACAAAGCACTCTCGTGCAGATAGAATTCTCTCGTGATTTAAGTGACGGTACACTTCTATCATCCGGTCCACATCTTTCTTTGGATGCTGTCTGATCGCAATCACTCGCGACGGGCTGGAATGATGAGCAGCGATGATCATGTCTCCAGCAATTACACAGGAAATCGATCGTCGATATGTGTCCCACGGAGATTCGTACCTCACAATACAAGAATGGGAACCATGATCGCTTTCATTTATCTGAGGTAATCCAAAATTCTTTGGGCCTCCTCTGATGACCTTCTTCGTGTTTCCATGAAGCGGTGAACTTGTCTTCCTCCCAATGCGTGACTCCGGCCGTTGGGGGGTTTCATCAACTTGAGCTGGCTTATCGGCCCCACTAGGGAAAAGTTTGAAATCAACAACCGTAACACGGTTTCCGCAATCCTCTGACATTCCTTATGCTATGTTTAACCAATGAATATGCCTTAAGAAGGAGGGTAGTGTGAAAGGATTGTCAGTATTCCTCAAGGGTGCCCATATTTATGTATCAAAACGCGTACTCAGCCCCTGGCAGTTTACTGAACGGGCCCTCAATACAAGAGTGGCATTTAAATTAATTGAATTCACGATTAAATGGTCACCTATCATAAAGCTTCCCCACCTATTTTTGAGACTCCAAGAAACGACTTAGATAAAGATGATACCCCTCCCGTTGTGCATGTGGTTTATCGTTTTCTGCTTAGACATGGAGCGATCTATGTACACAGATCACGAGCTTCGTGTGACCACCGAACGCAATCGAAAATACCGAGGAACGGCTCGCATCAACTTGAAGCAGATTCTCCCTCATCCCTCTATCTGTCGGTCCTTGGATCCTAGGAATGTCGATAGATTATGCGAGATCTTCAGCAAGGAAGGCTGTCGTCGATTAGAAGTTGCTAATCATGTCACTGCCGTTGTATCGAACGACAATCTCAATGCTGCGCTTCAAAAGGCGGGAGTGAGCGCGGCGCTGCTGATGAGCGGAACACCCGATCAATATCCTCACCTGCCTTTCTCTAGCGGGCAAGTAAAGTGCCTCCACGGCCAGCATCGTCTAAAGGCCGGCGAAGAGTTTCTGTCGGAATGCGATCAATGGTGGACAGTGGATTTATACTTAGGTGGTTCGTGTATTCTCCCACTATGAAACCAACCCATCCGCCCCCCAAGCTTACCAAGCAGCTTTTTCCTACTGATTTGAGCATTGCTTGCTAATTTGTGTCACAGACATAAGCCATTCGCTTCAAACAACGCTCATTGAAGAATACTGTAATGAGAAAATCCCGACGGACGGTGAGATATATCGCAAAATCCGACAGTATCAATACGAAGCAAATGCGCATTTTGAAAAAAGATGGAAGGCACGTCTATCGCCGAACAAATTGAAACGTTTCAATCAACTTAAATCCCACGACGACGTCCGTGCCGCTTTGAATTCTCTTTTGGCATTACCGGCACTACTAGAGCACGGCTTGAAGCTCTGCTCAGTCTCCCGAGCGTTGGCGATTGGGTGCGACGAGGTTAGTTGCAATGGCTGAAGAACACGTGACTGAAACTGATCAACGTAGGAATTAGTCAATGGTTTGAACGATTTGTATGAATACTGGGCGTCTTTGGTGAAGTACAAGCGTTCAAAGATGTTAAAGTTTGATACCCATTCGATACAAGCTTTGCAGCTCCTGTGTCCAGGGGTCTCAAACAAAGACAGAAAAACTGCGAAGGGGCTTGTTCTTGGCGGTGAAGCCTTCCCGAGATTCACTTCGGCTGAGCGTGCCTCGATCTGGAGGAGAATGAAATCCAGAAAACGCATTATCCCATCGCTCCATACCTTTTTCTACGATGTCTGGTATCTGGAGACTTGTGCAAATTGCTTGAAACGACTAGTTTCGTTGAACCAAAATCAATCAACTGTCAAACGCGCGATGCGAAATGCTTTTTCGCGACCACTTTGCGGGAAAAAGGGTTGCTTAATTCAAATCTCCGAAACGAAATTCCGACGAGACAAGAGTTGCGAAGCCGACCGTGCGGAAATCGCTTATCGACAAATTTGGCTCTATGCTATGCGCCATTACCTGAAAATGACTAAGGAGCCCAAAAATAAGGATGGTGTTGTGAAAAGCTGCGAAAAGGCAGACCAAAAAGTCCTTTACGACATGGCCGTTCTAGCTCACAAGGTTGGTTTTCGATCTGACCAGATCGCCGCTCTGTTGAAACAGTCTCCCGATCGGCAAATCGCACGCGAAGCCCTTTTGAAAGCAAGGAAGCCTGAACAATACCAGTATAGCAATGACGCTTTTGATTCCATTGTGGACCGTGTCGCGGAGTACTTCAACCAAGCTTCACCACTTGATTGCGAGCCCGAGGAGGAATCCATCGATGATAGAGAAATACAAATCAAGTCTCGATGTGGGAAGCCCGCAACCAAAGTTCAGAGGCAAGATCGTCGATTTCTCTTCGTCGACCAACTCCATAGTGCATGGCCATCGACTACCAGAAAGGTTTCTTCGCTGTTCGTGAGACAGTGTGTATACTACACATTCTTCGGTGAATTGCAGTTCACTTTATCAGGACATGTTAGAGATCGGGATTCAATTTCGCCGCTATTTGTACCTAGGGAAGGACCTCCGCCGAGCGACCAATTCAGCGAAGGCGAGATACCCCGGCATCAAGCATACTTGGAGAAAGAGTACCAAGACAAGCATGTAACGGCAGCAAAACACCGAGGTCGACATCGGCAAGAAAAACAGACAGAAAAGGCGCGAAAGCGAAAGCATGAGCGCAGAATGGACCCGCTGGTTCGTTCTCGTCACGAACTATTGGAACGTCATGTGTCCCTTACTGCTTCCGAAGGTACTTACGGCGCAGGCGATGATTCGCGTTCAATGGGTTGGTCATCGATATTTGCAGAAGATGAGGGGTCCCAGTTCAGTTCGATCGAGCACCCGAAGCAAACCACCGAACTCGATCCGAATGACGACGCTGGGATATCGCCAGTCGCCGAAATCAGCTCTCAGGGCCGCCTAGATCATGAATCTCAAGACGAAGACGCCCGAATGTCTATCGACAGTTTACAGGAGCAGCCGCAACCCCAAGACAGCCCACTCGTGTCGGCAACAAGTGCCGAGCAAGACCACCTAGAAGAGGGTTCAGAAAACATGAGCCATCAGCCCGAGGGAGATGTGGCCATGAGTGATGCATTGGATGGAGCAGGTGCAGGCGACACTGGAAGAACTGGATCTAGAGAAGATCAAGTCGAGTCTGTCACGGATCATGGGCGGTCCGTAGCATATACTAGAAGATATTCTGGTCGTAATAACAGTGCCCGAAGGAGTCGGAGTCCCTACATTCGCTCACAGCGGAGTATTGAGGTGGGATACAGTGCCCGAAGGAGTCGAAGTCCGTACAATTGGGCGCAGCGAAATTATGGGTTACGAAGAGATGCCCGACGAAGTTGGAGTTCATATGACAGGACGCAGCCGAGAAAGCAAAACGACTGTTCCGTTTTTGATGACCTACAGGAGACATTGGACCAGGAGATCGACAATCTATCACATCGAAGGGAAGCACCCGGACAGGAACGCCCAACAAGACCAGTGACACAAATCGACTTTGGAGAGACGCATATCCAGCCACAGGGCATACAAGATCACCAAGACTATGGCTTGAAAGGCCGAGAAGATCAAGGTGGACCCGAACAGGATCTGTCCCCTTGGGATGCACCTCTTACGACTTCTGCGGGTATTTTCGACGCTGGCCGAGGCGATTCACTGGGATCTCAGGACTCCTTGTTGAATCGAAACCATGATTCGGAGCAAGCAGCCGAGCCGAGTACCATTCAAATGCCAGTCGATGGTTTCCTAGCAAATCAAGCATATCCGGCGGCAGAGGGCCGGACCAGTTTGTCGGAAAATCTAAAAAGCGTATCTTCGCAGAACCAAACTGAGACCTTGTCGCAATCCTCTGGACATGTCGGACATCATTCAAAGCGAGACGGATTGATTTTCGCTCGGTCAGCATCTGCGCAGCAGTTGGTGGGTGCAGTGCCAGAGAGTCTTCCATCCAACATTCAAGCTACTATGGAGGCCACCGGGGCAAGGCAGAGCCACAGTGGACCTACGGATCCATCAAAATCATCACCGGGTGGCCGACCAAGTGAAAGACAGGGCATCGAGGGACGACCATTTGGGGTAATCTCTGAGCATGTTGACGTACCCCAACAAACTAGCACGGTCGAACTGGAAACGCGCGATAATCCACCAACAGAGCCACGCGCAGAGAGATACCCCCAAAAAGGCACTTCGAAAGATCTCAAAAGGCCTTTTGCGTCACGTGGGTACAGCAAACAATACCAACAACGCCCTGAGGGAGAAATCAAGAAGCCAAGGGCGATCAAAGAAACGAGAAAGGCAAGGGCAGTCACGCGAATTGACTTCGAGGGATGGGCGGGAGAAACTGCTACATCAGAGCAAGAGCCCAGGGAGTCGCAAGGAGGGATTGGAACACCGCATGATTCGTTGGCTCCTGTGCGTTACCAGAAGTCGGCTTTTGTAAATGACGGGGGCCGAAATGAAAGGCAGGAAACCGTCTACGCGCGCCCTGAACAAGAAGCCCATGCTCAAGCTGACCCACGCTACCCGCGCGAGGGGACTTCAAAGATACCAATTGTTTTCCGGGGGAGAGATGCCCGTGGCGGATTTAAGGAGGTGCATATCATGGTCGACCCGTCTGATCCGGCACCAGTAATCAGCTTCTCCAAGGACCTAGCGCGGAATCAAGAGGCCACATTTTATGATCAAAACCTCCGCCAGATTGCTCCTGCGATGTGCTTCGAAGCGGCCGTCCAGAGTGACACAAACACCGTTTTTGTGGCAATTGGGCGCAACTTCTCTGCCAGTGAAGAGAACATGAAATTTGTTTCACGTGCTCTGGAGGAAGGTGATGATAACGGGGCTTACGATGACGGTATTTTATAATAGATCTTCGCGTTTCAAAAGACACAGATTGTGATCAAATCGGGACCGTAGGCGCCGGTTCCCTGGCCCGTCGTGTTAATAAGCCTGTGAGGCCGCCAGAGGGCGACCGACTAGTGTACTCAGCACACAATCCCTCGATCTCCGCCTTTGTCTCTCATGCCATCGCCTTCTACCCGCGACAATCTGGCGTAAGCTATAGAGCAGCGGCCAGTCGCCTTTAGCGTACTGCCACCGGGCATCCGATATTTGATCATTGGCTAGTTTGGACTCTGAACTCCGTATATCGGGCCTGAATGGCCTTGAATCAATGTATTAGAGGCTCTCACAGCTTGAAGGTCATATAGGCTTCTGATACAAGATTTAATGTCCATAGAGGTAGTCGAGTCCTTCTCAGTGAGATTTAGACTTCTTTATCACCCATATGATCGTTACATCTAAAAACACCGCATTTCAGGCAAAAAGTCATTCTGCTTGATTCAGACAAGCATTGATAGCTCCCGTCTTCAAAGTGTACGGCTACGTTTGCAGCAAATATTGAACATTGCGCTGTCATACAATGAACTTAATCTCCACAGTCTCTCCGCCTGAGTAGAATCTCTGCTTCTAATATGCCATCTTAACACTGTGACTCTTTTTGTCATGTTAAGCTTCTCCTATTTGGTTTTCTATCCCCATCTAGCTTGCCATGATGGGCTTGAAATTGAATCAAAGACCTGGCCAGCAAATAGTTGGCTGCGCAAATTGTTTCTTAAAGACTTTCTGGGTCCGTTGAGCGTGAGTCTAAATAATTCGACGCACTTGGAAACTGGATTTTAATTCGATTGCATTTAGACCTGGCATATATTGTTGTCACGTCAGGATAACAATAGTTCATAGCTAGGCTGTAATATTCATAAAAGGTACGTAGGGCAGATACAACGTGAAGTTATCGGGATCGAGTTGTAAAATGTTCGGTGGCATCAATGAGCCCATAGCTGAATTCAATTTGATTGAACAGCTTTGATCATTGTTTTCAGCAACTCAAGCCAATCCTCCTCTCCTTTGTTGCTGCTGAAAACAATTGGGATGGCCAAGAATGGTGCCTTTCACTTTCAACTCAATTCATGCACATTCGATTAAGTGCATTGGTGAATCCAATGCTCATAATGATGATGATGATGAATTAATTCACTCAATGTAGCGCTCCTTGAATACTCAGTGAATCGAATTGCCGATCCCAAAAAGTGATACATCCAGACAATTACCTTTCCCAAGACAGGTATTTACGCAGGAAGCCCTCGAATGTCTCCGCAAAGAACCTCTTTCTATCCCTCAACTTCGCAAATAAATCAAAGGCAACCAATGGTGATCTATTTGAGCGCAGCATACTAGCTGTTATAACCCTTATTTCAATCGGTTACCTGGTGGTATTGCTACTCGAACTGTGTTTCAAGATATTTACTAGAGAAGACCCTCACGGCTCAGTTGGTGCTACTACAAAGCTAGACATTGATAATTCCAGCGAGCCTAGCAGTTCTCATTTTTTATTCCACGGGTCACCAAGAGAACCTTGTTGATCTTCACACACAGAGAGAGTCCAACGCTGTACTACTCAATACTTTCTATAGATGATGATAAGACAAGTCCTGTAGAGGCCTCCGAGGCCGAGAATAGTGGTGTAAACTGTCTGCATTGTTCAAATCGAGGGACATTTAAAGCTACCTAGCTGCTTCCTTTTCCGGTACAAATTTATGGGGCTCGCCAGAACATCATAATCTCAGCATGACCGCGACGCTTAGCAATGGCGTAGGCAGTATCCCCATTAGCATCCTTGATCCTTCTATTGATGCCTTTCTGTGCGCATAGAAGTTTGACGACCTCTAAATGTCCATTGGCTGCAGCCCACCATAGCGATGTTCGGCCTTGGTTATCAACCAGATTCAAATACATCTTTCCATTCTCCAGTACTTTTTGAACCATTCCATAGCTTCCCCTGGCCGAGGCAAACATGAGCGCTGACCAGCCTTGAAGATTTGGGCTGTTGCTGACATTATTGTCCCTCCAAGCAACGAGAGTAACAGCAATGTCAAACTGTTCCATTTCAATAGCCACCTGCAGCGCTGTTTTCCCTTCAGGGCCTTTTTGATTGACATTGATTGAGGCTTGCCGAAGAAGGAGGTCCACTATGGGCTTTTTCCCTGCAAGGCATGCTGCCAACAATGGACTTACCGCAAGTTGGTTTGGCGCATTGACGCATATTCCCGGTTGTTGAAGTAAGAGTTTCACGATTGGCAGGTGCCCATTTTGAGAGGCACGAGCCAAAAGTGTGAGGCCAAGAAGATCGACTTCGTTGAGTTCGAATTTTTCGTGTCGCAATTTTCCATGTTTAAGGAGTATGCGGACTAGGCTCTCGTCACCAAAGTCTACAGCGTACCAAAGTGCCGTCCGCTGGTGTCTATCTTTGTGGTTGAGTCCAGTACGGTGACCGTAAAAAAGCGATTCAACATTTTTGATGGCTCTAGGGCGGCAGCGGTCTTTCACCGCTAAATGCAGAGGTGTATCCCCTTTGTAATCACGAGAGTTGGCCAGAACTTTGGAATGCTTTACAAACATTTGAATTGCCCCGTAGTTCCCGATTTCAACCGCTATGTGCAAGGGTGTTTGACCAATCAAGTTTCGTATATTGACATCTGTCCGTGAATCGGATAACAGAGTCTGAAAGATATTTGATTGACTGTCTTTCAGAGAGGCCGTAATGGGTGAGATCCCTCTAGTGTCTTGACAGTTCACGTTGATCGTCTTCAATCTCATAAGTCGCTCAAAAATGGCTGTGCTCCCTTGGGTAATCGAGTACAGCAAGGGGGTTTGGCCTGAGATATTTTGGCAGTGTATATCAATTGAGGCATCACTGAGCAGCAGGTCAACAGCATCTGGATCTCTTTGTTTTACTGCCAGCAAGAGAGGGGTATATCCACCATATTCATCATTAACATTGGCTTTATATCGACTCATAAGTTCTTTCGCGATGTCCAATCTTCCGTCTCTCACAGCTCGATAGATTGAAGGAGGCTTTTCTTTTGCAATGTGCGAAAAGAGTAGTTCGGTTGCAACAGCATATATTTCATGAGACACAAGGCGTAACGTTATAATATCATCCTTCCCAAGGAGTTTGATAGTCCAGACGAGAAGCTCTGGCGGGAGGCTTAGGACCATTGGGCCTAAAGGTAATCAGAGGCGCAATAGATCAAGTCGGGAAATGTCTAGGTTTCTTTCTCACGCCAAAGAATGCAGAGAAACCCTTTCTGTATCAAGATATTCGGAAATATTGGTTGAATGAATCTAGTAGAATAAAACTATAGCACATGAGCGACTTTTAAATTATTCCATAGTTTCAGAAGCCTGCGAGGCTCTAACTTGAACTTCATCGTTCCTAGGAGCAAATATTGTTTTCCAATCAAAGAAAGTAAAAGATTACTAAATTAACCCGACCTGTTCCCAGGAACAAACTCCATGACTCCATTTTCCTCTATCCAGCTTATCCGGGCACCCGTCGACATCACTGCTGATAGGCATTTACTGATGAGAAACGACCAGGGGCGCAATCAATGGAAAAGCAATTATTGCAGAGCTTGTGTCCACTGCTTTTCCTCTCAAACATTAGTTGCACGCTACTTTATCTCCCTTGTAGCTCCTGGGAATTGACCATCCTGGCGCCCTGCCGTTATGTTAGTGCGGGCGTGGTTGTACCATAAAACGCCGCTTGTCCCATTTTTACCTTCAGCCTGCTTTCAATTTATTTTTTACCTTTAAGAGCCATCTGGAGACAGTTCATTTCACTTTCAGCCATCACACTCACATGTCTTCCCATCAATTCTCAGTTCTAATGCCTTGCGATGGCCCTACTCTGCTAGAGAGCTTTTTCGGCAATTCTGATCATGTCAGGACTGTGATCAAGAGGCCACCCTGGTCGCTGAGCCAATAATGCGGAAACGGGCTACTATTTACATACCATCTCCCGTCTCCGCATTTCTCTGGTACGATTATCTGACCGCCAGCGCCTCTTATCAAGCTATTGACGTATGAAAGTCCCTTTTTTTCCATCAACTCTTTCGATTGACAACACTTCCTTAGGAACATTTTGGGTCATCTTATCACAGAGTCACAGATGGGAAGAGCGTCAAAGTGGAGTGCCTCAACGAGGCCAAAATCCCGTTCTTTGCGACCCATGAAATATGCCTAATCACCTCCAAGGCTGTATATTGCCCGTTCAATTATACTTCCCTTGCCAAGGACACCGTTGTGTGCGGACCTTTGAAAGGACGCTGGCAGGTCGAGGAGCTTGACACCCTCAGACGCCATGAATGGACTGTCCATCACTACGCCGCTGGTGAAATGCTTGTTGATTTTTCAAACCTACAGTTACAGTCGGAGCTGTCTCTGGAAAACGGCCGTCTCTTCCTCGATGAGCACACCACTGTGATTGAGTACGACAAAATGGAGCACGACGGACTGGTCTCTGCGAGCACGGAACTGGTGGCACGTGAAGATGCAGGCATTGAAGTGGATTTCTTTGGCCTTGGCTTTTAAAAGAAGCTGTTGCTCCTTCGGAACTGATCAATAGCATTGGGTAGCCCCGTTGGCCCGCAACTATGGCTTTCCGGAGACCTATAGACCTATTTAATGAACGTGAAATATGGAATCAAAACAAACCCGATGATCATCGCTCATCGGCTCACAACGTGTGCTACAACTGAGCTTAACTACTTACACTTCCTGTCGCATTTCGCCATTCACTTTTGCCCTACCCTCGCGGTCTTCTAAGCCATCCGCCAAAGATTATTCATAGAAGCGAAACTTCTCTCCTAGAGCCTCTTATCAAATTTCAACGTTCACTAAATAGCGAAATGCCGGGTATGCCAAGGCGGTAGGTATTCTAGTGGCGTAAAGCCGCCTATTGCTGGGCACCCTGTCGGTGTTGAAGTCTATAAATGTCATGCTATACATCGTATTATTAGTTTACTAGCATAGGTGATCCCAATGTTTTACCTAGTTTTGGTAGTCATCCGTTTCCGGCCGCGTCAAACCTATCTCGAAATCCGAATACACCTCTATTTCTCAACAAATATCATTTCTGACCTGAGGAACAGGCGCATAGACAGCTCTTACTGTAACTTCTCCACTATCCATCTCCTCGGGCATATCCAGTTGATCATAAAAAAAACTGACCATCTCTTGTTGAAGCATTCTTTCCCAAGTTCCAGGTGGTACTGCATCCCATATCATCGTTTCACGCATCAGGAACTGTTTCTGGACCAATGTCTGATGGAGATTGGTAATGAAAATGGCGAGAAACGCAAGATGTTTCCAGTCGATATCGTCTCTGTCGCAGGCCAGTGGGGCTAATTCACTTATTGTAGATCCTGGAGCTTCGTCCAACAGAATCCATGTGAGATGGTCCACGAAATTCTCTCTGTCCTTTTGGAGTATCTCAGATGGTGGGATGAGTTCTCCGCCTCTCGGGAACTCTTCCGGATCTGGCTTTCTGAAATCTGGGCCGAGGAGTTGAGGCAGCCTCACTGCGTAACGCACGGGAAGTTGTCTTGCGTATGTCCAGTTAATCAGCCTGCTGACTATCATTAATGTCTGCATCAATCTAGTCGATACAAATTGAGGTACAGACCCTTTGATATTGTAATCTTTGTCAACTATTATGTTCTCCGCAGACAAAGCATCATGCGAGATAGCTGAAATGGCTGCAGTCTCTTCCAAATTGACTGGAAAATTAATTAGATAATCGCAACCAGAAGGATTTTCATGTAGATAGAATCTGTTGGGCATTTTGGACAAGATGCGCGCAATGACTCGGAGAGAAATGCAGTCCTGGAAATCGAGTCCTCCTATGCCCTCGCGCAGAACACGCCGAGCCCTCTTGTCAATCAGGTTGATAAGGAACGCCTCAGCAGTCCAGCTGTTGTTCTCTGTATAAATAGTAGGTCAGATAAAGTCTAGCAAGCGCACGTGTTTAGTATTCCCGCCTACCTTCCCTCGCGGTGCATCTCAGAAGCTCGAACGTGATCGATGCCAACTGGCGAAGTACTTTATCCCGAGCCGCTTTAGTGGGGGTTCTATCCGACCACTTCAGCGGCTTACCATCTATCCAGCTAAGGATCATATAGGGGTATTGCAAATGGTTGTTGAAATCAAGGGAGTATGTGATGGGACGGGGCGACCAAAGGAAGTTGGCCCGAGCAAGCCGATCGAGAATAGATATCTCACTCTCAACTAACGTCGCAATAACATTTGGTTTTTGGCACTGCATTCGGACTGGAACCCTTACGCAGACTCGTGATCCATCGTGAAATTGAAGGACCCAGATGTCATATACTCCACTCCGAAGAGGACGCGTGTAGGTGTCTAAAATGAAATGGGGCGCCTGATCAAAGTCATTTATGATGTTGGCGACGAGCAAAATACGCCTGGATGTTATCAAAGGCATGCCGAAATTCAACACTGGGTTGGAAATAGAGGGGGAAAGTGTCCTCATATCTAGGAAGCTAGATCACTTTTCCTTTCTAGCAACTTTATATTTACGCATCCCTAAGCCGATTGGTAATAGTGTAATTTCAGTTGACCAATTTATTAACGGCAAGTTACGTCAAAATGAGAGCCATGCCATGGAAGTCCGGTGTTCCTGTCCCGCAAAAGCTTTTTTCTCGAACACCGACGCAATAAATACAATCCAGCCAAATTCCTCTGGTTTATCTTCCCCAACCTCTGTCTTGAAGCATGCTGGTACTTTTATTTTTTTTGTCTTTACCCGTCTATTGCGAGGTACATATAATGTGTACCTATTATTTCACGTTAGTTTTTACATTCAGATGTGTTCTCGTAAATTCTCACTTTTCGGCGAATCGGACAATTTCAACATTTATTTGGAAAACAGTGGCCATCCGGGCCATTAATCCGATAATATGGGCATGTTTTCCTATTTACATACCACCTCCTGTCTCCGCCTTTCTGGCATGATTTTCTAACTTATGTCATTTGACCTTTTAGCAAGTCTGTACTTTAATATCACGGGACCAATCAATTATTTTACAGTTTCCGTTGATTAATTAATCGGAGGTAAATCACATCCAAGCGAATTATGTTTCCTGCTCCTGGGAACCGTTGCTCGGGTATCCACCCACTAAATAAAATCAATTCAAATGTTCCCTCCCAATCAGGGGAATGTTAAAACGGATTCAACAACGGCCCCTTACTAAAAAAGCCCAGGAAGACACTTTGTATGTGTATGTCAGTTTCATCTCAGTGACTGCCTTATAGCACTTTCTTTTCTAAGCCATTCTTAGCTCTATCTTGCAACACCGTAGTCTGCGGTTGACTTTGATTAATCCAAGACTTTTTTTTTGGGTGTGGGGGGGGGGGGGGGGAATCATCGAGTGGTGCTGGCAGCTTGGTCTTCTGTTGTCAGTGACCAAATAGATGAAGCTGCCCCTTTTTGAGTGAGCATCATGCCCTTTGCATTGATGCTGAATGGCGTGCAAGCCGAGAATAAGTTACAGGTCTCTTGTACTGTACAATGGTTCAGGAGACTGATGTTCTTCGAAACACCGCATCAAGACACGAACCGACAACCCGTTGGCTGTATCGATTGACTTTTCACAAACCTGTCCCGCGGCGACTATAAGGTAAAAAGAGCCTCCCATACCTTCCTTTAGGGCTCACTGAGTGTTTTCGTCGAAACTGGAGGATTACACTTTTGTCTCGTTCTACAGTGCGATTGATCAGGTGAGAGTTTTATAGACTTTCGGTTTTCAAAGTAGACATTGGACTTGTAGCATTTGTAAGATTGTGGTATTTACTTAGGTTGTACGCCACCTCCCAGTACTAAAGCTGGAGCTCTAAATATCGATCTACGAAGCTGTAAAGCATCACTAAAACCATAAACTTCAAAATTCTCGACACTGTACAGATTTAAAATCAAATTGGCAACAGTAGTTCATACATAACTACAAAAGGTCTATTCAACAGCGGTCAGTTTCGACGGATCAACATATGCATGCACTTCTGACTCTTTCTCCGCACGTTTAGCTTGTAGACCACTTCACATATCCGACCGATTTTTCACTCCGATGACTAGAAGTGACAAGCTTTATCCTAATAGCAGGACACAATTTACGCGCAGATCACCTGTGCATTTCTTGAGGCCCTCGATTTGATTCGACCCACTCAATAATTGATCCACGCTAGCCAGTGGGACCAGAACACAATTGTCATGTATTGGTCAAGGCGATTTTGAGAATCACTGTAGATGCTTCTATAGTTTGATCAGCTCGCTCATTAATTCCTTTACATCAGTGGATATCAAATGATTTATTTGTTCTGCTGCTTTCACCATAGCCTTTTTTATTACGCCCAATTCTGTTTCCTCCGTTGTCAGAACACTCATTAATTTTGGCGTTTCCATCAGATATGTGCTTGGATGATGCTATTTGAAACGATGGGGTGAGGTTGAACACCTTTCGAAATCTCCGACACGGAAGAAATTTAAGTACAATGTTCCTTGGCTCTGCTCCTATGCAATGCTGGAATTTTGCCCTTTTTCCCCTGAGGCCATTATTCCTTGCGTTGCAATAAAATAAGAGCTATCTGTATTGGTAAGTAAAGTAATCGGACCTTCGGAAGATACTGTATCACGCAGGTCTATTAATCACCAGCTTCGCAGTACCATCGTGCCTCGATATTTATTGTTTGATCTTGCATACTGTGTATCAATATGTCTCTCCTCTCTCTTCCGCCGGAAGTTATCTTGCTCATTGCAAGACATTTGGGCTCTTCTAAAGACCATTTCAGCTTCCTTCAAGCTAGCCGTACTCTTCATCGCCTCCTGATACACGACTTATACCGGAAGAATGTCAAAAATGACGGTGGATCTGCTCTTGTGTGGTACGCTAGCCATGGGTATGAAGATGGAGTTCGTAATATGCTGGCCGCGGGCGCGAATGTCAACCTCCGAGGACCAAATCGGCTACAATCGACAGCTCTTATTGAGGCGGTCATCTACAAACACGCCAATATTGTGCAGATGCTTCTGGAAAACGGAGCTTTACCAGATGCAAGAAGCCTCCGTTCCAAGAGGGCCCTCATTATTGCTACCGCTGGAAAGAGCAATGCTGTCATTACCGAGCTGCTTCTACAGTATGGCGCCAAAGTCAATATCATAAAAGGAGACAAGAACGCCCCACTGCTTGAGGCTATCAGGTCGAACCAAGAAGCCAAAGTAGCGATAATTTTGAAGCATGGGGCTAAGCCAGAAATTTCGGATGACCGAAACACAAGCTACCTTTTACATGTTGCGGCCGCAAGGAACGCTACTCCTGGGATCCTGAAGATGCTCATCAATACTGGTATCGACATTGATTCTCAAGATAGCCGAGGAAGGACCCCGCTGCAGATAGCAGCTGCACATTCACGCACACGTGCTGTTCGTCGACTGCTAGACTATGGCTCCAATGTGAACTTCAAATGCATGAGCGGAGAGGAGAAAGGGTGGACTGCGCTTTTCTATGCCGCGGCCCCCAAACATCCGGGCTTGGACACCACAACGATAATTCGAACACTTATAGCGCACGGAGCTGAGGTCGACTGCAGAAACGAAGAACTGCAGACACCTCTACATTTGGCAATCTCTCGTCGAGCCAACAATCAAGCCCGGGAACTTGTCCATAGCGGGGCTAGCATTGTTGCCAGAAATTCGGATGGAGAGACTGTGATTCACATGGCTACTTTGGCAGGAATAAAGCACCACGATTTGACGCAATGGCTTGGCCAAATCGGAGCTGATGTAAATCTTCCCGGCGGTAAGCAAGACGAGACTCCAATCTTCTATGCCATCCGTGGCTTTTCCCACCCGCAAAATCTGGAGAAAGTCCGGCAGCTTCTGTACCTTGGTGCAGATGTTCATCTTCAGAATGCGAATGGACTGACCCCCCTTTCTCTTGCTGTACATATGTGTTCTCTTGAGATTACCAAGGTACTACTTGAACATGGATCATGCGTCAATTCGAGGGATGTACAACGGAAGTCTTCTGTGCACCATCTTGTCGAAACATATTATGGCAATCCACGAAAAGCCCATGATATTGTCGAACTTCTCATTCAGTACGGAGCTGATGTGAACTTACGCGATTGCTCCGGACGTACACCACTACATGGTGCGGCCGTCAAGGATTGGACCCTGAGGCCGCTTTGGCAGGTGGCGGGGGAACTAATGAAAGCTGGGGCTGATCGGCTCGCAGTTACGGAAGATGGAAGGACTCCACTCGACATGGTCCCTGATGGAGTGTGTGCGGAAACACAACGCATTTTTCTTCGCTCACGGGATGAGACTGCGCATACAGCCTTCGGTTACAATTGAAATGGAATATTGGTGGACCTCAACCGGTAACCTAGATTCAACATTATAGTCAGTCTAGAGTCATACAGCCAGAAGTACATTTGGTGTCAAGTATTTAGGATTTTAGTTTTGCTACCATTATATGAGAACTCTACATGGCTTTGAAGTTGCCGTGATTCAAGATAGGACGGTGATACTCAGAAATACCAAAAGCTTACACTTTCGGGCGATCTATCGATAGTTACCAAAATCAAACCTAGGATAATCGCTTCACAACCCATATTTTAGGTCGGCAGAGCCGTTTAATCCCACAATGAATCATCACATCCGCTTGGAGTCAATTCAATCCTAGTGGTGCCTTTTTTAATCTGGAGGCGACTAAAATGACTATCAAACCCCGAGCCATTGTATACAACCTTGTGGGTATCCTCATGATCAAGCAGACGGCCAGTTGCAAGTGCAAGAATTACTTCCAAAACCGGCTCAGAGCATGGCATGTTCCATTGACCAGTAGCGTAAAAGTGAATCGTCCAGCCACGTGACCGAAGCTTCTCTAACTCCTCTTGCTGCAAGCTTTCGCTCATAGAGCCACAAACAATGGTTTGTTTGTGGGCCGAAAGGGAGCAAAATGGTAAATAGTGGGCCCTAGCAGTGACTAGGCATATCTCGTGGGTCGCGAAAAGGTGAGAGATAGATTGGTGTATGCCTTCACACCGATCTTCTTGCCGTCACTTTCCCGTCGGAATGAAGCTTCAAGTGGGGTTGTAGACTTTCTAACCTTAGCATCAGAGAAATAAACATCTTTAAGATGACTCATACCTCCTCGAGGATGTAAGATTCTGCGACCAACAATTCTTTCCAAACAGAACTTTTCCTAAAGTTCCAAAGGTAGACCATCGCTCGTGATTTGAGGATGGGGTCCTCGACAATAAGGCTGTCTCCATCGCTGATCAACGATTCGATTTGATCAAATGCGTCGAGATTATCCAAGAAACTTCTGAGAGGAGTTTTGTAGCGAGAGTGTGCTGCAATGCCTGTTTCTTTGAAGGCAATGCCTCAGATAGATAGAATATCACTGCTATGGCTGCTACAGCATGGAGCGAAATCAGTTTCACCAGCTTTGTTCACTTTGATTCTTTAAAAGTCTTGGCCAGACCCACCTAGCCCTTCATTTGGCCTAGCCTCACAGGAGGTGCCGAATAAGATACAGATAAGAGCAGGAATTGGCGGTAGGCTAAGCATAATTGGTCTAGCGTGCCTCGGAATGGAGCTTTTATTAGAATTTAAAAGAACGAATAGGTGAAACTGATTTCGATCTTTGCTGTACACATGTCAGACTGGGAACTTGAAATAGAAAATTGAAAGGTGTTTGGTTGGGACGAAGGCCTCTTAGGGGAAGGACGAGAATGATCAACAGCAAACGCGGCCCAATCGCAGGAATATATATAGACATATTTGATAATGACAAGACGATTAAAAATGACAACTAGAGAGACCCGAAATTCGCTAAATTGCGCAGTTGTAGGCTTTTGCAACGTTAAATTCAATTAAATCTTGCTCCTAGGAACTTTTTTCCCGCTTCTGTCAGGGATAAGCAGTAGGCATACACAAGAAGTGGAGGGGCTATGATATGCCCGGCCCACATGGTGCATCCTCTGAATACGGGGAAGCCACTTACTTTTGCTTCCTGGCGCTTTGCCTTGTATTGAGTATGGACTATAGTTGCTTTTAGTATAATTTGCTCATATCGAGACGCTATCCACCTCTACGCATACGTGACACCCTCACAGCTTCCCGTATGATTTTAGTATCCAGGAACCAGGGCGACCAGACAGGGCTTTCTCGCTTGCACCAATGCCGCTGGCGCTTCACATTCATGATATTATTTATGCAAATGATTATCAGGCTTGATTGAAATGGATATATCTTGAGAATCTCATGTACATATAGAGGTGAATAGCATTGCAAGATAGAAAATCCATAAGTACAGCTTTGGTCGAATCTAGATATAAGGCGTAGCGCGACGAAGTGAAAGGAAGTGGCTCTTTCGCGTTCAGAGGAACTAAGACAGGCCAGATGGACGGATCTCATAGTACTAGATTATCGTGAATTCTTTTGGTATGCCCCTGAGGAATTTACTCTACGCTCCTGGGAGCTTTGAGCTTTCCTATTTATCCTGATGAGGCCACTATAAGCTGTGTATTTCTTTGTGGGTTATCCTGCTATTATAAATGATGATACGAGCCAGATTGTCTTCTTTATCATCACTCGATTTAGGCCCTCCCCCGCATCTTACTTCCTCATCTCTACAGTATGGAGTTTCGGTCATCGCATTTAGCTGAGCATCTCACGCGAGAGCTTCACCACATCTTGAACAATTACACGCCCATCGTTTCATCGGCTCCACTAGCCAGAACTCCAAATGTGACTGGACTCGAGAGGGCCTTCAACTACGAACACGGAAGTACTCGTTCTACGGGGCCAGGGGATATCTTGCCCGGCGCGAAAGCTAATAAACCGGCGGTGAGTGAAATCCCACTATGGCACCTCACTTTTGACCATTTAAAAAGTTAGGTACTGATGAAGGTATTAGCCGCAAATCATTCTTCCAACAGATACCTCAGGAACACCCTGAAGGCTCCATAACACACAGCCTCGTGAGAATCCTACACAAAGCTTGGCGGAAACCAGTTATTTAACCATAGTAATATGGACAAAATGTTCATCTTAATAATATGAAAAGGCTTTAAGTCCCAAATTAGCCAGTAGCAAGATACGGTGGAAACCTACAGTATTGCTCCGGTAAAGCCATAAATTCCCATGTGCAGCCAGGTCGAACGCAATTAGTGCTTGCGGCATAATGTAATGATCTCACAAAATTGTCTTTTGTTGTTCACAGAATTGTGTCGATGGCAGTAGTGCTTGATCGACTGCCAGCGCCATATTCAATAAGACACGTATTCTCGAGGTCAGTCTCTACTACGTATATGTCAACACCTCACAAAAACGGCAAGGATACTCAAGAGGGCCGAAAAAAATTTCTGGAACCGAGTAGCTTGGAAACTGATTGGCAGTCTTTGGGGATTCAACACTTGTTCCCAGGAATACTGTCATAAATTTGCTCGAAGCACTTGAGCTCCTAGAACACATGCACTGAGCAGCCAGGCATATTTTATTTTTCCTCCCTTTTGTTGTTCACCGTGTATTTTGTTTACTTGAGGGTATATAAAGGCTGTGAGTATCTCGTGTTAGACCTCATGCTATTCTATATTGCCTTTGGTCCAGACCTTCGATCTAAACAGACAATCCTCAACTTAAGAATCGATATGCCTCCACAAAGAACACAAGAAATGCGCGATTCGCCCTTCGTCACCTCGTCAATCGCTCATCCATCCCCTTTCCACCAACAATCACTCACGACATCCGGAACGATCAACTTGTCCCTAAAAAATCAGAATGAGCAACAACCAATTGGAAGGCTGGAGTCAATAATCACAAAACTCCAAGCTGAATACACAAACCTCCTTTGCATACTTCAGCATGAGAACGTCGCTAGGAAAAGAGGAAGAAAAGACGGCGGAGCTTGAGCTCCACGTGCAGCACCTGACAAATTGCCTTCAGATAGCTGAGCAACGGTCTTGGAGGCTTGAAGTGCAACTCAACAAGCTAAGAGTTCAGGTTGCTCTTGAAAATGCGGAAACACAACAGATCAAGGAAGACGTTAGTGATAGACCTTCATCCTTTCAGCGGTGAGCCCTTGGAAGTGAATGAGCGATTGCGGTGTACAGTGGTAGGTTCAACAAATATTCCATCAGTGGATGTCAGGAATGTTGGATGTGTGGTCAGCTTCATCGGGCATACAGCTAAGCTGGGCTCGTTGACTTTCGCCATCTTGCTTTGTTTTCTTTTCTTCTGCAATTCTCAATTTAATACTGTACAGCCAGACAGTGTTCGTTATATATTCACTTAGAAAAGATTTGCATCTTCATTCTCCGTGTAATGAGTAACTCTACTGTACGCGTGGAAGATTCACATTGACGACTATTAACGGCAACACCAACTATTAACTACAAGTACTATTACATGTATATCCAAGCGGCCTGCCGCGTCTGGGAAAGTAAAACTAGTGCTCGGTTTGCTCCCTTAGAATTGAAAGAATTCTGGGGCACTTCAGTCATGCTAAGCTGCCAACAGTACTGAACGAAAGGGATTGAACCTTTCAATTGTTGCGAACATATGTAATTGGAATGTGGCCGAGACATACTATGCCATATACTTGCGAAATTGCTCGTTAAGCGATGCTGGCTGCGTACATTGGAACAAAAGGACATGGGCAAGATAAAGCGAGGATTCTGGTTATTTATAATAGATCTAAAATGTGAACTTTGGTGTCAGTAAAAGCATCACAGTGAGGATTTAAAACATGCCCAGAGGTTTAATCCTGTCACGCTAAGCATCGTAAACAATAGGTAGGAGGTATTCGTCACTCCCATCGCACTATGTCCGGCTAAATTAATAGCCCAAGTTACGATTGCTGCTTTGTGAAAAGCTTCATGCACCCTAAGGACAGCATGCCGGCTCAGTCCAATTAGTTCAAAGTCTCCGTCTTTAATAAAACCTAGGGGGAAACCTCCTATCCAATGCCCCAAAAAGTTTCGTATCAGAGCACGTCTATATGCACGGAAATCATCGTCTGAACAGTGTTGTACAATAACGTTGTCTGTCAAAGAAATCCCGTTGGATGGCTCGTAAACCGTTTGGCGCAAAAAATTGATCCGTGTCGTAGCACTTCGGAGCATGGAAATGATTCGCCAACGCAAATCTGGAGGCTCCCGCCAAATATCCCCCTTGTCATGTGGAAACAAAGCAGCAAACTCTTGTGGATGCGACAACCATACCGTCCGGGTCCGCTCATCATCAAGTTGTTCACTCTGTAGGGCCGCAAATGGAGACCTGTAATGAAAGAAGCTGGGGTAGAGAGTTGGAGTATTGACTGAAAAATGATCTGTCCACGCGTTTCCTCGTCTGTCTTGCCCTCCAGGATGTTGTGGATGTGCATGTATGACCTGAATCCTCTCACAGTGCTCTCCGGAAGTGATATATTTCAAACTTTTTACGCGAGACTGGTCTTTGGCCATAGAGCGTAAAATCAAATAGAAATATTGTTCCAGTTTTTCTACGGATAAATTAATTATTAATGCCCTTTACAGTACTGAAAGACTGACTTGTGGAGAACACTTAGGTTTCAGATAAACGGGCAGACTTAGCAATGGCAGTTCGAACAGGTTCCGCTCTTGTCTGGATGTTGAGTTCATTGTCACTGTGCGGCAAATAAATTTTTGCGGCTTTGGAAAGTATCCGAAAAACGACGACGGCACACATAGGAACCCACCACCACTTCATGAGGAAGAGCACAGAGGAACCCAGGCTCGCAGTAGCAGCGTCAAGTGGCGGAAGAGTAGAATTGACTACAGCATGCATAACTGTTTTCTTTCTATGTTTCAACGTAACCATAGTCTTTAGCTTATCCAATGGCGCCGCACACGGATCAGATGAGCCAATGACATAGCTAGCCCTGAGGGGTGTGAAAGGCGAGTCTTGCAGATCCTTGTCGAATTTTCCCTGGAAGCAGTAAATGTCATTTCCGGACTCGTTCTTTCGGCAATTTCTTGTGAGCCACAGTCTACGCTCGCCATACGACGTTTGGAGCTGAACAATCATTGCACTAAGCTCCTTGTTGGAATTGTAGAGATACCAGAACGAAGGCGGGTTATTCAACTGCCGTGTAACACAAGGAGGTGCTAATAGGTATGCGTAAGACCACTCGGCAGGATCTTCTCCCTATCAAACTCAGCCCAGTGTTCTCATTAATTCCCAACACCGACTTACCTCGGATAGCAAAAACTCCTCAAGCTTTTGAGTCATCGAGCGGTTTGCTCCGCCGTTTAAGCCGTGATTTTCAGGTCTGATACTGAACCATGCTCTTTTGATAGACAGCAAGGAACCAGGTCGAATTTGGCGCTCGACCGTAATCAAAGGGCCATAACTGGCAGTTAGGCCGACTGGATACCCGGCGTAGAGATATGAATATGGTAGTCGTCCTTGAAGCCGGACCGACGCAGGTGGGGAAGGTCGCATGGAAACATCGTGACCCGACCATGAAGTGCTTTGGCGGCTTGGAGGTTGTCATTGGTTTTCAAGTCCTTAGCTTTTTGGGGCGTGCAGTAGTTCTGGCCCTTTTTTCGAGACAGCTGGTACGCGCAGGGCACCCTCCATTCCTGGACTTGGCTGTGCAGCTTAGTGAAGTGCAACAAGAATTCCTCTCTTGGACCGACTCAAAATATTCGAATTCCGTCTGACAGAAAGCAGATGCGACGAAAATAATCAAGACGACGATAAACGGGAGGTAAATTTCCAAAAATTGTATGAGGGCAAAAAGCAGTAGACTTTCAGTCAGAGCCAGTACACTCATTCTCGAAATTGGCTTGACCAATACACACTGAGCAACTCTTTCCTGGCCCCACCGCCAAGGCATTAGCGCGGAAAACTTATTGAACAAGCCGCATCAAACTGAGGGCCGCAATATAGTATTGTTACAATTAAAGGCTTACAGCTTGAGAAGCGAAAGCGTTGCATGTAATTTTAGGTGGCAAGATGCAGGGCCATACCAAAGCATTTTGTCTTGCCCTCAATTTGATGCGGCTCGTTCAATAAGTTTTCCGCGCTAATGCCCTGGCGGTGGGGCCAGGAAAGAGTTGCTCAGTGTGCATTGGTCAAGGCGATTTCGAGAATGAGTGTACTGTCTTCCTCTCCAGGAATACACGTAACGGAAGAGACCGCAAAAGGGCAGATGAAGTTTGCCAGGATGCCATTTTTCTTTGCCCGCACTTTGGTGAGGAGGTTTGGTAAGTACCACTACGCGAGAACGGAGCTTTTTAAAATGACACACAGTCATTACCCCTGCCAGTGGGGATTTCATGTGGTTCCACCCGGCATATGGCCATTTCATGTGGATTAATCGCACATGTTTCAACGCTCAATTACCATCTGGTTTCATATTACGCGCATTCCTGATTCAAAGTGTGTAATCCAGCTCCGAGATTAACTTTCCACTTAATTCTCGCTGCTTCTGTCTCAAATACTGTACTCTTTAGAAGCAGGTTTTGACTAACTCCTATCGAGCATTAAACGAAAGTTGTTCCACGTAAAAAGTCGTTATTTCCTTGAATTATTCCTGTCAATGTGCATATCGAAACAACCGTAACTTCATTCATTTCATCCTTGTGCTTGAAAGAATTTATTTCTAAACATTGAATTACACCCGATATCTGCACGGGTACCAAACTCACTATAATCATATGAAGAGATTTGCCACCTCCAAGTACCTAAACAATATGAAGTGAAAGAGCATAAGAGTCATTTTCCGTACTATATTCGTTTAAACAATCAATGACATATTGTTGCCTCGAGATGCCATGGTTCATCATTAGCACCAATAACCTTTGAAAGCTTCAATGAGTTTTTTGTCTTTTTTGTTTCCATAATTAGTCACCAATGACTATATTTGTCATAAAAAGGAACAGCGAACGAAACGGACCTCAAAGGAGAAAACAATTGACGTTTATCAAAAGGCTCATATACATAAATGGTTTTCCCTTCCATAACCTGATATATCTACTCCTCAAGGTTACTTAGTAACCCGAATTTCGATGAATAGATGCTGATCGTGGCGTGATTTCAACTCTCTGGTTGTCAACTTAAGCAAGGGGCTCGCAAGTTCAGTTTCAAGCAATATCGATAAAGGGTTTGGCCTGACTAGCACGCTTGGCAATGTCGAGAGAATCTTCAGTCTCAGTGTTGCGCTTAGCGATGTCGATAGACGGTTCATTTGCGCTGATCCGTTTGAAAATGTTGGAAAGTGTCGTAGTCTCGCCGATACGCTTGGCAATATCCAAAACCTTTGAATCAACGGGTGCCAACGGAAGCGCCGAGGCAGCCATAGCAAAGCCAAAAACAAGGGCACAGAGCTGCATTTTGGGCCTTAGGGAAATAGAAGGGGACGCAAAATATCCACGGCCAGAAAACAAAGCTGAAAGGATTGGAGCTCACTGTCTGAAGGTGGCTGTGGTATGATGGTGATAGATAAATATCTGGACAGTATGAGAAGGTGATCAAGAGGTGGAGAACACCTTCTTTATAGGAATTCTATTTAGTACTCTAAGAATTGGCTCAGTGAAACGTGAAACGTCATCAAACCACTGTTTCTGCCAGCATTTTTCTGACTGATTGCAAATCATGTCCTTTATTCTTCCTGAGGAAAACCAATTCACCAGAGTTCGGATTGGACTCTCCACAAGGCCCAGGCGACACTTGTTAATATTTTTGTCAATAGTTTTGTAGAAAGTTAAAAGTTACGGTCAAAATTCACCAAATCAATGTGTGGCCTCAGGTAAGAGCTCGTCAATTAATGGCATTACCCGTCGTTTGTTGAACAATTTTGTATTGCGGTCCAAGATAATCTCATGAGATGATATATCACAACTTGACTAATTTAATTTCCAAATAAAATGAGGCAGACCCAAACCATACAATTATCGCAATGATTCAACCAATTTAAACGTCAGCAACCATGTTCATCTTCGATAAAATACTGTAATACCAATAATTTGTCTGGCTCATACTCACAGAATTTTTTACGAAATAACGAAAAAATATACGTTTATAACGCTCAAGTCTAAATGAATACCACATTTCAAATAATCTAACTCTGGTAGCCCAATGCACCCTGTGAGAAGGAAGCAACTGCTTCTAGGATCTATTTGCGGCCTAATATTACAGTAGACATTGGTTGAGGTAGATATATAATTCCGGGCAGTAGTGCACATAAGATCTCTTACCCTCCAACTGGCCGCCAATCCTCACCTTCTACCACAGTTTATTACCCAGCAGTCAGACTTCCACGATATTCGTGCATTTTCGTGAGGAAGGATTGATAGAAAGGTTCAACCTACTCAGGATCTCCCCAGGAAAGAACCCTTCTGGCTGATTGGTCTGTCGGGGGAAACGAACATTAGTCTGTTTCAGCGGAGCGCGACCTTGAATATTATGGCCTGCTTTGGAAACCTCGTCATGGATAGTTGGAAATTGTTACAGCGCTTTGGGGACAGATTCTTTAGTCAGAGTAATTCTGACTATATCGGGCTGAAAAATGGATTGGATGTCGAGTCAGGTGAAGACCCAATCGAGAAGAGGCCATCCGCATCACTATTTATGAGATCATTCTCTTTGAACGCTTGGTCTTGGGTCACGTTTGTGTTATTGATTATGCTTTGTGGGAGGTGGTCCCAATGGGCAGGCGATTGTGAATATGAAAAAGTGATATGGGCTATGCCAGAATCAGGTTTGTGTTTGCAAGTTCCAATTCGCTTTAGTAGGAGGGCATTGTTTAGAATATGACCTGACAACCCAAATTTTTCTAGATATGCCGGTGCCATTGTTAGAGTTTGAGAAGAAAAGATTCACAAATGCTATCCGGGATGATCCCAATGGTAACTTATACTCTTGGATCAATCCACATGAGTTGCAGTACGCCGGCCTTCCTAGCCCAAAGATCGATGCGAACTGGAACGATCTTATTTCTGGTGAGTGGCTACTACATCACTGATAATACCTAAGGCTCATCTCTTTAGGTCGATATTTTCGGTTAGAAGACTCTGAAGTATCGCTTCTGAATCAAGATCCCGAGCTCCCAGCACTGACGGAAATGCCCAGCAATGAGCGCATATCAAAAGAAGGTTTCTACGGCGGTCCTGATGTGCTTCACTCTCTCCACTGCTTGAACTCCATCCGAAAGCATTTGGACATGGAATACTACGCAGGATCCATTACTCTCCCGCCCGAATATCGCCGGATACACATTGACCATTGCGTTGATCATCTTCGACAAGCATTACTTTGCCACGGCGATCTCACACCTGTCACTATGAAGCCTGTTGCCGCAAACACTTCCTTGCCACATCCAGTCACGTTTTATCTTGGACAGACTGAGCGTGAGCATACTTGCCGGAGTACGGAAGCCATTCGAAAGTGGGTCACTGCCCGCGGGCAACGAACAGGTCGTATTGAGCCCCAGCACCTGAAACCATGATGAACGCGAGAAGAAAAACTATTGACAAAAATATCTTTTGGGATGATGGCTCTGGGAAGTCGTAGTACTTCTGCTGGATTGATGCAAGGCTGGTCACGACAGTTGATCTTCTCGTTGCATGTACAACCTTAATTATTCCCTCTGAAATAAACAATCAGTCTTCCTTTGAACTACAACGCATCGGCCACTGTAATTTTTACGATGGCTTCATGAGACCGCCAGTTTTCTTGAAAAACTCAACTACGGCCCGCACTTTGCCTATTTATGGCTTTAACATGGAGGCAATTCAGCATGAAGTTCGTCTAGGGGGCCGCGTTATGTCCTTCCTAATTGCCTGCCGATGAGATAGGATCCCAGCAAGGAGGCCAGCTGTTGCAAAGATGACTCAGTGGAACCCGTGTCAGTCACGTGTTAGGGATCGCGTAAACAAAAGCCCCGGCGCAGTCGCGTTGCTGTATTAACGCATCCACAGGCACCGAGTCAAGATGTTCCCTGAAACTGAAAGGCTACGGTGCCAGCTAGCAGATGCCGAGCAGCAGCTTTTGAGGTCTTAACTGCAATCCCACGAAATTAACCTCCCTACGTTTTTTGATGGCCTTCACAAGCATCTTTTCCTCAACCATGAAGTCCAGCCGGACGAGACTGTCGACGCATGGTGACCCCACAAATGCAATCATCCACGCCCGATTTTGAGCTTGATTGAAACAAATCGCAAACGCAAACGCAAACGAACTTCACGCGATGGGTTTTCGCAGGAAACCAACAAAGGTACACGAGTTGCGGTGCCTTCATGTACCGCCGGGGTTCCAGCGGACCTAAATGTGTCGTTACCATCCGTGCGAAGCTCACGTATAGATTGAGGTAGAGAGCGTCTCCAAATGAGTGACCGGTATCAAGGCCAGCTATTATCAATTCACGATATTTGGTGTTGCGTGAGGAAGTAAAACGAAGAGGCTTCCTCGCGTTCAAGTGAACCCCAGCCAAGCTATAAGAGACCTCCGCTCATCGTATGCTTCATTGATATAGGTGATAATACATAGTCTGCAAAGCGTTACAATACTTCTATTTTCTTACAGTTCATACTACCTGTCAGAAGACTATAAATCCGAGCTCATGTAAAGCCTAGCAATCCACGGGACGATAAATGTGGACCATCTTTCGAATCTGCACTCGGTATCTCCAAGCCAACTTTGGCTATATCACCCTGGATATTGGCCGTACAGCCTCCTGTTATATCATATATACTCAAATAAGTACTGCAGTTGGTCCCTACTCACTGTCCTAGCTAGCAGCGTGTGCCACGCGCGTATCACGAGGATCAATTGGCGAAACTCAGTTTGATCCGCTAGACCAATATACGACCGATGTATTCGTTTATGAAGTAAGGTAATGTAATACCCATATGGAATTGGGGAGCATTGTGAAATGATAGTCCGACAAATTGGGTTAATTTTGAAATATGAACCCCCTCAAACAGACCCAACAGATAGTTATCTCTTATATACACAACCACGACCCTCTTGCCCTGGCGAACAGAGTGCTCTGCCACCAGGCTTGATGCTGACAAATTCTGCATATATCCAACATTTTACTGCTGTATTTAGAATCCCAGCACAGGTAACAGGGGTTTCCGGGATTCCTGAAACCCAGAAATATGATTATGATAATTGACGTCATCCTGATGCATATATCCCTTCTTGAGAATGATAGCTCTTGACCGCCCCAGTTCTTCGGTGGGAATAAGCATCTTCATTTCCATTCGGAAATATTTGACCAGTCTGTTAGCAGCAACATTGTGGTCTTGGACATTACACCTCGATACAGAAGCCTCGCGAACGATTGCCAATGAGTAAAACGAATACGCAGCAAAATGCGAGCGACGAGCTCAGACAACCGCACCCACATTCTGCGCGTGCCGGATTCCTTGATCTGCCATTCGAAGTACGTCGAATGGTATATTCCTTACTCATTCCTCGAAAGCGCGTTATAAGAGTTACTCGGTCAATGTTCGCTTGTGGAGCCGAGTCTCTGGACAATGACTACGACCTTTTCAACCCCCACTGCAGCAGGCTCAACATCTTACGTCTATCAAGCCAAATCAGCGAAGAATCTTTGGACCTCCTCTATGGGGAAAATATGTTCGACATCTCCTTGAATGGAGACGGTGAAGGGGACCTCGAGTACAATTTTACCCCAGGAAACAGACGTAGAATCCGATATTTGTTGGTCTCAATGACAGACGACGATGTTTCCAGTACTCCTAACACCCCCTTATGGGCCTCACTTCTTCCGAACCTGAAAGTGTTTCAGATTATTGCCAAGCAGCCGGTAGAAGCAGGAGCATATTGGAATGCTCCTACCCTTGAGCAAGAGTTAAACGACTGGATTAAGCGGGCCACGGCCTATTTCGACTGCTTTCGTCGATATCTCAGTACGACGACAAAGGTTGAGCTGGATGATGACAACAGGAAAGAGGCAAGATTTCTAGCTGATCGGTATTTGCCGCTGACCTATCAACACTTTCGTCATCCACGTGGGGATTTAATTTTCCGGCGAGGACAGTACTCTGTTGAATCGGGATATTGGGGCGAAGATGATACCATGAAATCATATGACGTCTAGCCACAGTCGGTCGATATCAACTACCCGGGCCCTTCGCAGAAACATTGTATGCAGGCTTCTAGCTAGAGTCCGTATGCGTATATACATCTCCGTATGTGCTTTTCTTTTATCCAATTCCACTGTGAAGCTAGATGCGTTTACTCTTCCCATTTGTGGCGTGACGTTTGTTCATGTCCATTGCTGGTAGGCCACTGATGAGGGTCGCCATCAATCGCTTAGCTTCGAGTTACTCTGAGCCAGGCTATGTGGTTTCGTTGAATTGAAACGAAAGCTAACGCAGGTAAAACAAATTTGACAAACTCTATAATCCGCAAAACATGATCACACAATCCTCGCCCAGCGCATGATCCCGCATAAATTCAAAATTACCTGTTCTCTTCCACTTCTGGACTTAATATCGAACCACGGTGTTGAGGTCACATGCAGAAAAGAGGAAGGCGCAGTTGACTCAAAATCCTGAAGATAATCAACACTGAATTCGAAATGTAGGAAGCACATATAATGCTGCGTCGCATTAATCAGCAGCACACTGTATTCTGTTGTCAGACCCCGTGAAGCATACATATATTCCATGGGTGATAAGAAATTCCCTGAGCGATACCTGTTATGTTGCAGCTCCCTTAATGGATCTGCTAGTCTGGCTACTAGAGCCTCGCACGTCATTTGGGCGAAACACTGGTCCGAAACGACCGGCCGACCATGCTCCAAGCATTGGAAATGCCTTTTGGCTTCTAAAATCGCTACGCGGTTCTTGGAAACCCTGAAGGCGCCATGCGATTCTTCCCGTAAGCAAAGTCCCCCATCATCGGTCGCGACTAGTTTCCGTCCTAGCCTAGGCGTCAATGTAGAAAGTCTTGCTTTTGCATCTCGAAATTCAACAACAATCGGCGATGCCACCGAGTCTTGAGGCGGTGCAAAGTACAGAATGTGGCGTATAACAGATGACGCGAGTCGTAAAGTCTCGTCCTCTGGCGAATTCAGGAAAAAATGCGTTTCACTATCGATATATCCCACTGATGACGTCCCCTGAGAGCCTTCGGCTAATGGACTGCTAGATCCAACCTGGATCATGCTCGAGTCGATGAAGCCATCGTCTTGAAGCGTGCGACGTCTGAGTCGCTTAGTCCCTCTGTCATCATCACTTTCATCCCCATCCTCGGCATCAATCAACATATCTCTCCTGGGATTATCTTGTTCGGCCCTGAGCTTGGCCATTGCTGCCCAAGTCTGACCAAGGGAGATGCCATATTCAATATCCCGCACAAGATGGTGCTCGCTTCGCGTCATATAGGCAGATTTCGGCCCTTCGACAAATTTCACTATTTCGGCCGAGGACATAAGGTCAGAGTGCTGGGTATATTCTGCGAGAATTGGGAGAATATTAGGCTGGGCGTAACGGCGAATCACACGACATGCAAAAAGATGTTCGCGGCCCCAATCACTTGCAGCTACATCGTACAGTTCAGGGAATGTTTTCGCCCCTTCGGTTTCAAACCGAGTCCTGAAGGTAGATTGAGAAGTAATGCTGCTAAAATAGGGAACGTTGGCCATGCTGTGGAGCGGAAGTGTTGAGGTTATTACCCTCAAGGGCCGGAAGAATGAGGTCAACGCGGCGAAACTGTTCTTCCGTGATTATATAAAAGTAGACTAACGCGTCTGCGCAGCCCCAACCACGAACGACGCCAACGTCTTTGAGTATGCAGCCCAGCTCTCGCCAGCCACGGCTTTATACTCTTTTATGCCAGGAGGGCCTTCTTGTTGACCCTCTGCTGTGGACCTCTCGCCATTTGGAAATAGTGGGATGCCAATTTCAAGACACTCGTACCTTGCCGACAGTCTCCGGATCAGACGATCGCGTTGCAAACCGACGTCGCGCCGGAAGAGCTAGCGTCGAAGACTGGGCACGTCTTCAAGCGGAGCGGCTTGCAAGGAGCTGCGCGCCTCGCGTGAAGCATTACGCTTTGATCAATATCATGGATTGCGAAGGTAGCCCATTTGAGAAACAGGGGTAAGCAATGCGTCCACCAACAGAATCTTGCGCCTATGACTTACGACTGCTATGCGTAGCGACGAGACCGTTTTCTATTTCGCCGGACAAGCCGTTCATCGGCCTCGTTGCGTTACTTTTTGTCGTCGTCAGCAGCCTGCCCAGCCCAATTATTGTACTTCACAACCCTTAATAGGATACTTGGATTACTCCAATGTCGATCAATGCCGCCGAGAAAAGCTTCAACCTCAACAACATCCTGGCGGAGGACATAATGCTGCGGGGCATGGTCTATTCCGCAAGAAGCTGTATCGCATAACCCCGAAAGATTGGACCTACGACCCATATTTGGTTTGTGTTATGTTGTCCTTTGGGCAGCTTCAAGAACGACTGTTTGATTCGCCACAAGTCAATTATACTGTACGTCTGTCTTCTGCCTCCTTCGTATCTCTCTGAATCGCGCTCTGACATGCATGGTCAAGTCACGCCTGCTCGTGACAAACGCTTCAGACAGCGAGTTCATTCATCTTTATGAAACACAGATTTCCTCCAAAATTCTTAGGATGCTTGACAACCCGAGTACCGCGAGCTCTGCGGGTTGGCCGACCATCCAGCGGAGAAGAATTCCGTTCAAACCCTTTGAAACTTTTATGCACCGGCTTGTGCTTGCATTGCTGGAACCAAACATTCTACATAATTGTGACGCCTCGGAGGCAGATGTTGATGTAGACACAGTCGTCACAAAGAACCTCAAACGAAAATGTGCTGCGGAAAGCGGCGATAGACGTATGCTGAAACAAAAGCTGTGAATCGTCGGCGGGCGTTGGAATTTTGATATGAAGAGTATGACGAGGCATGCAAAAAACTGAAGCCCGCTGACAACGCATATCTGTGCTCTTGCGCTCCGCAACACGCTTTTGGTTCTCATGGGATGCTGCAGGCATTGCAAGAGTCTAATCAGTCATCACTCGACTCTCTGTGCGTCTGAGGCGACATCCTGGTCCGGAGTCTTAAGCGCTCACGAGGAATGTTTTTACCATATGTATGGCGGACCGAAGAGCGACTTTTCCTCTTGTGAGGTCCTGGCCACGAGGCGGGGAGACAGGTCTTGCACTGCCGAGCCCGCTTTATATCTCGCTGGTGCCACACCGGTGTTCGGTCGCCTTGAAGTCATAATTGCAAAAGAAACCTGTACTGTATTGCCTGGCGCTGTATGGGCAGGCCAATCTTTCTCCGCGAAATGACTAGTGCCATAATCACCTGGGCACTCGATGACTTAGAAAATGGCATGTTTCCGGTGAGCCCTCTTGTTCATGTCCAACCTCTGGCTTTTACCCTCAATCGAGGCTCCATATGTCTGAGTTCCGAACACCTTACTGTAGCTATACAAATCCTTTTCCATTTGTCTACAAGAGTTCTCAGCAGCGGCCTCTTGTCGGGCCACTGACAGCCTTCCGCCCATTGTTGAACGACCTCTCAGGGCAGGGCTAGTAGAACCTGAGACTACGAGATTGAAGCATGGCACGAGAGACAGATCTGTGAAAAATTGCATACAGGGAGCCGGCATAGCTTTACTAAATAACCAGTGCCACAAGCACAAGGGCAGGATAAAAGCCATCGTTTGCGCCGCAGCATATTGACTACCTCAGCTATGAGGCGTCGGAGGACATGGAGAAGGATGCTCTACTAACAGTGGGGGCATGATTCAGGCCATCAACAAACTATCCACGGAGTAACGCCAGGGAGGAACCAAGCGCCTCTAGGGTATGAATCGAGTGCTACATCTCTATTTACTGAATGCCCAATAGAATTAGATGACTAAATAGCACTTTAAATCGAAGGTACAGTACAGTACTTCTTTTTGCCGGTAGCGGTAGTGTAATTGTTAGCACTCCGAGGCAACCTGCAGGATAGCGAACTGGTCATTTTCTATCCTGCAGGCATTGGGCTCGAGTCCCATCGCCGGCACAACAATAACCATCATCACGTCTCCGTGGGGAGACACTATCACACGGGATAATGGAGTATCCCAAACCTTATTCACATGTCAAAGTGGAAAAAGCACAGGCCTCGGCGAGCCTCCAAGTTCGTCTAAGAAGAGGTACAATATCAGTGGAGACAATCATGTATTTATCATTGAGGTAACTTGCATATCGCTTTGCGAGTTGAATCACAATATCACGTGATGTATATAGATCTATAGGAGTGGCAGCCTAACAGACAGCCACTCCGCTGAGCAGAAGGGAGTTGAGCTAATACAACTATAAGTAGCTGGATTTTCTCTCATAAGATAAAATAACATTACACTTGTACCTCAACCGGGCTCTTAACCATTTGAATAACCAGCAACGCCTGGCGAGCCAAGTAGTGGAATCCGTGCTGGTTTTCGCGGCTGTGTTACAACGGCGTTGATCCAAAGACTATGAACCCCCATTGAGCTTTTAATCTGGCCCTAAGACAATACCCTGCCAGAAACGTAGCTTCGAATGACCGTGATAATACAAACAACCGAAAAAGAAACCACTAGGAAGCCGAGCGGAGGAAACAGTTCAACGTTTTCGATTTTAGTCTCTTCCCGATTGTGAGGAAAGGGGAGTGGCTTTTTCATGGAAGACTTTTTCTCGGAATGTAATTGGCGAATTGACGTAAATGGTCTGATTCTGGTATTGCTGGCTCAATTGACGACCGACAACTGGAGACAATTCCGGCTTCACACTCTCTAGGTAGCCGCCGTGGATGTGATTGGCCAGGGGCAGTCGAACCATTCACGTGCTGGCGTGTCCTATGGGAAACCGACAGGCTGATACGATTTCCGAAAACTCAACTTGAAACAACACCTCAAATTCACACAAATTGGACTGAAAGCAAACGCTGACTTCAACGATGGGAAGCGACTATTGCGGCCTACCGGCTCCGGCCCCTGAGCCTGATGTTACGACACTCGCGGCTCCAAGTGAGAAGACCTGCAGTTGCCAGGATTCTTGCTGCGATAGCGACGACGCTGAGCACACCCCGGCCCCGGGTCAGAAAACGCCCACCCCGGAAAAGCCGGATGATTGCTGCTCTCCTGAAAAATGTGCGGACAACAAAACCGAGAATCATACCGACGCGCCTGACTGCTGCCGTGGCAAAGTCAGCCCATGCTGCGACACGTCTTGCCTTGACCGC
>JAGUQL010000002.1:0-328406 GCA_018410145.1 Penicillium corylophilum
CCTAAACCCTAAACCCTAAACCCTAAACCCTAAACCCTAAACCCTAAACCCTAAACCCTAAAACCCTAAACCCTAAACCCTAGGTACTTTCTGACGGCCGTCACTATTTATGCCTATAGCCTATATATAAACCCTTATACACATACTAGTACTTTCTAACGGCCGTCACCATTTATTATGTGGCTTCTTATCGGGACCGTCTTTATCAACTCCTCGATATATCTACGCACCCGGACCTTCTTGGTTCTTCTGACCTCTAATATCACTAACCCTAACCACGATATATATCTTCTGACCCGTGGGTCCTAGGTGGAAATATTCGTATTTATATCTAAACCCTAATATACCTATCGATATATATCGGTAATCTCCCTAAAACCTATACTTATAATATATCCGACGTAACTAAATATACTTATGTGCTAATCGGGAATACCGGGTGTCGACCGACTGCGCTAAATACTCGCGGACGGCCTCTAAATCCGTCACCCGGATACCGGCGCTCTGTATCCGCTAGCACCACTATTCGTACCCGCCTTATCGCCTATCGGCCTATTACTAATAGATTAATATCGCTATTATCGGATATAAAAACTACCGGTATATATATACCCGCCCGGCCTCCTACCCGGGATATATCGACTGCGGTATCCCACACGTATAATAATAATAAAACTCGCCCACTGTGTATCGGATAGAATCCCGAATCGCCCGTACCTATCGTCGACACTCGCCACTCTCCTCCGCTAGGTAATCCTATAAATTATACTAGATATCCGCTCGCTACGCCTACACGTATAACTAACACCGGTAGTTCTACTACCGCGCCTCGTGCGCTAAAAACTCCTCGTCCGATAACTACTACGCTTTTAACGTCTACACGCGCTCGGAAATCGCCGTCTACACTATTTCCTACTAATAATATCGATACTACGCGGTAATCGGGACCCCCCTATCGGACGGGCTCCTCGGGATACTCGCCCGGGAATTATATATCTCGGTATCACTATCTACCTCACTCTCTATTACGGACTCGGCCGCCTCCTAATCGGGGTTATATTAGTCACACCGTTACTCGACGACCCCGGACGGCCGGTCGTGGTTACCGCACTACCCGCGGATATATCTATCCGTAGCCCTATCTAAATATCTATCTAATACCGCACGGCGACACTAATCCCCGGCTATAATATATCGCCGGACTAACGCGAACCCGGACTACTCGCGGGGCGTGTGCTAGTTAAACTATACCGGGACCTCGTTAAACCCCTCGGGCTAGATAATGATAGCCTTACTAGGTAAATAGTCTCGTCTAGCCCGGCTACTTTCCTACGCGTAATCTAATAATAACCGGGGGAACCCGATATAGATTATATATCGGATATCGGGAATATCTACCCCTATCCCTAATACACTAGTGGCCGTAATCACCCTATACGCCGTCCGCCGGAACTAGTCTAATATCCCTAACTTATAGTCTTAGTCGCTATAATATACGGTATATCCTAATATCTACGCTACCTAGGTCACTATATTCCGCGTGCTACCGTATATAATCACTCGACCGGGCCGGGCCCGTCGCACCCGGTCTCGAATAAACTACTATACGCTAGGCTACTCTATCTATTACGTCTAGGATCGAAACGCCGATATAATCACCGGCCGGTACACATAATATACTATATTATACTAGCTAGTCCGCTCGCGGTGTATACTAATCTCCTCCCGCGTTACCTATATCCGCTAGAATAACCGTGTCTCCTTATATAGGGGTAATATCGCCGTTAAAAACACTATCGGCACACTACACTAGTGTAACCGGCCTAACTACTATAACCGCGGACGAAACGTCTCGGACTCGTTTAATATTATATAGTATTTATCGATAATAATCCGGTCTAACCGTATTAACTCGCGCTACTAGTTTAAAAACGACTAGAACCTATCCGTAAACACAGACTCGGGCGTAACGAATATAATCGCGGTGTGATCGGGATACCGATAGCTGTCCCACTCGATATATAGGATACCCGCGGCCTAGTATCGCTACTATAAATCCCCGCGTAATACCGTTAATAGCACGACGACTACCGTTAATCCGCCTCGCTAGGCCACTTACGCGGGTAATATAAATAATATACTTTTCCTACCCCCTGTGAGTATTACCGCGACGACCCGGGGATAGCCTACTTAAATTAACTAAATAGCCGCCTCTTATACCCCGCGGAACTATATTATAGGCTATCCGGTTATCCGCTATAACGCCTCGGTTATATTAGTCGTCTCGACTAAATACTATCGCTTATCCCGTATTATTACGCCCTCGTCTTTCTACCGGGGCTAGGGCCGCTTATCTAATACGCTACTCGGGATCTCTTTAATATTAAACCCTAAAAAATTATACTAATATACGCTACTCGTCCGGAATCTAGCCTACCGACCCGCCGTGGTCCCCTACTACTAGCTTATTATATAGCTATACACTATCTCGGCTATATATATAGTGTAGACCGCCTATAAATCGGCTATATAGCGGATTTATTACTCGTCGTCTATAGTATCCTTATTCTCCTCGTCGTCGGCTATAACCTCGGTCCTGTCCTCGCGGATATTATACGGGAACGGTTTAGTATTACTAAAATACCGCCGGCTAATAGTAATAGTAATATCCCGATATACGGCTAACGTTAATCTATAGTATAACCGTATCTTACTCTCCCGGACTAATATCTTCTTTAACCGTACCGACGTCTACTCCCGTTCGCTCCCGGTATCTATCCCCTATAACTTACTAGCCTAGGTGTCGGGGATAGGGGGCGACTAATATCGCTACTAACGGTACGCCTATAACTACTCTATAAATAGTATAACTAACTATATATACTATACGATTAACTCGCCTACGGCGCGGGGTATATACCGATAGATTACCTTAGTATCCCCGCTAGCGTAAAACCCTTTATAGTACTGTGTGACTAATACTACTAATCCGTCCTTAATAAATATATTCCGCTACCCCCCGGCGGCGGTGTTACGATACTAAATACTTAATAACTCGGGCCCTCGCGCTAGCTAGCCGCTAGTAATATAATATACGACGGCTAACTTCTCCTTAAAATCGGCGACGAATCCTAAAAACTAATCGATCCCGTCGATACTTAATCGCCCTTCTCGGGCCTAGACGAATAACTACTATAATAGACGCTCCGCCCGTATTCGCTAGGCTATCTACTACGGCTTATTAACTAGCTATAGGGTCTGAGGATCCTAGGTAAAACTCTACCCGGCCTTAGGCTAGTTAAAATCGTCCGCTATCCGATCCTATAGAATAGCCGGGATCTAGTCGGGCTAGTATATTAACACGTAATTAATAAATAACTACTATATACTAGCCGTTAACCTATAGATAAACCCGCGGAACGCCCCTATAGTGAACTATATCGTCTTATATAATAACTAGTTATAGCCCTCCTACCTAATATACCTATCGGACGGGGTGTTATAATAGACCTTTAACCTATATTAGCGTAAATCTAATATCTATTCTATCGGGCTAGCGATACCGTAGACTATAAATATATTCGTTATAATACGGATCTATTCGCGGAACGTCTTCTATCCTTATCGCGCCTATTACGTAAATACCACTACGGGCGAATAGGATCTTACGGGTAAACTAATAAATACTAGTGAATTAGATAATATAGGTAAACTAGATAATATCGGGGTAGATAATATATAGGTAGATAGTATATAGGGTAGTAGTATCGACGGCGGACTACTACTATACCCTTTATTACTAAATATATATCCGGGATCCTCTATCGGGCTAGGCCCCGTCTACTCTCTATCGAACTAGTTCTATATCCCCTATAATAACTCGCGCGTATCTAGGTCTAATAAATATACCTTATATACGATAATAAACCGCGATATCTTAATTATACTAGATAATATTAGCGGACAACTATAAGGGTCCTTCTATAGCCGGCCGCTCTCGTAGTCGCTTACGCCTAATACGGCTAATATATATACTACGGCGCACTCGTACTCACTCGACTAGATCCGTTAGTTTAATAACTCGATTATAAAATCTATATATCGCGCTTCTACGGGCTCTAACCGGTAGGGCTAGTCGTCCCTACTATCGATAGGGTTCCGCTCGGGACGGCCCGCGGGGTACTACGCGGCACACTATAATACGTCCTATACGATACGCTACTAGCGATTAAACCGATATACGGGACTCTCTTACTCGTGCGGGACCTACGTCCGCGTAAAAAATATTAACACTCGCTAGTATAGCTTAATATAGCGCTCTAACTCGGCGTACTCGTATATATACGCCTATAATAGCTTCGATAGAATACTCTGTATATCAGTTCGCGCGGCTTTAATCTATAATAAATATCCGGTCTATTTAGTGATACTCTAGCTTTTACTCGCTACCCCTAATATAGTATCCTATATTATCTACGCGGTGGCCTCGGGGCCCTCTATATCGTCGGCCGGGGTTTTAATATATATCCGTAATTACTTAGACGTCTAGCCGTATAAATAATAGGTCTATCTAGTGCGGTCTAACTATAGATTAGCCTCGTCGATTTCCCCGGCCTAGATTACGGCGGGCTATTACTACTACTACGTAAATATCGCTTCTATCTCGTTAATAGCTTAGGCCACCTAACTAGCCACGGGGGGTAGTGCTTCCGGCTTACACGCGGGATCGGGCTATCGGACGTAGATATAATACGACCTAAATCCACGGGGAAATAACCGCTAGTAAATAACTCGCTATATAGCCTACTCCCGCTTCTCCTATCTAGCGGCGGCCTCGGATAGCCGTGGCTTACCCCGATAACCGTACGCGGAAAACTAATACTCTTTAGACTAATATACTCGTATACTAGCGGGGCTACGGTAAATCTGACTATATATCGCGTATAATAACCTATCTTAGTATATAGCTAACCCCGGAATAAGGCGTTACACAGATATAGGGAATAAATAATAGTCGTCGTCTACTTCGATCTATATATTATTAATAATATTAAATACTTACTATACTATCCTATAGCTAATCCGATATATATACTTAGGGGTAGTTAAATAGTGAATAATCTCCTTAGGATCTACGGTATACTCGCACTAGCGATAAATAGTAACCCCCTATTCCTAATTATAGATAAAATATTAGTCGGTAATAATGCGTTCTAGGGCTTCGCTTATCTTAAATATAAATATATATACTATACGCGGGGGATATACACGGAATAGATATTAGGAAAACCTAATCGCTAGGAAATACTTAGTTATTAATAAAATTAAAACTAGACACTAATAGGAACCCCTAAATCCTACGACTAGATTTCTAATCTCTAATCCCTACTACTAGGTTAGTAATAAATCGTGGGATAGTTATTAGCTAGTAGTGGTTAATACTAGGAATAGCGCGGCCGACCGTACCCTATTAAAATAATTCCCGAATTTCGTACCCCGGTAATATACTCCGAATATAGTCGGATAGGGTTGAAACTTAGCGATATAATAAATGTAATGTGAAATTGAAACTACCTAAATTTTGACTAGAATCGCTCCACGAAAATGTAAATGTAATAGGCCTAGAATGTAAATGTAATGCGGCCGGTCGGGAAACCCTAACGCTATATAAACGGATGCTGACTAAAATGTAATGCGGCGCATTACAATTACCCCTATGGGATAGGGTGATATCACGGCCCGATTTAACTCGGCGAAGCTGGAGAGCGCGATCCGGAAGGTGGTCGAGGACAGCGGGGCATCCAAGCAGAACCTGTTTAATGACCGCACTAAATGCGGATGCAGAACGTAAGTACGTTGCTAACCAAGGTGATATGTCTAATATAGCTAGCTTCGTCTGCACCGTCGACCGCCATACTACCGCGGAAATCTAAATTTACCGTGACTCATGTCTTTCTGGCTGGCGAGAACGCAATAAATCCTCGATTCTTGGCTGTTCTGAAAGATGCATTTTCTGAATTGTCTCCCATGCTGTCCCTGGATTTGAAAATGACGGTTGCAAGCTCTTCTGAGACATTGAATTCTACATTTGCGGCTGCGAGGGGTGCGGCACTTTATGCTCGAAGGCGACAAGAGGTCCAGGCCGACTGCGAGGAACCTCCAGAATGTGAAATGATGAGACGGCAATGGCAAACTCGTGCTATCAAGAGACAGGATCTTTAATAAATTATGATCAAAAGTCGATGAGCCACATATTGCTCCCCTGGCTCGGCGGTCTCCAAGACACCCAAGAAGTCGCACTCCATGCAAGGGATGACGGAGTAGTACACTATGTTTTGTATTTAACGCTGTCAATCAAAGCGTTGTTGTTTTTGGCATGTAGGGCATTGCACCAGGATGAGAAGACCCAGCCGTAGGGCTTCGAAAGAATGCGAGTTTACGAATCTCGTATTCGCGCAAATAAGCACATCATGTGTATTCGTATTCATATTGGTTTGTATTCCAGAAACTAAGAAATTTAGGGAATTGATACAACGAACAGCCCCTATCAAGCCAGTCAAGCGTATATTACCCTGACAAACCTGCAAATGTCAAGCAGCTTGTTAGACATGAGGTGTCTACGAAGCGTTCAATCAAATATCGTCTGATAGTCCACCTACACCGACGAAAGATCAGGTTACCCAGGTTTGCAAGGCTTGTGAATCTACGTTAAAAGACACATCTTATTGCGGGGGGATATCACCCGTTTACGCACCGAACTCTATGACAAGACTGAAGAAAAGGCTTTGCCTAGATGACAAATCGAGCGCCATGAGGGTATGACTAATGTTGAAGCATATGAGCAAGGCATTGGTGTGTTACATGCGGTAGAAGGTGGCCTGTTAGTACCGACATTATCAACATGAGGGGTTCGAGCCGTCTCAGACTCTAGGGCACGGCAATAGTCCTCGTTGCCTGAAAAGTTTAAACTTTGTAGTATATGATTGATAAGTTGTATGAGTTCCCCATACGTGGCATGGAACAATCAGTTGTTCTCTGTGCCACAAGTGCTAACATAATCAACCTTCATTATGCATCCATTGTCAAAGGTGACGTGGCCACAAGCGCCACACCCTCCTTCATCAGGATTTTCAAGATGATCGTATGCACTGTAACGTGATTAGTACGAAGTGGATACACACTTTGCGATAGGTACTTACGCTTGCAGGGTTGTCCCTCGGAGCCGGCAACCATCACCCTTAACAAACAATCCGCAACCGCCACCTGCGTGTTTGCCGTCTGTGTAACAAGCACCAGTGTCGGAATCCTTTGATGTTGTTCTGTGATTTATAAATCGTTAGGCCTTTGTCAATCCAGTTAAATGATAATAGGACTAACCCATAGATATCGTCTCCTCTCAAATAACTCTTCGCGAGGTCACAGAAAGAACGGAAATGACCACCGGTGAAGTGACCGCACATCCATGAATTGCCCTTGCACGACAAGTCAGATTCACCGGGAGCGAATGCGTCAGTTGTTGCCGAGGCCTTTGTCGAGGTAGTCTTCGATGTGGTTGAAGTGGTGGTCGAAGTGGTGGTCGTGGCATGGAGCGAAGAAAACTCTGCGTCTATCTCACTGGCTACACTACTGGCAGCTGCACTATCGAACGACCAATGATAGTACTTGAAGACCGTTCCGGAACTTGGGTCATCAGAGATCGTTGTGGTGGTAGTGGTTGGTTCTGCATCACAAGCGGTGATAGTCTGGCACGAGGTAGAAGTGGTCGTAGAGTATGTAGAGGCTGGGGTCACAAGGGTCGATGAGATGTACTCAGTGCATGCATCAGCTTCGGTACTCTCGCAATCAGAGTCCTCGGACTGGCAACCTTCCCCTGAGCAAATGCCGTTCTGACAGTGTGGTCCCGTGCAGCTCACTTTGTGGCAGTCACGGCTACTGCATTCGCCAGATCCTGTATTACAGGAAGGGCCAATGCAGCCTAAGGAGATACACTTAATACTAAAGCATTGGCCCTTACTACCGCAATCAGAGCCGTAACAGCCCACTTTCTGGCAATCGGGGGTTTTGCAGTTGCCGTCCTCGCAGCCTGGCCCTCGATAACTGGTCTCCTCGCAGCCTGGCCCTCGATAACTGGTCTCCTCGCAGTGAGAACCAAGACAAGTATGCGATGTCTCGTCGCAATCATCGCCTTTGCATCCCCGAATCACACAATAGGGACCGACACAATCACCATTGTGGCAGTCTGGCCCGGTGCAGTCTTTGTGTGTGGGGGGATCTGGATCCGCGGGATCTTTCCAGCCAGTGATTGCCTTGGGGTCATCACACTTGTCAAAGTATGGGCTATCGCAGTACGAAGTACACTTGGTCCCGCAGCCAGATGTACACGTTGGAGAGGGTGGACCTTGTGTGAAATGGATGGTTGGGGTTGGGATATCCCGAGACACCGAAGTGCTCGACCAAGGCCAGGGAGGAGGGTAAATGGTTCGCCTTCCTGTTCCGAAAATAAAGCTTCTATTTCCGGTGGTTGTAGTTTGGATGATGGGCTGGTCTGTGAAGTAGATCGGGTCCAAGTCAATACTGGGAAACAGAGTTGTCTTACTCTGTGTAATATTGGACGCAGTCAAGTTCCAATTCCACCATGGAATGACATTGCCTGTATATACGGGTAGCGTAAAGGTAGTGGTCGTTATAGTTCGGGTAACGGAAGATGTGATTGTTGCCACACCGGAGGAATTTCCTGAATGCACGACAGTCCAACCAATTTCAATCGGTGTGACAAATTCGCCGATATCAATTGTTGTGTGGGTTGGCAGAGTCGTGGGCGCAACGATGATGTTGACTGGGGCAATTACATAAGCGGTATTCGAGTCTGGATGTAGAATGGATTTATCCACATAGAAATCCCCGGTTCCATCGCTTCCACCGTCTATATTTGCACCTTTCATTGAGGTTTCAGATGGATCAAGGTCATTTGGATTACCAAGAGAACCGGGACCACCCTCGTCTAGTGCCCACGCAAAGAGTCCTCCAAGGCATTTTCCGTTAGCGAAGCTGGACTTCTGCTTTAGGGTCTTAGCATTATCAAAAGAGACCCTATTTGCCATTAGTTTTCAGTGCCACGCCTGGTAGCTAGCTTATCAACATACCATTGATTCTCATTCTAAGTCATCTAGTTGACGGCCGCTTCTTCATTGTAAACAACGTCGGGATTATATTTGGCCATGACGCGATTGATCTCATAGTCCGACAAAATGCCACTAGTGCCAGTGCATTGGCCTGGTGTTGCTCCGCCACCTTCGTAGGCACTGGTATCGAAGGGACATCCAGGAGTAGTGCAGCTAGTGTCTTTGAGGGTGAAAGAACGGCCGTAGAACCCAAGACCCAGAAGAACCTTCGCAGGGTCAATATCATTACGCCACAATAGGTCGAGACCGTCGGAAATCTCTGAAGATTTTTAGGTTAGCTTGTAGGAAGTACTTGAGCTTATAAGGTAGAAATTTTGAACGTGGGTGGAAGTGCATAGCTATTAGTATCAGAGGTATTACACATACCGGTGAGGTTGGTGTGAGGGTTCACCACCGATGAAGTGTACTCGCTGTCTCTATCCCAGGTGCCGTGGATATCGTAAGACATGAAGTTGAAGTAATCAACGTAATCTGACATGCCTTTGATGTCGAATCCCTTCAAGTACCCTGGTTTGGCGTCTTTTAGCAAGGTAAGACTGGTGGTTGAACTCGTCGTCACTTACAGTAAGATGATGGCAGTGTAGCTGTGACTAGATAATCATCACCAAAAGCAGGCTTCATCTACTTCAGAAAGGTGACAAAGTTTGCTAAGTCCTCATCCCTGCCACCTATTATCAGGCAAAAAAAATGAGCACCGTATTAGCAGTGTAATGGTGAAGAAAGTAAGAAGATATTTAATTACCTCGATCGCTGGCAGCTGGATACTCCTAGTCGATATTAATACTATCAAACCCATATTCACCCAGAAAAGAAATGGCGGAGTTAATAAATGCCTTGCGTGTTCCTGAGAAGCGGACCATATCGGAAAAGGCTCACCACCCAGATCCCAACCACCTACAGAGATTAAAACCTTGAGACCGAGCTTCTTCTTCTTGAGGGCCACAAGGTCTTTCATGTACTGCTCATCATGGTCGTACATTGTTGCAATCTCAGAGTTATCCGTGTTAATACCAGTAAAACTGTATAAAAGATGATGAACGAAAAGGTTAAAAGTGAAGAATAACCGCAGTCGGAAGAGAGAGCTTACCGTCCAGGGAACAACGTTGATATCGGAGGGAGCAAGCACATCACATGGATGTTGGTAATTCCATGCTTCGTAGTAACCCGCATATACCTGCTTACTGGAGGTTCCAGAGCAAGATCTACAGAATGTTAAAACTTGAAGGATCCTATAGATTAAATGCATGGAGTACTGTACTTACGGCTCATTGACTGCGTCACACCCACTTTGACAGCCTGTACCACAAAACTCCTCTGTTGTGCCACAGAATCTACCTGTGTGTTACTATTTTGACTTGAAGACTCTAGCAAGCGGGGCTCTTACCCAAACTGCGAACAGCACACATTCAAGGGGCAAGTCGTATTAGCAACCGGAGCATACACTACATCGAAAGTCATTAGTATTTATCTGGGTACCCTTGCTTTTAGCTGCCAGACTCACATCCACACTCCGCTTGAGCATCGCAGTCCGAGACATAGATATCATCTCCGCAAAAATCTGGGCCAAAGCCGCAATAACCACTCTCACTGCAATAACCACTAACACACTTTTTTGTTTTCGAATATGTTCCACTGGAGGAGGCAGCAAATACCGCAGAGCCTCCAAGTAGTGTAACCAGACACAAGGCCCTGGCAAGGGAATGGAGATGCATGTCTCCAGCTTTGCAACAGGTGACTCTGCTTATGGCTCTGAGGTATTCATATGGTCATAGCAGGGGATGGTGTTTCTATATATCCGGAGCGCACTTTGCATACTTTTTCTAGGCGACTCTATGCATTTACCTAATATCAGTTGCTCAGCTCATTTCAATACACTTAGTACTTTCACTAGTCTCTTCGTTTTCTCCTGATACAGGAGGAATGATCTGTACTATCACCCACCTGAGTTCTCTTCAACTAAAGGCGAATATTGCCAAATCTAGACGACATTCAATTTAAGTTGAAGAACGAGGACGAAAACACAGTGACGGCCTATAAGTTCGAGCTTTGCCACCCATTGGCGAAAAAAGATGAAACGGAAACAGATATTAGTAAAATTCGACCACTCCAAAACGCTGGTAAGATTATCGAAAGCCTTACAAATGAAACGTTGGCAAGTACTAATTTTCGGGTAAGACACATTCACTTATTTCGCCTGTGGTAAGGGGGACATTTTTACTGATACGAGCATGATTTTAATAGACATACTCACTCTTTTTCAGGTCTCTATCTCAACGAGTGCAACTGGTTTGATGGATCTTGTAGAGATCCATCTACGGTGAAATAGATGTGTTCGTTCACCCTTCATGCCATTTAGTATCATTGAAAAAGTGGAAAAAATTTGGAGCATAGATAGCCTACAACACTTATGTCATGGGACCCCTTTGTTCTTGTTCTTGAGCCCTGTAAAATTTATACCAGGAGGGAAATGAAGGTTGCCTTGATCCATTCATAAAAAATGTATGATAGGAGTGCGTCTTCTTAACAGCGACGTGGGGCAGCTGCCTTGATAACTAATATCCCCCTAAAAGCCTAACCCTACGCGCCTAGAGGACCACATGGACGGAGTGCATTCAAAAGTATTTGTAGGCATAAGATAGACTTCGTATCATACGATCGCTTGAGTGATTGACTGTATAGTCATAGCTCGCGAGCTGCACACCCTCTGAGAGTTTGGTATTTGCTTGCACACACCGAATTTGTGCAGCTTCTGAATGATGATGTAAGAATTACTGTAGATTGATTATATAACATATACAAACGAACGTTTCCCTATTCAGGTGTAAATCCCATCAATGTCTTCTGTTTCTTCCCATTTACCTCAAGCTTCTTAGATGCCTTTGTCAATGCATGTTAAGGGTAGGTGGGACTAGGTAAAGGACAAGATGATGAGGCACGATAACAACAATGGTACAGTATGACCGAGTAGGACTGAACTAATCCTTGAGGAAGCAAGCTCAACTGAATACAATTATCTTCTTTTTGTACAATTGAAGGATCACGTGGCGTTCGCTTCCATGCAGGTTATCTGCGGGTTGCCGGACGGAGAGCGGGACTTTCTAAGTCACGTCCCAATACGGCGTCCCAATGCGGATGTTGGATACCTTTATGTTATAGATATACCGTAACAATGCATCAATTGAGGCTATATTCTCCTTCGTGCAGCCCTCTCTCTGTGCAGCCCATAGGGATAGATCTGATAGATGTTGTAGAATGACCGTATCGGATGGAATGTCTGGTCTTGGTCTATATATATAGTCCTGGTCGGGATCAAGCAAAGTATCATCAGTATCCTCACTATCCGGAGTGAATATGATGTCGTCTAATTCGGGATCGGACGTATTGATATCTTCATTCGATGGGTTCAGAAGTTCCTCAAATGGTAGTAGTTCTTCCGCATCGGGTTGAAATGCAAGTTTTCCAACCACCTAATGATGAAGAGGCCTCAATTCAGGATCCAAAGCGATATCTTGATTGATCCGAACTTGATCGGATAGACGACGCCCAGGGAGAACAGTACTCACAATAAATGAGTTCTGAATAGTCTCGTTCTTATTTCGCCACGCCCCGCTTAACCAACGTAGTGTGTAGTTTAGACTCATGCGTTCGCGAGGATCAATAACCCTGTCAAGCATACCTATCACCCACCACATCCAGCTTTTGCGGTGATAATGCTTGAGGTTTTGGATAATATCCTGGCCGAATGGTTGATATAGAGACGTAGCGTTCGCAGTGAGAAACATACTCCTAATATTAGGAGGTGGTGGTGGAGCCTTCTCGAGGGCTAGAAGATGCACTGAAATTATCCATCAATAGAAGGACACGTCTTTGCCTACCTATTTCTAGGAAGAACGTGCGCAGCTATTGCTCCAAAATATCATATCGCATCCAGACCTCCTTATTATAGCGCCGCACACATCCAATAGAATCCATGTTCACCCCTCGTAACGCATGTGGTATCTTTGCAGTTCCATTTCCATATCAAATAGCCAATTCTCTATCCATTGCTCTTCAATTCGAGTGACATTATGATTTAGATGGCCTCTTTTCAGCAGCAGATTCGCGCCCATTGACCCGGGCCCTCATAGTTGATATCTCAAAAGATCGTGCAGCAGCTACGGCAGAGGGATATTTACCGTCTTTTATGGCTTTCATAGCTAATAAATGCGACCCTTCTGCTCTATCAACTTTTCCTCTTTATCAGAGCGTTGGGGAGCCATTGTTGTTGTGGTTAGCAAATGTGGATTATTATTGAAGTGGATTTTTGATGGGGCCGCTCGCGCGACCGCGGATCGCGTTACCACTAAGCTAGGCTGAGTTAGCGGCCCTCCAAAACGCGATCTATGGTTTATATTGTGGACTAGAATGAAAACAATTATTATTCTACCTAGCCTATATAGGTAGGCAGTAACCGTCTAATAAAGAGAGCGGTAAACTAGGCGGAGGGGGATGCGGTATTTTCTCTATTGGACGACAAAGTCTTGACCATACGCGACTACGGCTTGCCGTATATGGGTGGGCGGCTCGCTTACTGATTACGTCAGTTACCTTCTAATGACCACTTTGCAGTAGCCATTGCCCGCTTGGATCCTGAACCACCACCACCATGTCACTTCTTCGGCTTTCATCTGAGCTTTTAATGCTCATTGCACAACAACTTGAATGGAAGGATCTAAACGCATTCCTCCAGATCCATCCGTCAATTTACCACACACTTAACGACTACCTTTATTATTGCAACGTTCAATACGGTGACTCCTCCGCCCTTTTCTGGGCCGCAAGACATGGTTCTCAAAAAACCCTTGAGCGAATCCTCTATGCCGGAGCAGATGTTCGTTGGAAGTCCGATTATTGGATGCTCGCAAAGCCGTGGAGTAGGAGAGCGCCATATCTCAAACGACCAGCAAGCGGCCTACGAGAGCATCCTATATCTTACGCAGCGAGTAATGGGCACATAGAGATTGTGCGAATTCTCCTACAAGAAGGTGTTGATATAAACTTCAAGGACGGCCGCGGTCGAAGCCCTCTCGCATTAGCAGCTCGCAATGGCCATTTTACACTGGTCAAAATACTCATTTCAATGGGTGCATGCCAACTATCGTATAATAGATGTGGTCAACGTTCTATTGCAGATGCAGCTTCTGAGGGCCATAATGATATCGCAGACTATCTACTCCGGGAGCTAAAGAATTACCGCCACTTCTATCCTAAATCGACTATCCAATCTGAAATTCAATGGATGCTTTCATATACAGCAAAAAGAGGCGACCTGAGCCGGATTAAATATCTTGCCAGCATAGGCGCTGATGTCAATTTTCAATTCAAGGTACGTCTCATTTTGAATATCTTGTTGCTGTAAATGCTGATTCCCTTTTTCTTTCTTCTAAGTTCAATTGCTCAACTCCTCTTTATGGTGCAGTAGTCTTCGCGCCGTCTCCTCTAGAAGTCGTTAAGCTACTACTCGAATTAGGTGCCGATCCGAATATTAGCAAATCACCATCAACAAGGGGCCATCTCGGTAAGGCACCACGATTAACACTTCCACTTCACTATGCCATAAAGCGGGACGAGAGCTTTCCTCTCATTAAATTGCTCCTCGAATTTGGAGCAAGTGCTTATCAAGCTAGTTGGGCTTTGTTCATCGCGGTCAACCTTGAAAAGCCAGCAGAGTTTCGGCTGCTAGTTGAGCATGGTGCGAATATATACGTCAGCGGCTCGACGAAATCTCTCTTCAAACGCGCGCTTGAATCCCCTTGTGAGGACATTCGGAATGCCATTCTTGAACGAGGGATCACTCCGGAAACGCCGGACCCAGTAACCCCGGAGATTCGAAGAAGGCAGAAGAGGAGTTGATATAGGGTGGTTTACCAACCTTGTACTATTCCCGGCACAGCCGCAATATATTGCGACTAGCCACAGCTTCGGAAAGATTGAACAGCGGTAGGGTAAGACAAAAACAAATGTTTTTCCGTCCTGAAACATTTACCTGTTCGTATCATTGGCCGCTGGAGTCTTGACCCATCGCTTTGGTTCCTCGATTCTAATTAATCAGTCGTCATCATGTTATCAATTGCGTTAGACTTAAAGATGAAGAGTAAATGGAAATTTGGCCAATATAAGTACGTCTAATCGTTGTAATTGGCCCCATTGAGGAGGAGACACACAGCCTTGTTCTTTCTTTGTTGAAGCTACATGAATCACAATTTTTAACGTGGTCTAGTCTACCATATTTACATGAATGCAAGAGAAGAGACGGACGCGAATTTACGACCACTGACAACGACGTTTCATCTCCTTTATTGTGGCCGAGAAAATTAATCCGCAGAGACTCTTTCAAAAATTGAAAATTGAAATGATATCTAAGTTTACGCACGAAAAAGCTTCCTCGCCTGAAGTTGCCTTACCAGGATCGTTGACCCAAGAAAAATTGTTATATACGAAATACTAACAGTCGCGAGTTCATGAGCGATGAAAAGTTACTCCTGCTGTTAATCTTTAAACGAGAACACACGGTCAGCGTGATCGTCTTAACCGAAACGTTGCCACTCTCGATAAACGAGCTCGGACTATGATCCTAGCTTTCGTGGCTAGCTTACGCTCGAAGGTCGTCTACTTCATCCCCACGATTCGATGAGGTAAAGGGGCCGGGAGATATATCAAGCTAATGCACGTGTTTTTAGCTATTAAGACTAGATATTCGGATGTAGAGCTTTAATATACATTTTCTGCTTTTGAGTTATTTAAGGACCTTTGCCACCGTCTTATTGCCGGCTCGCGACATCTCGCACGATGCGGTCTAAGAGCGTATAACTATAACCTTAGAAGTCCTGCCTTATCTGGGACGACACAAGTCGCAAAAAAAACCCTGGACTGACTTGCTGTCGTACTCAAAACGACTTCCATATACTTATATCCGCTATCACGTAGTAGCAATCTCTCCAAAAATTCACCAGTCAAGTGCGATGTCCCCGGAGGCATCATCTCATTGATCTCTTGCTTCGACAAGCTAAACGCGTATCTGAGTTTCGACATGTTGGCGGCCTGTCTGTCAGTCCGCGAATTAAGTCGGGTGAGGGTAGGATGCTGGAAATCTCTCTGGACAAGTCGAGCATGTAGACGAGGCGCATAAACGGTATTTCGAAGTAGGGGATCGTCTGCTGCGAGACCAGCACGGTTTAACCCTCTTTCCTTTAGACATGGCAATGAGCGGGAAGTGGGGTGTTTTGTACAGTCGGGCCGCACTAGAGGGAAGGTTCCCCGCGGCACCCCATACTCTCAACCCGTGAGCCGTTAGATTCGCTACCCAGTACGGATTACTGTAGCTACAGTAGTACGCTGCAAGTCGTATCCACCACGCTCTCTTTCATCACCGCCGCCCCACTTGTAATTTTCCACTTCATTGGCAGGTATGTACAATCAGGACAATCTACACAGTGCAGGTACAGTAATCTCTTGTGGGTCGACAATCCCGATCTGGCAGCGTGTCTATGTCATTTTGTCCGAGCTGACTGAGCGCCATGCCGTTTCCGTTGTTGCCAACACCTACATGTACCAGCTGCAAACACCACCCACACTCCTCGCAGCTCTAACGCACGCACGCCTTTCCCCGCACCAAGCGCCCCCCACATCCCGGAGAGCTTCTGGCTTCTCCAATACTTGATATCGGGATTGTGGTCCCCTTTAGCTCGAATACTTCCGAGAATGGTTACGAGTGGGCGGCGCAACCAAAAATCAGTCCGGGTTTTAATAATTACTGCTCAGGAGGATTGTTCGGCTTAGGACTCGAATCACCGGATCCAAATCAGCTGTTGTTCATTCACGCTCATTCGGCTTGTCCTGTCCTAGCTAACACGGCACAGTGTCGTCCTTAAACAGCTGCGGATATGTCTCAACCAATAGAAACGAGGTTGTTCATCAACAACGAGGTAGGTCAAGCTGCTGTGTCGGATTGTCAGGGCAGCATCACTATTGCGTGTCTGCATCGTTCCAGCCAGCTAACCACCCTTCACAGTTTGTTGATTCGAAGACCGAGAAGACTTACAAGCTTTACAACCCGGCTACGGATGAGTTTGTTGCCGATGTGCACCAAGCCGGTCCTCAAGATGTTGATGCCGCCGTTGCCGCCGCTGAAGTGGCGTTTCCGGCCTGGAGGGACACTCCTGTCCTTGTCAAATCTGAGATGTTCCGTAAACTGTCGATGCTGATCAATCAGAGTAAAGAGGACTTGTGGAATCTGGAGAGGATGGCAATGGGCCGGTCAGTACCACGACAGCGATCGAAATTTAAATGTCTGACATATGCCGTAGCACATTTGGATTCGCGCAGTTTGAAGTGGCAGCCTGCGCTGGTATCATGGCGCAGCACGCCGAAATCGCACTGCACATTCAGGGTCAATCGAGCCTTAACACGCCCGGTATGATCACGTTTACTTTGAAGCAGCCGTTTGGCGTTGTCGCTGGCATCTTGCCCTGGAATGTCTCCTTGATCATGTTTGCCATGAAGACCGCCCCTGCTTTGGCAACTGGGAACTGCGTGATTATCAAGTCGAGCGAGAAATCGCCACTGGGCGCTCTGAAGGTCGCGGCGCTGTTCAAGGAGGCTGGCTTTCCCCCGGGAGTCCTGAGCGTTGTCACTGGTATGGGCCCCACCACGGGCAGTCTTATCGCGAGCCACATGAAGATCCGGAAGATCGCCTTTACCGGCTCGATTGCCACGGGCAAAAAGATCATGGCTGCGGCCGCAAATTCGAATCTGAAGAACGTCACACTGGAGCTTGGCGGCAAGTCTCCCGCCATCATCTTCAGCGACGCTGACATTCAAAAAGCCGCTCACGCGTAAGTCTGGCTGGTCAAGAGTCCCGTCATCCCGTTCGCTTCTATACTGATCTCATCCTCTAGCGTCGAGATGTCGATCCACCTCAACAGCGGGCAACACTGTCAAGCCAACAGCAGGGTCTTCGTGCACGAGTCGATCGCTGAGGAGTTTTCGACGGCGCTCGTGAAATTGATGACAAGCCGCTCCATCGGCGACCCCGCAGATAAGTCCGTCTTCCAAGGGCCTCAGGGAGACAAGATTCAGAAGGAGCGCATTGTTTCTCTTCTCTAGCAGGGAAAGAACGACGGTACTGTCCTGTGCGGTGGAAAAGCCGCTGATGTGAATGGAAAGGTTCGTCTCCTCTCTCACGACTCGGACTATTACATAGTTTCATGTAACAAGACAAAACCCGCTCACTCTACCATCTTGAGCAGGGACACTTTATCGAGCCGACCGTTATTAAAGACGTGGAAGGCACCTCCATTCTCGTAACCGAGGAGATATTCGGCCCCGTCGTAGTTCTCAACACGTTCAAGACGGACGAGGAGGCACTCAAGCGCGCAAACGACACCGAGTTCGGACTGTACAGTGTGTCACCCATCACATAATCCGTTCCCTCTCAGCTACTCCCTACATCCGCTGACACATCTGAAACGTAGGCTCTATCTATACCAAGGACGTGGAGCGCGCGCTCAGGTTTGCAAAATCCCTCGAGGCCGGTTCTGTCGGGTTGAACTGCTCGGCGCCGACGCAGGCTTTGGACATGCCCGTGTCGGGCTGGAAACAGTCAGGAATCGGCAGCGAGATGCACATGTATGGAGTGGAGAACTATCTGCAGACCAAGGCGGTCTATATGAAGTACGACGATGTATCACTTCACTAAGGCGGGCAGCGTGGCAACCAGAGATAGTGGGGGTACTCGGCGAGATGCCTCCCGTAACTAGATCTATATAACACTTTTTTTGCTGCACCGGTATTGTAGGCTGGCTGTGCCATTTGTATTGTCTTTGTATCGTGTCAAAAGAAGAGTAAAAGGTTATAAATAACTTCGGACACCATATCTGATAAGATCATCTGGAGGATTCCATGTCGATTGGGGTGTTACTGCTAAAAAAAGAAAATTGTATCTAAAAAATTGGTAGCTTGCTAAAAACAATGCAGTTCACTCCCTGTACAGGCCTGACCGATGCAACAACCGAAGAGCATTTAGGAAGAAGGTTTTAGGAGAGGTATTACGACGCGTACATGCGGATTTTTTCTTCTTTTTCGGTTGACTTCAATAAACACCAGTTCTTCGCAGCACAGACGGGTACTCTTATCCAACAAAGCACGGCAGGTTAACCCCGCTGCTTATCGCCACATGATTATGACCACTGGACTACTTGTCTCTCGACTGTCTTGCCCTGCTTGAGCTTGTCTAGTGCCTCGTCGATCTTGTCGATCTGAACCACGTCCACCTGGGGTAGGATGCCTCTTTCGATGCCCAGTCTGACCGCGTCTTGTATGTCCTTGGTGCTACCATTGCACTGCGCGATAAGCTTTAGGCCTCTAGCCATCATATGGCCGGTGTGCAGATGCACCATGGCTGGCCCGATGCTCACGATCCGTGCGCCGACCGCCGCATACTCTACGGCCTGGCTGTAGCTCGCCGCGTTCGCCGAACAGACCACCACGCCTTGCGCTCCGCTGCCACCGGTCGCCTCCTTGACACGAGAGACGACCGTGTCGGCAGTCTCGTAGTCCACGAACGTGTGCACGCCCATGGCCTCACAGACGGCTGCCTTCTGAGTGCTGTCGATGGCCACAACCTTGAGGCCCATGTGCAGAGCATAACGGCAGGCCAGGGCTCCAACGCCACCGGCGGCACCTGTTACGCAGACCCATTGGCCTGGAGTGGTCACGCCGGAGGCGCGGACGCCGGCGAGAGCGGTGCCGCCGGCGCAGAGGAGGGGGGCAAAGCGCGCGGCCGTGACCGTGGTGGTGGATGAGACGGGTATAAGCGAATCCGGCGTGATTGTGACATACTCTGGATGGAGGTTTAAGAGGGTCAGCACCGTATGACGCGAGTATGGCTCCTACCGGGGGAATAGTGCATGGGGAGTGTGCAGTATGTGTGATGTACACAGCTGCCAGTGGCTTGTCTTGAGATGCGAGCAGATGGCGGAAGCGACCTAGAGACAGAATCCGCTACCAGCACTTACCTTGGAACGTGCCGTTTGTGTCGTAGCCATTGACCTTCTGGTTCTGGCAGAGATTGTCCTCACCACGAGTGCACTCCACGCAGCTCTTGCATACAGAAGACCGCCATCCCATGCCAACCCGGTCGCCGATCTTCAACGCGGTGACTTCGCGTCCAACGGCCACGACAACACCCACGCCCTCGTGCCCCGTCACGAGCGGGCGTTGCGGCATCTGGGGCGCGGGAGGGTAGCCGTCGCGCGGGTTGATGTCGCCGCTGCAGACACCCGAAGCTTCGAGCTTGATCACAACCTGGCCGGCGTTGGGCTGCGAGACGGGGAAGTCGGTGCGGAAGACGTGAGGCTTGCCATACTCGCCGACGAGGACGGCAGCACGCTGCACACTGGGAATGCCTGTGGTGGCCATGGCTGGCAGAACTGTTGACGCAGTTGGTATGATGTTCCTTTTTCCTTTAATTTTTTTTTCGGAAGCAAGAGGTGCCAGTCTGTTCGGTGGGTATTCTACCAGGAAGACGATGGATGATTTAGCCTGCATGCACGTAAGTGCCACAGTAAGTCTCGTTCCAGGGCTCGCTTGATGCATTGTAGCTGCGAATTGTGCAGCAAAGCCCCCCATCATCCCGGGAAACCCCTCCACTTGCCGAGCTGTCTCTGTTTACCCCGGACTTCACCCGCATGTTTCGCGCTACTTGAGCTGCAACGGCCCCACCCCCAAGAAGTGGCGCCGGAGAGGGAAATAAAACAAGCCATGTTCTTGCGGAATCCACAGTTGGCGGGCATTGTCGGCATAGGCACTGCGCACTGTTTTAATTACAACATAGTGGATTGGCCAAAGATAGACGTCTGCTTTCTTCATCCACAGGCTGCGGTTTTGGACACTTTCTGTACCGCAATCGCCGCTTCGTATCGCTGGATCCTGACTTTCCGCGTGCGCACCACACTATGGCTTCATCAGGGCAGTCTTCCGTTGAGCAGCGGCTCCTAGGTCTCGTTGAGGCCCACAAGCTGAGCGGCCTCGTCATCGTCGGTGTCTTGTACGTCGTGGCAAAGGTATGTCTCCCGAGATAGGCTTGGTGCCGCGAAGAAAGGCCAGCGAGGATCGCGCGTCCTGACTAATTGGCATGGTCTGGCCGACTCCAGATTGTGTACGCTGTCCTTCTGTCGCCGACAAAGCACATACCCGGTTCCTTGCTGGACAAGGCCTTTGGCTTAAGATCAGCCCTTAGCATCTTCAAGGGGGACAAGATGCACTTCACGACCCAGAGGCATAAGCAATACGGTATCCTCCACCCCTCTGTTCCATTCTTCTCTCTGTCTGCTATCGTCACCGGCAAGGGCTGACGCATCTGTGGAGGTCCGCTTGTCGAAATCTCGCCCGGCATCATGTCTTGCAACAGCACCACCGCCGTCAAGACCGTGTATAGCTCGCACAAATGGCGCAAGTCACACTTTTACAGCGACTTTGGGGATTTCAACAACGTCTCCTCGCTATTCTCCGAGACCAAGCCCGACCGCGCTCAGATTTTGCGCCGGGCATTCTTACCCGCATTCTCGCGTGCGAATCTCGTCGCCATGGCGCCCAACATCTTCAGCCACATCCACAAATTCCTAGCCAAGCTGGACGAGTTTGAGCGGGCCGGGAAGCCCTTGGAAGCGTACAAGTGGACGCGGTACCTGACGTTCGAGGTCGTCAGTAAGTAAACAGCGTTTTGGTTTCTGGACATGATTGGGGCTTACTGACAGCGGCGACATAGCCGACATTGGATTCGGCGCCGAGTATGATATGATCTCCTCCGGCGAGCTCAACCACCCGTTTGTCAGAGACTTTGACGACAGCGTCTCATGGGGCTTCCTCAAGACCGTTCTTCCGTTTGCCAACGTTTTCCCGGACTGGCTGGTGGGTAAGAAAGTGGCCGATTGGCGCGGCGCTGAGTTCCGGACCCTAAAGCATGCACAAGACGGCCTGGCGCAGTGGCGCCACCACAAGCAGATTGGCAAGACCACGCACCGCGTCGACATCTTGCAACGACTTATCGAACATGGCGAGAAGTACCCAGATGAGAAGCTGTCGGAGCAGGAGCTGGAGGCTGAGATCATGGAGATCATGTAAGTTGATTAATATGTCCTGCGAATTACTGGGCATGTGGACATGTCGTCCAGGAATGTAGGCTGTCTAGTCCGCCGACTAACCCCCACAGGGTTGCGGGAAGCGACACTACCGCCTCGACCGTCACCTACGGCCTGTACGAACTGGCCAAGAACGTTCGGGTGCAGGAGAAGCTGCGGGAGGCCTTGCGCGCTGGGATACCCGACCCGGCAGACATCACGCTAGAGCGGGTCGAGGCGGTGCCTTACCTCGACTGGACGGTCAAGGAGATGCTGCGCACACACCCGACTCTGCCGTCAATCCTCGAGCGCGTTGTCCCGGTCGAGGGCACCCAGGTCGCAGGCTACCATGTCCCCGGCGGGAGCATCATTGGCATGGGCGCGTGGTCAATGAACAACTTGCCCGATGTGTTCCCTGACCCGATGATTTTCCAGCCCGAGAGGTTTGTCTTGGTCCACCCCGCCGACCCGAACATCTAATAAAGGGGGCTGCAACGTGACTAATGCCCTGAAACGAGCAGATGGGAGAAACCGACGCCGGAAATGGCGGCCAACATGCTCTCTTTCTCCACGGGTCCGCGCTCCTGCGTTGGTCAAAAGTAAGTCATCCAGCCGGCCGGCCGGCCAACCTTGCTCAGCTACAGCATAAAACCCTCTCTCTGTGAATGCCGACACGCCCACTAACGCACCCACAGCCTTGCCATCATTCAGATGCGCATCCACATCGGCACCATCCTGCGCAACTTTACAGTCGAGCTGCACCCGGAAACGACGCCCGAGATCATGCGCACGGTAGACAATTTCCAAGGCAAGCCGGCGAAGGACAGGGTGTACCTCTACTTCAAAAGAAAGATGTAAATAAGAAGGAGTACCTGAGTGGACTTGGAAAAGTGGCGGGCATGTGAATGCCACGCACTATGGCGGACGGAGGTTGGCATTGGTGCAGTAGCAAAAAGGCTCTGTTCTTTGCCAAAGGCTGGGCTCCTGCTGCCGGGTCACGTATGTTGCGCGGATGCGAGTACGTTCCACGGGCTTGTCCGTCTACGGCCTACTAATAATAGTTTACTTCCGAACGCATAACTAGTCGTCAATAGTCAATGTCCAATGTTACGGTGCTCTTTGAAGCCTAAGTGATTATGTTTTGTAGGTTAGGGGTAGAGTGCGCCAGAAACCGCAAAACCGCAAAACCAAACCAAACCAAGCCGCAAATAGTTTGGTTTTTGGGGCCAGTTTTAGAAACCGCAATAGTTTTTAGGGCCTAGGCTAGAAACCGTAAGAGTTTAAGAAACCGTAATAGTTTTTAAAGTAGGGCTAAGTAGTCACGTGTATATAAAGGTATTTTATATATTTATTTATTATATTTTCATGTAAAAATGGTTTTTGTTAGGGCCCTAACAGGGAACCGCAGGGGTTTATAGTTTGGTTACGGTTTAGGCGGTTTCAAACCGCAACCACTGCGGTTTAATTTTTGGGGGTAAGGTTTGCCGCTAATTACGGTTTTTGGCGCACTCTAGTTAGGGGGTGGGAGGGTAGCTATGCCTGCCATGTTATTCGGCTCGGTACTTCTCTAATTCTAGAGCCATAAAGATGGCTTCCAAGAATCTTTTTCACATGCTCATGCCTCTTACCCATCATCCTAAGGGTTGGCGAGTGTTCCGGTACTATCTTGTCTTTGCTGCGCTCATAAAATCCTCGCAGGGAGAATTCAAGCGATTCTTTGCTCTGAAAATGCAGTACAGTAGCATCGGGACTAGCCCAACGCTTACCGTGTGTATGCCCCTTGACACAACACTTACTGATACACTGATAGTGTCTGGGCCTCACCGTCCGACGCTATGCTCTTTCCTCTTTAGATACAAAGCGACTAGTGGTGAGAGCCGGTGGAGCCGATACGGACAGCGGAGCCGATACGGACAGCGGAGCCGGTGCGGGGCATTGGAGCCGGTATTGCGGGGATGGTGAAGCCGACACGGGGCGATTAAAATTATTGGCTTGGTATCTATAGATGTGCATGCGCTGCCCAAGTGGAACCAGAAGAATTGCTACCTCCTCAAAAGGTAGAACGATCCTAAGTTACATACATTCCGACGGTGCTAATCGGCTTATACGAGCCAAGGCAGTGTAACCGATCTCGAAAACGGTCTTTGCAGAAGTGGACAGCGACAACCAGACGAGCTAGTCAGCGCAACCCCACGCAAATACGCCACCACGCAACACCATGGCATTCACTACACAAGGAGACAAAGTGCCTGTTATTGACGTCCACTTTCACTACTTCATGCCCGATGTCTTGGGTCCGATGAAGGAGTTTGTCATCGCAACCCCCGAGGAGCGTGACACTGCCATGGAGAAGTTGGTAAGAAAAGGGGCCCCTCGATAACCCCCCCCCTCCCACCACCCTCCAAAACCGAAAAACTCCCTTCCGAGGTGATCGTTGCATCGCGCCTGCTGACGCCTCCACTCCACGGCCAGCACACGAGAACCATCATCTACTCCCCCGTAATCTGGAGCAGATACAACACCGAGTGGCCAGCCGAAAAGTGGGCTAATCTCTGCCGCAAGTTCACTGACCACCAGGCAGCCGAGGTCGAGAGGGCGCCGGCTTCCGTGGGCTCCTTTGCGCCCCTGCCTTTTCCTCACGTCGCCGAGACGATCGAGGCTCTTGCATACGCCGAGGAGCACTGCTCCACAAAGCCTGACGGCTACGCCATCACCACGTCCGCGGCCACCAAGTATCTCGGAGACCCGTCCTACGACCTGATCCTGACCGAGTGCGACCGCCGTGGCGTGGTGCTGTTTGTCCACCCCAACGAGACGGTGATGCCGCCGCTGGACCCCAAGGTCTACGGCTGGCAGATGATCGAGTTCCCGACGGAGACGGCGCGTTGCCTGATGTCCATGGTGGATCAGGGCACCTTCACCAAGTATCCCAACATCAAGTGGATATTCAGCCACAACGGCGGTTCCTTCCCGTTCCTCTTCCAGCGATGCATCCGCACGCTGTCCGGGTCCAAGCTCGTCGGCGTTGGGGGGCCCGGCGCCAAGCAGACGAACCGAATCGCGGACCATAACGACGGTAAGACGCTGCAGCACATCTTCGGCAGCGGCAACATCTACATAGAGTGCTCACAGGGTACGGCCGTGCAGACGGTCATGCTGAAGAGCCTGGGCATATGCGCGGAGAACGTGCTGACCGGCAGCGACTGGCCATTCACGGGCAAAGACGACGTCACTTCGACGCTCAACGAGATGTACGGGCCTGAGAAGAGCGGCATGTACACGCCGCAGGAGATCGAGTCGATACGGGCTGGGAACGCACTGAGGCTGATGCCGAGATTGAAGGCCGAGTACATCAAGAAAGGGTGGCTCAAGCAATAGATAATTGCCTCCATGAAAGCGACATAGCCGCAAGATCTCTTGTTAATTGGGTTGCGCGTGCCAAGGCGAGCACCATCGGTTACTCAATATTTCACCGGGCTTAGTTCATGAATAGATCGCGATCTGGACCCATGGATGAGATCTGCATACATATGGTTTGCTGCACTTGCCCTTCACCCACCCGGCGCGATAATGACTCAAGGTACCTGGACAACGCCGCATTTCTGTTACTTATATTGGCGATGGGGACAGTCCAGGGAGTGTAAGGTCCCTTTGGCTCACCTGTTTTGGTGTCACAAGTACTGTAGTATCGCATAGCAGCATGTATTTGGAGCGAGCTACATCGGGCAAATGAATTCATCATCAAACATACTGGCAGCTTTTCTATCGCTGCCTAAGGAAAATTGGCCATATCCTGGAAGCCGCCAACACGGGGAAATTGAAATACCGCTGTTGGACTAGCCTTCATCCCGGGGCGACTCATGCCTTTCCGTGCACAGATGCACCTGCCCGCCTCTAGTGACAGCAGCGGTGATCCGGATCTCCCAGTAGACGGATGGGCGCGACCAACGATTATAATGAAAATTCGAACTCAACTACCCTCCAATGCCTTCCGAATTTTCCAAAGTCCTCCGCCAATTATCTGTGTGTGTTTATCTGCTTCCCTTTGGTAGGAGCACAGTCCACCAAATTTGAGATATGGGCCGTGAACACCGCCTCTACTTCTTTCGCAAAAGTGAAGAGTAAGGATGTGGGTCTATAGGAGTTTGACATGGACAGCTTTTTGTGGTTTTTGAAAAGCGTAATGAGTTGGCAATCCTCCACTTGGCTGGGACATTGTGCAACGTCATCGACGCCTAAAAATGCTTAGCACCCTGTCACTAATCACCGGCCAACTCTTCTGCCACTCTGCTTTCAGGTGTCTATTTCACCCACGGGATTCCCACAGGCTAGCTCTCCGTACCGGTGGACCGCAACCCCTGAGAGAGTCGGTGGACTAACGATACCATGTTCACGGCTTTCTTGTGGCTCTATCTCCGGTTAGCGAAGGAAATGGCGTGTATACGAGAAGGCCTGCCTTTTTCGCGTCTTACTCGTCAGTTTCTCAGCCGACTTCAAGGCGGGAACCGTGGATCAGAACTACCTGTTTATTCGCCTCTAGGTATCTCGAGGCCTCCCATGTTTTCCACTTTCTCCAGGATCTCCTCGCAGTACGCCTTCTTCTGATCGCAGATTCCGGTGTAATATTTTCTGTCCTAGATTTTCTTGGCTATTTTTCTAACTCTCGCCGCGGGCGTAAGCTCTCGCATCGGTCGTCCTTGCTCTCAAATAGAACTATCTGTCACTAGGTAGATGATGGTCTTCTACCGCGAGTGGGAGGCATGCAGTCTACTATGGCGTCTCAGTCGCTTGCTGATCGGCGACGCGTGATAACTTCCCGCAATGGAATCCAAGACGCATTGACACTGTTTAACTTCTCAAGGTCGTAATTGTCTATACCTCATCTACTTTTCGACGAACTCGGTCTTATTCCGTGAATACCGAAGCCCAGCCTCTAGGAGATGCTCGATACAGTCTCATGAACTGGTTCATCTTTACCTAGGTTGAATCTAAGATATTTCAGGTAGAGAGCATTTACAACATATTGAAATGGGGATGGCTCGATGACTGTCTGACCACGCAGACTGGGCAACACACACACACACACAAACCCCCACGGCTAGGGCGGAAGGACTATAGAGGAGAACACATAGGGGTGGTTTGGAAGAGAAAGTGTGTCTGTCTTGCTTATCCTGCGCATAGAGAATCTTATATATCAAAAAAGCCTTAGTCATACGATAGACCGCTCCTTCATGCAGTCAGCAGTTCCCCCACTACAATGTAAATTTCTAGCTCATGTGGCTAAGGTATGACGTAGTTTATGGTATTGTTATCGTCTGACATTTGGATTCCTTTAATATCTATATAGGCTATACACAATGCTTATCAGCAGTAATATACTTATGCGAGGATAAATCAAGTGACGGTTGTTGAGATATAAGATTTTAAAAAACGGCATTTAATATGGTGTTCTGCGGTGGCCCACTCGATGGTGTGGCCCCATTCGGTAGTGAATTATGTTATAGACATAGCCATATTAAGACCTACGGTCAGACAATTCCTGCATCTCCTGCCCCCATCTTGTTACTTCTGTGTTGGTCTCTCCTTCCTTCTTTTCCTGACAGTGAGCGCAAATTCACACCTATATTTTGAACATCGCATCAACTACTCTACCAATGTAGAATGCTTGGACATGGTTGAATATAGGCCAGTCTCGGAATGTATTTCTCAATACATAAAAAATATTTCTCGTGGAAGGGTTGTCTTCTCAGTTTAATGTCAGTTTATGGTGAGACTTGCTCATACGTCATGTTGCTTCATAGGTGAAAGACGTTCGTTGAGGGCGAGGTTTCGACCACCGTTATATGTCACTTTAATACGTTGCAGAAAAAGAGATCTATCAGTTGCTAGATTCTGGGCATAGCTTAATCTTCCCGGTTGTAGCGTCTACCAACTCCACGGAATAACCATGCCTTCTCATAGCTTCCACGGCATCCAGTGTTATCTTATAACTCCAATAATAGTCGGATTTTGCCTGTGTAGTCTGGGAGTCGATCTTCTTTGATACCGTCGGCTTCGGTGCCGGTTCCCTAGTGTACTCGATGATTGTCTTTACCCTCTGGGTGCGTAGCTCATCGTAGATCCTCAGGCGCTTGGCCACGTCGCTTCGATTAGCTCCTTTAAGAACCACGCGAAGGCCCTCTGCATCTTCGATCGCTTGACAGGCTCCTTGCCCTTGGTCTGGTATTGTCTGTCAGAGATGTATGAGGATTGAAAGAAAGGTGGCCTTATGTGGGCCCATAGCGTGTGCAGCGTCCCCAACCAGGGCAAAATCGCCCTTCACCAATGCTGGTAAGGGCTTACGATCACGGAGCTGGCATACTCCAGTATCCGACGCCATTACAAGCGCCGTGGTGATTGATGGGTGGAAATTCGCGAAGGCTTTCGCCATTTCTTCCACCCTTACTTTGTTATTCCACTGAATATGTCGTTCGGTGATGTCTGGGAAGATGCACACAAAGTTGATGTATTCCCAGCTAGAGCAGTCATAAGCAACGATGCGGCGATCTGGGCCAATAATCATCACCACTTTGACTGAATCGACAAGAATTTTTATGTAAGGGTCATTTCTGATGCGCTCACTTGGAATCATGCACCGGTAGGCTGAGAGACCTTGGGTTTCCGTCTGGAGTTTGCCAAATACCGAGTTGGCTGATGCCGACCTTATCCCATCAGCGCCGATAATGACGTCTCCTCGAAAAACTCGACCATCCTTTACGTATACTGTACGGCTGTCCAGATCTACTCGCTCAACCTAGGTATCGAGCTCGAGAATAGGTGTCGTACCGATACCATTCGCCGAAAGAGCTGCACGTTTCAATTCTCCGTGGACGTCCTTGCGAGAGAAATACCACCAAGGCTGGCCGTACTTCTTCGTGACGACCTCCATTTGATGTTCCAATAGCACTGAGAGGTTTTTCCAATGCAACTATTGAAACTTCGCCGGCAATCAGCACAAAGTAGGGAGTTGGGTGGGGATCTATCTACCTTGTCGGCCTCGACATACCGCGCCCGCACACAATTAAATCCGGCTCTTGCCAGACTTGATCTCAGGAGCTTTGTTCCGTTCATAGCAGCGCCCAAGAACGATGACATTATGGTCTTCTCTCAGCAGGGGAGCCGTGGCAAAACCTGCAATACCGCCCCCACATAGGATGATCCTTAAAAAACGGCTGCTTTCCGTCTGAGAGAACGAGTTGTGCAGCATTGTCATGATACAATTTGGTTTTGGTTGACGCTAGATCAAACTTTATTTTTTCCTCAATTAGCTGCCTAAGCATCTGCATATCTCACGGTTAAGTATTTTAGCGCAACCAGGCAGCTGAGAAGTTGTCTTAGGGGAGGTCGGGTGACCGTTCCAAATAAACCTCCGGCTAATGCAAGGTTGTTATTTCACACTACGACATTGGCCAACCGCCATCACACGATGCTTCGGGATGTGGAGGCTAGCGGAATGTGGAGGCCAACGGAATGTGGAGGACGAGGTGGAAGGTGGTGGGCTGGGTTGATAGAGGGGTATAGTCAGTGGTCATCAAAGTCTTACTACTCTCCACCTCACAGGAACCCACGCAAGCCGTGATGACATATGAGCAAATGCCAATCGCGGTGAGAAAAGGAACAAACCTGAACGTCAGCTTCAATCATTATCCAGATTTGACTTGAAATAACGGTAAATCAAACTAATTGTTCCACCTCATTAACAAGACGATCATTAATTATTCTTTTCAGGAACTCAAGACACTTCATAGCTAGTCATACCTTTCGCCATATCTAGCTACTGCGTTTCAAGATGCATTTCCCAATGGAGCTGGCAACCTGGCGGTCAGAATACTCGCAACTAACCGTCTCTCAGGCCGCTTCTTGTCTCATCGTCGTGCTCCTGGCCTACAGATTCATACTAATGATCTACCGCATTTTTCATAATCTCTTTCTGAGCCCTCTTCGCAAATTCCCTGGCCCAAAGATCGCGGCTTTGACAGAATTCTGGGAAATTTTTCACGTGATCAAATGTGCGTGTTCCAGTCGATATGCACATACAGAGAATGTCACTAACTCTGTGGAAGGCGATCGATTTTATGCCATTCAGGCTCTACATGAAAAGCACGGGGATGTAGTCCGAATTGGACCCAACCAGGTTTCCATCGCCTCGCCACGTGTGTTTCATCACGTTTTTGTGACCAAGTGCGGGAGCTTCCTGAAATCCGACTTCTACGCCAGCATTCAGCCTGGACTCGGCCCCAAATATGCTGGTCTTTTCAATGAGATTGATCATTCCCGTGCTATGGCAGAACGACGAGATTTGCAACCTCTTTTTTCCCCAGCAAATCTACGGCTCTATGAAGATAGGTATGATGTGCAGCTGAATAAACTCATCGAGGTAATGAAGCAGCGCAAGGAGATCGACCTTTTTCAATACTTGTACAGACCCCATGCCTCCATTTGTCTCTGTGTCTGTCTAATGACCGGATGTTAGCAAATTCCTGCTACTGGATGTCATCGGAGACCTGGCCTTCAACCAGTCGTTTAACCAACTGGAGTCGGGCGAAGAACATCAATACGTGATTGATTTCAACAATGCATTTATGTTGATTGGGCTAGTAGGTGCTGGCAAATATACCCTGACTGTAATGGCAATCTAACGCGAGCTAGCAAAACACATTCGCACCGATCATTCCTTTGATTCCCTACTTGCCCTTCAAGAAGCTGAAGGACGCCTACTTCGGATTACAAAGAGTATTCGCATATGCCCAAGGACGTGTACAAGAATTCCTGCAGGTAGATTCAGCAGCAAAGAAAGGCACACTTCTGGGTTGCTACCTAGACCCGAGCACCGGGCAGCCGAAGGACGGTTACACTCCCTGGTCCATGTCATTAGCTGGCTCAGGCTTCATGTAAGTCAGATCTACGTTTTGCTATCGTTCATTCTGCAATCCCAGGTAGTAGCAGTGGTATCAGGTAACTAAGAAGACTCTCATTAGTATTGCCGGCTCCGAAGCCACATCAATTACTTTGACGTACGTCTTTTGGAACTTGATGAGATACCCTGAGGTGGAGAGAAAAGTTCGCGAGGAACTCTCTCATCTTCCTAAAGACTATACAAGTGCCCATCTCGCCAATTTGCCCTACCTTAACTCTGTTGTTAAAGAAACATTGCGTCTCTACCCCCCTGCACCAGCACCTATGCCTAGGGTTGTTCCCGAACAGGGTTTCTCAATGGAAACGATAACATACCCCCCGAAGGTAAGATCCTTTTTGTGGCCGTAATATTACGCGAATCTTATGGCTAACTGGTGGAAAGACCATCATCTCTGTACAGCCTTATACCATCCATCGTTGTGCTGAAATCTTTGAAGACCCTGAAGCTTTCAGGCCCGAAAGGTGGCTGGATGTTTCTGGAGAGAAGAAGGAACACATGTACCGAGCCTTCGTGCCATTTTCTGCCGGCCAGAGAGGGTATGAGCCCTTTCCATTCTTCATGTCTCACTCATAAATGCTCATTCCTTATGCTAATAATTCCAGCTGTATTGGCCGTGGCTTGGCCTGGATGCACCTGCTTAAAGGTATTGCTCGCATTCTGCAGGAATTCGACACTTTCGAGCTTGGAGAGAACATGACAAATGATGACATGCGCTTGATTGAGCGTGGCGCTCTGGCGAAGCCTAAAGCGACCAAATTATGGGTTCAATATGAGATGAAAGGAAACAGTGGGAAGGCAGACGTTCATACGTGAGGTCTCGAAGCTTAAATAGCCATAACAACAGAGGCAAATAATGATGCATGGTCCAAGGGGTAATCAAGGGTAGTAATCATTATATTGAACCCCGGAATTCCAAGATATCTCGGATTTTTCGACACTTTTTATAAGTTATATAGAATATATATACTATTTTTAGTATTTTTAGTTTATATAGCCGAAAAATGAAGGTCTTAATAGACTTCCGCATAACCCAATTTAGGTCGAAGGTGTCGACCCAGAACCTAACCTAGCCTGGGGCCGGGTCGAACTTTATTAACCCGGGTGTGCTTAAGGTTGAGGATGTGGATATGCCCTCCAAGAGCCATTTTTATGTTATTTTTAAGCGGATTGAGAGTGTATCTCTGGCATAGGATGAATAGTTTTAAGCAAATGCGAAAGAATCAATGTCAAAGCCAAAGCATGAGATCAAACTGTCCATGTGCAGAAAATAAAACCTACCAAACCTTGGAAATAGAGAACACCATGCTTAGAAATCAAATGAAAAAGAGATAGAAAAAAAGTACTCGTTCGTGGTGGGAATCGCCTATTCTTCCGATTTCACAAATTCCTTTTCTCGCCCAAGGCCGACATAGTGGCCATTTCGGGAAGCCTGTATCAATCAAAAATGTAGCGGCTACTGAAGCTTAATTGAGGGGTACCAAGCGGACTTGAAATGGGTCTTGACGTAGTATCGGCCGAGAGAGATCTAAATATGATTAGTGAGGAAATCGAGTTTAGCGAAGTGAGTGACCTGCCATCCTTTAGGTTTGAGTTTGCTTTCAAAAATGCTAGCAGAATAGAAGCGATCCAGCCAAAGAAGACGAAACCGCCGATGACAGCTTGACTGGAGATGATTGATTCCTTGCTCAATCTTTGTAAGCTCATGGCTTTGATCGATATGAGCTAGAAAGATACCACGACATAACATAATAGCGTTTGCTGACTCCGTCAATTACCTCAGTCCTTTTAGCAGGGTTATTGAATCGACTAGCGTTGGATTTCGGGATCATCTAAATAAAGCGGATCGCATATAGCCGAAGGCTGTTAAAGCCGCTTTAAGTCCTAAATGCTCATTGATCCGGTCGGCAGCATGGCGAGTAATCAAGCGAAACTGTATCTGATCCCATCGATCTCAGTAGAGGGATCTTGTAATTTTGCTGATCATCTGCTAAATAGTTACTGAAGAAGATCAGCCGAAGCAGGGACTCTAAACCGTTCCCACCGTCTAAGACAAAGGAATATAGAACTCAGTGGTATAATACTGCTCCGACCAGCGATACTATACTCTAAATTATAGGCCTCTAAGGTCTTCGAAGCCTTTATAGCCAGGTTCTTAACGTCAAATACTAAGGCCTGAACGGCTAAGGCTAAGAAGCAGATTCGACGAAGATATTCAAATTGATGACTCCCGTCGACTCTAGAACCGACCAACCGAGCGATGCGGTCCACTCCACGGTACATTTAGTCCGCTATACCGACCTGGCTAGGACCGTTTATAGACTCGCTTTGCATCGAGGTTCAAGAAATAAAGTTCGGACTAGATATTTTGATTAAACAGAAGACTGTTCTAATTAATAAGGGATAGTAGCAGCCAGAACATTCCTGTAGCCTTTATAGTTACCTTAAAAGATAATTCGCGCTATTTAAGTCCTTTCTTAGTAACCGACTAGTTCTTATATAATTATACGGTAATCCGGATAAGACTCTCGTAAAGCACTAATAGCTCTGTCGATATCGATAATATCACTAACTCGTATAGTAGGACCTCGCTAATATATATAACTCTCTTTATCGACCGCCTAATTTCTACTAGACTACTATCTACTCGTACTCTTAGTAGGTCTATTCTAAATACTATTATCCTTACCTAATTTCTAGATTACGTTTAGCCCTAACGGACTTAAAATATAACTATAGGAGACAGTCCCTAGCCCTCACTTTATATAGATTTTATAATTAGTATCGATAACTATAGTGACCAATAACCCCTCCGGACCTACGCCACCTATAGTATCTAGTCACTTCTCTGTAGACTGCTGGTCACTGTGAGAAACAGCGATAAAATAAATATTAGAGTGTTAGGCTGCGGCACGCAGTTTCAGAAATGTTGCTTCCGCGACTTTGTGGACAAGTAAACAAGTCAGTGTCTGTATCTTATTGGCTTGTATTCGCTTCTACGAACCTGGACACCCGCAATGTCGAAGAAATTATATAACGCTTGGTTTTCCATTTTCGGCTGGAAGAGCCAACCTTAGGGCAGACGGTGCTGGCGATAATCCGATATGTGAGGGAGCAAGCCACGATGATAGTTCTTGGGATAGACTCATTCTGAGGAGTATGAAAGGGCCAACATGGTGAGGGGGGACCCAAAGTAGAGTTCAACACGGTCCTACTACAAGGGCGGCTACGTCATTCAAGGAGCGCGACGGGATCTGTCGAAAAAACAGGGTGGCAGAATTCAGTAAAATCTCGTATTTACACGCAGTCTACAGGGACAAAGTGTGTGTCTATTTTGGCCATAAAGATTCACCTGTCGCTGAAATCTTATACGGAAACGTATTAAACCGTGGTGTCAGAGAGCGCCCGTCCGCGCTTCCCTGTAGGGAGGCAATGTGTATTTTGCAAGTAATTATATACAGATGGAAGGTGGGCTCGGCAAATTGAGTCTTCACTGCGTGAGAGAGGACAAGCTATCGAAGGAGACGAGCAACTGACTCCCGTGAGCGGACACGCAGGCTTTCTTTCCCAGCGCCCCACTTAGATCTCGCTAAACCATATCTGATTAAGCGAAGCCCCACCACTGTCATTCACAGCTTCTCACTCATAAAGTCGGAAACATTTTTGACAGCCAGATCAACATACTTCTCCTGGTCATAGAAATCCATATGCGTTCCATCAGGAACGACCAACTTCTTCGTGGCGCCTCCAAGTAGCTTGTCGAGCTTCTCAGTGTGCCATAAAGAGCCTGCCTTCCCACCCGCAATGAGCAGAGTAGGCTGTGTGAGGTAAAGATCAGCTAGGTGGAAAGCATCAAAGTTCAGCAATAGCGGGAAGCTCCGGATCAACATTTTATTGCAAGCACGGGGGTGCTGGGCTCTCGGGGTGAGGTAGTAGTCGTGAGCTTCCTTCATATCAGCGGGAGTCTTGTCATCTAACTGGGGAGGCACGTAGGGTGCAGTCGTAGATTCAGCTCCATTGTTCTCAGCGGTGACTTGCTTAGCTGCCATATCGAAAGCTCCAATCTTTTGTTTCGGGTCTTCGTCGGCGTCCCAGCCTAGACGTGCCGAGTCGCCAATATTAACCATGCTGATCGTGGCAAGAGCCTTTAGGCGGTGGTCAATCTTGGCAGCAGCGGTCGCATATCCACCTCCTGCACAAATACCGACGACGGCGATGCTATCGGAATCGACATAATCGAGTATTTCGAGGTAGTCAACGACACTCGAAACGTCGCTAACGCGTTGCGAGGGGTCTTCGAGAAAGTGAGGCTCACCGCCGCTCTCGCCTTGGTGGGAGGCGTCGTAACAGACAGTAACAAATCCTTTTTGGGCGAGCCTTTTTGCGTAAAGGCCTGCAGTCTGCTCCTTGACACCGCCGCCAGGATGCACAATTACGAGAGCCGGGAATTTGGAGCCGGATGCGGTAGGCTTGTGGATGAGGCCAGCCAATCGAATAGGGCCCTTCTGGATGGTAATGGCGGACATGATAGACGTCAGGAAGAATGAGGCCCGGGGATATGAAAGAATTCTCAGAAGGATAGTAAGGAGTAGCTTGTCGGCCCTTTTTGTATTCCCATGCCTCGAGCTCCAATTATGACGCCACTCCGAAATTTATTCCCGAAGCCGAATGTTTTCGGGCTCCACTGTGTACGACTTCTGTTCGTGTTTCAGCACACCTACATAATGATTAAGAATTATTAATTGACATTGCATTGATTCTATGAGCATCTAGCCTTCAGCCCATTAGTAAAACGTATTCAATGCACGGCCGGAACGTTCCCTCGGTAGTGCGTCAGGTCCAAATCTTCTCCAGCACATTCTACTCGTGACAGTAGTGCAACGCCATGTTTTCCATAGATGCTCAACCAGGCAGACAGAGAATGACACTAGAGGCATTGACCCCGCAACTCTTCGAAGTGTCTTACTTGTGGCGAAGTTTTAAACTACTAATCCTTCAGATACTTTGTTTCTAACTTGCCAGATGTTGCTTTAAACCACAAATTGGCTTCTGCCGCCGATTCAAACGTTGCACTTCCATAATACTACGCAAGTCAGGTATGACGAATTCCTTCGGAGATGTAACGCTATAATCCTGAGCAAAGCTATCTTCCAATAGTGTCCTAGTACTATGATATCTTTCTAATCTAACGCGCTATCTGGTAATCTACCTTTGCTTCGCCTAGGGTGCCCCGCTTCGTGGCTATTCTAGCTCAATATTCGTAATCGCCATCTAAAGCAATTTTGCATGGACGCGTCGCTAAGAACTTGAGATATGTGTTTTTCTTACTTATGTGCTTCCATTCCGTATACTGAACTCTCGATATTATCACTGCAGAAGATGCATTCCGTCATCAGTAAACTAAGAGGCAATTTGATTTCACTGTTATTAGGTCTATTCAAACAAGCTGAAAGCTGCGTCCTGACCTCTACGTAGCAAAATCTGTCGCACAGTACTTGTGGCCGACCAGTTAAGTGGTTTTCCTTATCCTATGCTGATTTTATCCATGCATATCTTGAGTGGGACATGTAACAGCGAACGAAAAATGACGATTAAGCTAAAAAGATCGCACCCTCAGTTGGAATCCAAGGTTCAATCTCCTTGGTTTCGGATATCTAGCAAAAGTGCCTAGAACAGTTATCTTGTCTGATACTAGAGCTATTGCGGATATTTGAAATTGCCAGGGTTGTCTGTTGTGTCACTGCGGATAGATGTCGGCAAAGTACCACGTGTCAACTAAACTTCATCAAATCAGGAAAAATAGGCCGCCTTCTTCAAATATTACCTTCAGTACGGGAATCTACTATAGACACAACTTTTCCTCCGGGCCCTTCATATTTGAGTCATACAACCGTGGGAATGGTCCGCATTGCTGCGCGTTGAACAATGGACCTGAGGACTGGTCATTCAGACATAAGGCATTAGTCCCATCGTTCGAGTCTTTTCAGAATCGCACAGAGTTTCAGTCATTTGAAATATAGTCAAAGTAGCTTTTGTTGTGACCAAACGATCGAGTGGGCCATCTAAATCATATTAGTGGCTGGTAGCGGTGTGTAGGTAGCTCTGTTCTCAAATTTTATTTTTACATTGAATTTTATATCTGATGAAGAAGCGCATACAAAGACCTCGAAATGTTTTGAGCCACCAGAAAAGCCATATCCGACTTCCTCCCAATATATCGAAGCGCAGTGATACATAAGTCACAAGTCTGCCAGACACGCTCAGTCAACAGACTCTGCTTACCATCTGGCATGCCCAGACTTTCTAGGCAGATATATCCCGCCTTGGCAAACGAATGGATTAGAACGACCGTCCATGGCTCAACCAAAAATGCGACTTCATTCAGAGAATCATGAAAAAAAAGGCTCGCTGTCGAACCTTGCCCGTGAATCGAGGACCGGGCAAGTGCACCGACCGCGAAAGCATTATCCATTCTCAACGTTGAAACGAAGTTTCCAGCTTGCCGAGCCAGGCGCTCGGTAGCAGATCCAAGCCTTCCGTGATCAATGTTTTCGATCACGTCTGCTAGAAGCAACGCAGCAAGATGCCAATGACAATCGAGTATAACGTACCACGACTGTATGCGAGGAGGAAGTAGCTCGTGATTATTCACACAGTCAAGCATAAATTTTCTGTATGTGCAATTCCAGTACCGATAAACCTGGATGGTCTTCTTGATGACTTCTTCAAGACACTTCTGACTTTCTCCTCGATAAACCAGTGTTTGGAGTTGTGTGATTCGCCGGTAAAGAAGAACTTTGACAGGAGTTGCCTCTGAAAGCACGGCAGCAGCTTGTTCGTAGGAACAGGGCCATCTTGGCAGGTCTTGACCCAATACTCCACAGTCAGCTGGACGACGAAGGAAGAAATCGCCCCATACATCTTCTTTCTTGCGCAACCCAACTTCCGAAACATTCCAACCGTCAAGGTCTACCTGGTATTCGGAATGGAGCATCGAAACCGAGGCTGAAGCAATTTGACTGTCCTCATCCGACACTACCAATGGACGCTGGTACATCGCAGAACTTAGTGTATCAAACATGACCCCTAGCCAAAATAAAAGGCCTAGTGTGCTGCGGTGTTCATTGTTAGCGAGAATTGGATCAATATGCGGAGGCTCCGAATGCTTTGGCATATCAAACATGTCAGTCATAGTTGATCCTATCGATCCCCTCCTATGCTCGCCCATGTATGAAGAAGCTTCTCGCTGAAGCCTTGTGAACTTGTGTCGAAATGTGAACAGTTGGCGGTTCGCGGCTTCTAGAAACATCGGTGCATTGTCATTCTCCAATAACTGGCATAGACGTTTATCTTCTCCGGTATCGAGCGGACGTTGAGTCAAAGAAAATATTATGTTCGCAAAGATAATACGAAAGGATGGAATCATGGCTGAATGCTCTAGGTCGTGGCGTGCTTTGTTCCAAATATTTTCCCGAATCGATCTCTCATCATCGGCAACCTGTGCTGGGACTGATGAAGTTGTACCTTTCTCAGCATGTTGAGTCCACTGTGAGGCAAATGCCATGATCGCTAAGTGAAGTGCTCGGGCTGCGGTCTTATCCTCTTCCTTGCTTAAAGCTCGACCACGTATTGACGATGATGCCCGATCCAACCGGCAAACCCGTATGCAGATTCTATTCGACCAATTCGGACCCCATTCCATTCTTTCCCCGTAAGATAGCATGTCGTTGCCTGAGTCGCTATACGGGCAATTATGTTCTGTCAACCAGCATGACAGCGCATTTTCCATACTGTCGTGGTATATACGGATCAAGTTTTGAGTCATTGTCAAACGAGCGAATTCATGAGCCGTTTTGCCAGAAGCCTGGCAAAAGTCTCGTCGAGAAGCAAACTTCGATCTTCCATCGTGGTCCGGTGTGGTTGAACATTTGTGGCCGCTACCTCTATTCCGCGAGGCCTCAAAATCCAATGAAGGAGGGGGTTGCTCACGCTGTCGAACCACATCATAAGTGTTATTGAGGCACCTAGGCGGCGACTCATAGAAATCCACTTGTGATTCATGGCCTTTGAAAGGAGGCTTGGGTTGCCGAGTCACGGTACAGGTCTGCGAATTGTCTGGGGTGCCCATATTGCGAGAAAATGAATTGGATCGGCCAATAAACGGCTCTGTCTCTCCCGAATCATCAACAGCTGCACTTTCTTCGGGTAATGACGACGACGAGCAGGAAGAGAGGGCGTCAAAATGTGAGGTTCCTGGAGAGGAACCAGATATGTTAGGATACCACTGCGAGAAACATAGCGCCTCCTCGAGGACAGCATCATGGGGATTCGCAATGGGAGGAATAGCGCTACTCGAAGTCACATTTGCAGTTTTCTGTTTCGTGTTTCTCCGAGCACTCGAGTCAAGACGCTTTGATGACAGCCAATTGAATGTGCACTCCTTCTTCCACTTCTTGCAATTAGAGCAAGAGCTAAACCCCCGGTCCATTCGGTCCTTCTAGACTATCATTCAGAATATGCAGATTGAGGCCAGGTAAAAGTTGACAAACCGGTGCATCGCATCCTCTCTTGCCTTTGCGGCATGGGTCACAACTATGAAGTTGGCGTCGACGAGATTTCTCCATGGTATGGCAACCGTGGTCTATTTACCGTAGAGTCAGCTTTTCCGGATCTGGTGTCCGGTTGTGCACATCTATGTATTTCAGCAAAAACAAGACCAAAATCCAAGGGAATGCCCGAGCTGAGGAGTACGATCCCAGGGATCAGCACGAAATTTGCGGGGTTTGGGCGGGGAAAGTTAGCGCGTGCACGGTTCTGATGTATCTTCGGGTCAGCGGAACCATAATGATGTTCTCACAAGGAACTGTCGATGTTGTAATGGCCTGTTCTCAGTGGTTGGAAGGACACTTGCGATATATTATGTTCATACCAACACCTAGACCCCGCAATCAAACACAGGCATGTTAGTCGCTAGTCTGCTTAGGTTATGGTGTAGCGCGTTCGCGGAGTGTTGTCATCCGTGGGGGCGGGGGGCGATCCGGGGAAGACTCGGGAAATTCTTGTGCCGACACCCGGTATAAGACACTCTCCAGTACTTTGGAATCTGCTGGGGCTCAAAAGAATACTTCCAAAGTGATTCCCATATCAGAACGATCGGCCAATTACGATTCAGCTCATTGGCTGCAATCTCTGACCTGATAGGCCATAGATTATGGTACCAATATGACCCCGTAATTTCATGATATTGGCGTTGGAAGCATAGAGGGATACGTTTGTTACTAAAGAGTGATCAAGGCCGGGCAAAGGGAAGAGAATTGACAGAATCATCTCTAATGCGAATACAACCGTTGAAGGCCTAATCATCCGAGGGATTCCTGGCGAAGATGACCAGGATACGGGGTCGTTCCTTGAAACATGTGGGAAGCCCCTCAAAGGCATATGCACGAAACAATGGGTGACTAGAAGACAAGTAGGAATTTCTTCGAGTAAACTGTCATGAAGATGTCGACAACGGCAAAGGAACTAAAGTGTTGATGAGTTATTATTGGATTCTTTTGTATAAGGAGTATTTCCCAATCTTCGGAGATTTTCCTTTTTTAGCTTACGAGCGGTAGTGAAATTGGGCATGGATGTTGGAGTAATATTATGGGTCTCGAAAACTCTTGTTGCACCAACTTCCCCAGAGCCACTGACAACTCTAATATATAGCCGATCGTGAACATAAAAGAACTGGAAAGTGCTCATAATCACAATGACTCTAATGCGCCTCATCGGAGTTAAATAAAACAGTAGATTTCCATTCGCAGTGCACTTGAATAAATCATGGCTATTGTCGGCCCTGAACAGGTCATTCAACTCTCCATAGGTTCTGGAACAGCATAGTCAACTCCGTGGTCACTCCGGCATCTCGAGCACGTAGCGCCCAGCAATCTTGCCTTCTTCTACTTCAGGTTAACAATAGACTCAATAAGTGGAAGAGAGCATGACAAACCCATGAGGCTGAAGATCTTCGGGAGATCCTTCAGGGGTGCAAGTTTGAATGGAGCTTTGATCAAGCCTCGAGCAAAAAAGTCGAGAGCTTCCACCCCATCCTGTCGATTTCCAACGTAACTGCCCTTTATGCTGATCATGCGTAGAACTGTATTCAGCACCGGGGCTTTGAGGAATGCGTCAGGGGGCAATCCGATAGCTATAATCGTTCCACGAGAGCGAACGTATTCGGTAGCCTGTTGGAAAGGCTTTTCAGAAACAGCTAACAGAATAACAGCATGGGCACCCAGGCCACCGGGAGTTGCGGCCTTCACATCAGCTACCAGGTCCCTTGATTTCGTGAAATCAACGAAAGTCTAACTTCTTAGTTAACTTTGGGGATATTTTTGCTGGGGTGCTGGTCTTTATTTTCATACCTCCGTACCGAGCTGCTCACACATGGCCCGTTTCTCATCACCTCCGTCTACAGCCACCACTCTGATTCCCATAGCCTTTGCGTATTGTTGAGCAAGAGATCCAAGACCTCCACCCGCTCCGACAATAGCCACTGTTTGTCCAGGACGAACCCCAGACTCCTTCAAGCCTTTATAAACAGTAATACCGGCACATAGAACCGGGGCGGCGGCATCTAGTGGAACTTCTTTCGGGATCTTCGAGGCATGAGTAGCCTTGCCGACAGCGTACTGCTGGAAGGTACCGTCCACTGTATAGCCAGAAAGCTGCGCACTAGCACACAAAGGGTCGTCGGATTGCCTGCAAAACTCACACTCAGAGCAGGAACCATTGAGCCATTTGATGCCGGCATGATCGCCGATTTCAAACTCACTGACCAGAGGGCCCTTCGCAACAACCACTCCAGCGCCTTCGTGTCCACCGACTAGGGGCATCTTGACTGGGAGAGGCCAGTGGCCCATCATGGCATGCAGATCAGTGTGGCATACGCCAGAGAATCGAATCTTTACCAAAATCTGGTCGGGACCCGGTTTTGGAACAGGAATTTGTTTGTAAACGAGCGGTCCTCCAACCTTTTCAGCTACCTGGGCCCATTGCATCTCGGGAACGGACATGTTGAGAAGATGATACGGAATTAAACTTTGCGGGGAAGTTGGCGACGGCAGAACTGCAGCACTTGATGAGTTGATGTACTTGGGCGGGCGTTGATCAGAGGTTTATATAGCCACAAAATAGAGATGTTACTTCATATCCGGGGTAAGGGAAGCATCTCAACGTGCTTGGCACAATTCAAGATTGTTGGCGCTCTAGGGGACTCGGCCCGGGCCACCGGAATGCAACTATGGCGAGTGATAAGTCTGGCCGTAGTAATTCCCTCGATATCTTGTAAGCCTGTATGGATGATCGCCTTAGTGACTGTTTTGCAGATGCGTTGGCATAGCCGGCAAGTTCCTGCGGGGAAGGTTTTGCGGGGAAGGTTTTGCGGGGGTGGCGCCTCTGCGCGTGCGGCTCCGCATAAATCGCCTTTGCGGGTTCCATTCTTGAGACGCCCATGCAAACTCAAGTTCCCTCATTGTCGTAGTCCGATTAAGTTTTTGATTTACCGAACCCATTGATGAAGACTTCATTCCAGTGATAATGAAATCATTGCACAAGAGGAGCATTCTCTAGAACCAAGCGATCGCCTTTTTGAATTGATTACAAGCCTTCTCGTAGGTGTAGAAGTGATCATTATATGTAGCCTTTGAGCCAGGAAATCTTCATTACATCTATATTCCAAGGACAAGCCCTACCGAATGCATCAATCACTTTAATTACTTCATAAATCCGGCTTTCACCCCCTACTTTATCCGGTCACTATCTAATAAATAAGAAGTTGGTGGTTGAAATGCTCCATGTTAGTGTGTTACTTTCCCTCGATTTTTTCCCAGCTTGGAGCTTCTGCAGTTCTATTCAATTAATATAAAGTCCCTGAAATAGATTTCACCGGATTGCCGGCATCCAAATGCAATAGTCGAGGTTCAAAGCGCTTACTTGGCTCTTTATCCAGATGGATGGCCGCACAAACTTGGAAGCAGTTATTCCTCATCATATCGTTCCATTGATTTCGATGTTACTTATACATGCGGCCCCGCATACGAGAGCCGGATCCGCATGGCTTGTACCACACGGACCCCCTAGGTCTTGGCAACTAAAGAATGGGTTTGAGAGAGAGCTGACAGATTGCGTTTGCGTCACCATTCACACGCTTTCAATGATAAATTTGCGTCATCTGATTCATGCCTGATACCCACTCTAAGGACGTGCGGAGACGACCGCGATCCTGGCTATCACACTCCGAGGAAAAGCGGCAGTTCAGCAAAAGAAAAATGATGTACGCCCATAAGAAATAGATTTCCAGACACTTGCTATTGAGTTGGTCAGATCTGATTAATTCTTTACTAATACTGTCGTCAGACTTGTTGATCTGCAATCGAGCATTCCCCGCACTTGATTCTGGAGTACTACGTACTACTTTGTGGCTGACATGCATCTGCTCTTTTCCGTTCCCCCGCAGTCCACAAATTAATGCTTCTAGGTCTACACTACAAAGGTAGTAGTCTTCACCATTCAACCGTAAGCGTTCCGGCTCTGAGATCCTCTTTTGTGGTGAAAACGACAATTAAAGGCGCCCGCTCACTTGTTCGAAAAGCTCCAGGATCTATTCTCGCGACATCTTACCTTTCCGCCATTTACACTATTCATAGGCTTTTTGCCCGTAAAAAGCTATCAGGTCTGACACCAGGGTAACATGATGGATGGCAAGAACAATCAAATTGGCAAGGCAGAGGCTTCTTCCGAAAACATGGAGAGCGCAATGCAAGGTCTTTCTACGGTCCCTACGACTGTGACCCTATCGGCCGAACAGTTTGAAAGACTTTACTTGACTCCAAGGACGCACCGCCAGACCGCACTTACCAAGAAACTGGGAAATCCGACACCTTTGTGGGTCTACCCCTTATCTTCCTATCCAGCACTGCTGGTATCATGTCTAATGGTGTCGATAAACCTCCAGAGCACTAGCAGGCTTCGTTATCACCACGACTCCACTTTCATGCTGCTTGATGGCCTGGCGGGGAGCCAGTGGGAATGGAGTTGCCTTCATGTGAGGAATCGCTACATCATATGTCAGTTTTATGTTCTAATTGACAATAAAAGCGGACCTATTGTCTTCTTAGGGGGTCTCTTGCTGCTAATTACCAGTATTTTTGAGTTCATACTCGGAAACACATTTCCATGCGTTGTGTTTGGTAGCATTGGTAAGTTCTCTGGCAGAATGAGCTCTATTGCGTCCTTTCATTGTCTCTGATACTGTGGGGCAGGGGGATTCTGGTTCGCATTCGCAGCTACCATGGTTCCATCCTTTAATGCAGCTGGTAAGTTATTCACGTCGCACATCTTGTTAAACTCAAATGTACCAGTATTCTGACTTGCGTAAAGCTCCATACTCCTCTTCGACTACTGATACAGCTGCCGGGCTTGCTAGTGCAAGCTTTATGAATACATACGGTACAGTTGAATATTGATTTCCTCCGGTCTGAGTCTAGCGCTATGACTAATGATACCAGCTTTCCTTTTCCTAACAATGGCGATCCTGATGCTCATCTTCATGATCTGTGCGACTCGCACCAACGTTATCTATACGCTCATATTTTTATCGCTGTTTTTAGTGTTTATTCTCTTAACGTCAGGGTACTGGAAGCTAGGGGAGGGTAATATGGGTGCTGGTGACCGCTGCGTAAAAGTAAGTCTTAAGTCTTACTCATCAAACTTGGGACCGGCAGATATGCTCGATCATACTAATTCTAATTTTTCGGCTCTAGGGGGCTGGGGCTTCGTTGTTTGTCGCTAGCCTACTCGGCTTCTATCTATTGACAGTTCAGCTTTTTGAAGCTATGGCATTCCCGTTCCACCTGCCAGTTGGTGATCTGGAGGTGCTTTGGAATCGTGGCCCACCTAAGTAAGAGATTGTTCGAAAGATCGGAATGATTCTGTCTGACGATAGATAAGTGCCGAGGATTACGAAATTGAGAACTCTGCTGGCGCGAACAATATGTGAATGTGAATATTTGTGCTACCTCCGGTGATGGGCTCGTTGGTTCAACGACCAAGTGGAACGACTTTGAGCGAAACCATGCTAAGATTGGTGGTATACAATTTCTTCACATTCGCTGTGAACTTGATGTATTTAGTTACCGCAACCCCTAAAATATGCCACACTATATATAAGCTGTCCTTCCTGCTTGGTTATTTGATGCAACAGTGGATGTAGAAATATAGCTTTCACTGAAAGATATTTCCGATCTAGGTAGGCCTGATACATATCGCCAACTTCAATGGGAATACTATTCAAGCTCACATAGTTACAAGCCAACTGAGAGGAAATTTAAAAAGCCTTCTGCACTTCATTACTCAATTGTTCCTCAACATGTTTCTGCAAATGTTCGAGGCCTTCAAAGGTACCTATCTTGACATATTCGAAAGCCTCTGAAAGGATGAGTCATGGCCGCCTACTGAGGGCCCATTGTTTTGTTTGTCTGGGCCAGGTAGAAAACCATATTCCTGAAACGAATGGCGCCAGTTTACCTAATTTATTGTTCAATTTCTAACAAATTTCTTCGAATTGGTACCATATCTTCGTATTAAGTATGTTCAATTATCTATTGAAGATCATTTTCTCGATGAGTCTCAGTCCGGCGTACGAGAAACTAGCAAATGCAAACCCTAGCTCAAATCCAACATCTCCTCCAGTTGGGCCTGGCCCAGCTGATGCAGCGATTGGTCCAACATACCACGATTGACTCATGCCAGTCACCATTCCTACCACCCCACAGCAGAAAGCTAATAAGGCTGCGATCCCCGGTGGTAACCTGTGACGATTATCGTAGTCCTCCGGATTGTAGCCGGAAAATCCTCGACGAAACAAGAAATGCTCAGTGAGAGCAATGCCTTCGTATATTGCCAACCAGTATCCTATAAAGTGCATGAAGTTTTCAAGTACAGCTTCGAAATTGCTGTATCCTGGAATGGCGATTGCAATGTAAATCCCTGTAGCAACTATGGTCCAAACAAAACGGGGAACGTGACGAGTCCACCGGCCCATAACCATGAGCGTCAACGAGACCGAGTAAATATTCGGACAGTTGTTGGCAACAATTGAGAGCGCGAGAATGATAACGCAAAATTTACCGAAGCCCCCAATTCGTGGGAAAAGAAGAGCTCCAAGAAGGCCACCAACTCCAGCTTCATCGTAGCCTTTCTGGTATGCGTTATCACCACCATTTAGGTCGGTGGCTGTGATAAGAGCTGCCCCCAGAAGTTCGGTGAAGAGAAGAGTTGGAAATATTCCCAACCATGTGGCTATGAAGACTCTGCGTCGTGGGCGATTGCTGGGTTGATAGACTGTGTAATCCGCGGCAAAGCTAGTATAGCCGGTACCGAAGCCGAATACAGTGGAGCCGTATGAGAGTACAGCTCCAAGCTCCGCGGTTCCAGCTCCCATTGGTAGATTTGTAAAGTCACCAGAATGAGCTAGGACCCCTAGAACGACGAGAAACACGATGAACGTGGGGATCCAGCTCCAATATTCGTAAGCGTGAACCACTTGGTATCCGAAGAATACTACCAGAAGGGTGCAAAATGCAATTATCAGAATCCCTGCATATCCGGGGACATTCGGGTTCACTGCATTTATTAGCTGGGCTCCAACAATAATATTTGCAGCGGCCCATCCGATACAAGCTAAGACGTTGAAAAGAGCAACTGTAGGTCTCGTGATTAGTGAATGCGGAATGATTGAATGGTGCTCTTCATACTAAGCTTGACGCCCCACCACCCAAACCAAAATCGGGACAGAACCATCTGGCGAAGCCCAAAGGCTGCCCCAAAAATTGAGAAAAAGCAGACGGTCAGAACACCGATGAAGTTGAAGAATACGATCACCAAGGCCGAATCGACGAAGCCTAACCCAAATAGTGGTTTGCCTAATACGCCAATTGTGAATGAGGGTACAACCATGTTTGCAGCCAGCCACTGAAGATTATCGGATGAGTCAGAGACATCTTGATCAATAGTCAGGATTTAAGTACCATTGAGCCAATATTCCAATATGAACTGTCTGTTCTTTCATCCTCGGGAACACGTTCGATGCCTCTTTGCTCAACCTTAATTTTTCCTCCTAATCGTTGAAGCTTCGCATACATGGAATTGCCGTATCCAAAGCTCGATGCTGGAACAGCACCTATTTCATCTTCAACAAGGGGTGGATCGATCGCACCGGCTCTTTTCTCCACATCGTGGCTGGATTTTCCTGGCATAGTCATCAAAATTCAACATGCGAGACAGATGCAGACCCATGAAAACGAGAAAGGGGACCTCTTTTAATACCGTAAGTCAAACCCCAGGGTAGAATTGGCCACCGGGGGTCTCCGCTACACATGGGCCTAGGTAGGTAGAACGCGTGACAAGCACTGCTATTCCGGTCATACTTTCCTTGGTGCCAATAGGTAGGAGAGAGATGTTTTCCACCTCGGCAGGTCTAGGGTGATTGGGTCTGTCGATCTCCAAAGCTTTCGAGCAGAAATACTTTCCCTTTTTGGTCGATCGACTAAGCGAGGCACCGCTGACCCGTTTCCAGAAAGCCTTGGCGAGATCCTATCGTCAGTCTACACTCTTAAACTTTTGGACCAATCCCGTTACGTCTAGTCCAGCCGGGATCCCCGCAATTCCGGTGCCACGGACATGGCGGAGACCCGCGACATAAGCGGGGTTAGAATGCGATTGGAACGGAGACCGCCGAACCCATTTCTGATAGCAGATCATGGGGCTATCATGATAAATCGTTATCAGTAATATGTACGTTCAGGGTTCTGTGGAGTAAATCGCGCATAGTCGAAGTTGATTGAGATTGGCTGCCCGTACGGTAGAGATAAGCGGATAGACACATAGAAAATCATAAGTATGGAGCTTGGGAAGATTTTCTCCCGATCCTGAGACTTTAGTGTTACTAGAGTTCACTATCTCGGTTGTCAGTGTCCTCTGCTAAATGCTGAAGGATACTAGGGAGGACAGATCCTTTAAGATATCATAGTTGGCAAGACACTTCCCCCATTCGCTTTTTTTGATTGGTTCCGAGCGTTACCGAACACTTCAGCGACCGTGGCTCACGATATATTCAACTTCTCTTGTCTCGAATCTCCGAGAAACAATTTGTCGCAACTGATAGATGTCGGACTTTATTGAGCTTCCGCTGATTGACCTCGCCAGCTCAGATTTCGATGCTGCTGGCAAAGCAATCCTAGACGCAGCGATCACATATGGCTTCCTCTACATCGATAGCAGAAGCACTGTTTTCACACCTGACGCTGTGAGCCGGATCTTCGGAATGGTAAGACGAGTTGTGCCGAATTCTTCATGGACTGAGTGCATTTTCAATATAGCCAGAAAGGCGACATACCGTTGTTTGCTGGGCAAATGACTTTTTGATAGCTCATGCTGGCGTCTTCACATGCAGATTTGCTGATCAATATCTGACAGACCGCAGAGTTCTTCAAACTACCTCTCTCTGACAAGGTGCCGTACCGGAGAGGTCCTGATGTAAGTATAGAGGCCACATGTCAGATTCCCCTGACAGACATTGAAGTCATTGAATGACCGCCAATTCGTCATACATTTCTTAGAACAAAGGCTGGGTGGGGATGCATGTCGAGAATTTGGATCCTGAACATCATGAGGTAAATTCGCTCCTTTCCAGATTTCAAACCACGATCTGAATGCCTGACTCTGACTGAGACGATAGAAAGGGGATTTTAAAGAGTTTGTATCATGAAAAAGATCTTTGAGAGATTCAGTGGCTAAAGACGTGAATAGGGCATTCAATATTGGCGAACTCCAGGATGGAAAGCCCCAGCAACCACTACCCGGGTGTCTAATGTCTTCTGAGGCAGACATTGCCAACTTCACAGCTCTCTGTACTACAACATGTGAGCAAATTCTTCGGCTGTTGGCACGTGGTCTAGAGGTAGGGATCACTTCAGCATCAATCTGGTCTCGAAATAAAGTGACTGAATATCATCTAGATTTCAGACGACTTTTTCACCTCCAGACATGACCCTTCCAAAGGCTCCACGGGAAACTCCCTGAGGCTTTTGTATTATCCTGCAGCGGTTTCCTCCTACCGTCCTGGCAAAGACATCCGTGCAGGGGCTCATTCGGATTATGGCAGTATCACATTGCTATTTCAGCAGTCAGGGCAACCGGGTCTGGAAATCTTGACTTCCGACCAGAAGTGGGCCCCCGTGCCGGTGTATCCAGGGGATCGGGCCGATTTCCCATTTCCCCCAATTTTGGTCAATATCGGTGACATGCTGAGCTATTGGACCGATGGGCTACTCAAATCGACCGTTCATCGAGTCGTATTTCCCCACGACGACCACTCTAATTCGAGCACAACCGCCAAAGACCGCTATAGCATCGCCTTCTTCTGTCAGCCCGTTGGGAGCACAGAGCTTACTCCGGTTCCCAGCAAGTTGGTTGATGATTATCGACGGGAGAAGCAGGCTGTGAGTAATAATATTACTGTCGGCTACGGGGGTGGCGCAAGCGCTGTCAACATTGACCAGCATCGATCAACGGCTGGTGAACATTTGCAATCCCGGTTGGCTGCAACTTACATTTCGATTAAATAAACATTTCCCGCTTTGAAATCTTTGAATGCTTGGTTCAATGGACATGAAGTTTGTATTTAACTAGGTGAAGGAGGCACATAATTTGTTCCTCTTAACGTCATGTTACTTTCTACCAGTCTTGGTCCTGCGACATGATTAGATCAATGAGGATTGTCTCCACTTTGATCAAAGTGCTCCCTAGCCCAAGGGCTGCGAAGCCGAATAGCCTTGCCCTTGTAGAAAAAGATGAACGGTATTGGTACCAGCAAGATCGAGATGAACCCCAACAGACTGGAGGCCCATTCGTAATCCAGCTTCTCGTACATCTGAGTGGCAAAGAGAGGGAAGCCAGCGCCGACCACATTGCGAACCAAAATCACGCCGGCAAGGGCCGACGCTGAGTAGGTCTGATAACTGTCGACGACGTAATTGAGGATACTCAGAATCACAATATAGATGCCGGCACCGAAGAAGGATGATGCAATAATCGGGACAATCCAGTGAACGGATCGGTAACTGGTCCATCCAAACCAGAAAAGACTGATAGGCAGGAGGAGTGCACCGCCTCTGGCCATCCACATACGTGCCTCAGGAACACCTTTGCCACCATTCTCAGCGACGCGCCGAAGATAATATCGCTCTTGAAGTGGATACAGACAGAAGGCGATGATAGGCCCGATCGCCATGCCGAGGAAGGCAAGGCCTTGCTGACCAACGTTCCAGGGATGCCCCTTCGGCGCGCCGAAAACCAGCGGGATCGCCTCGTTGAACAGATAGACCAACCCGTAGATGAACCCGTTGTAGATCGCGGAGAAAAGTGTGATGGGCTCTGAAAATAAGAACCGGAATGGTCGGGTGAGGGTGATAGCGAACAACTCGTGCAGGCCTTTTCGGTCACTGGCGTGGAGATCAACAGTAGATTCTGCCGATCGTAAATTCTCCTTTGCCATCTGATTGCGCGCACGTTTGGCCTTCTTTTGCAAAACGGTCGTATGGCGAGTTTCTGGAACAGTAGCGACTAGAATGATCCAAACGCCGCCAGAGATGGCCATGAGAACCCAGAAGATCATTCGCCATCCACAGTTTAGGCCAATATATCCGGTGACGACCAAAGCCATGGGGGGTCCGAAGGTACTACTCAGACCGTAGACAGCCATGGGGCCTCCACTCTCATTTCTTTCCCAAAGATCGCTGATGCTACCTCCGGTGTTGGTCAACGGAGCACCTCCGGCACATCCTGCGATGAACCTGCAGACCAAAATGGTTCCAATATTGGGGGCAAGTGCAAGAGGAAGCTGAAAGATGAACAGAAGGAACCACGACACAACGTATACCGGCTGACGGCCAAAATATTCCGATAGCGGGGCAAGGAGCACTGGGCCGATAGCGTAACCCAGGACATAAAGCGACAAGCACAGTGTGGTAACTTCAGCTGAAACTCCAAACTCTTTCTGGATTCCAGTTGCTCCAGACGAGATTCCTCCGGCGCACCAGGTTCTGTATTTCGTTCGTTAGAAGACGTCGATGCCGATGGAGAAATAATTTCGACATACGTGATTACATTGAGGAAGCTGACGAGAATGGTGATATACCACTTTTTCCACTTTGGCCAGTTTCGCGGGTTGTCACGATCGTTGAGTCCATACGTGATGACGATTGGGAGTGCATCATTCGGACTGCTTCTGGCTTTTGCAAGAGCCTGATCTTCGGATAACACCAAGCTCGAAGTTTCGCGGAACGAGTCAGTGAACTTTTCCACGTCCTGGATCTCATCGGTCTGCATTTCTGCCGGTGGGGATGCCATGACTCCTCCAGCTAGGATATGAGGGTTTCAGCTGGGTGTGACAGGATCGAAGGGCAGAGCAGCGTTGAGGATGGGGGAGAAAATGTGGTGCAGTGACCGCCCGACCGATCGGAGCCCCCATCGCACGGTGAACCCTTCTTCTCCATAATAATAATTTCCCCGAGCGTCACCGAGACAGGCAACGCTTGCCACCTGCCCCGTCCACGGTACAAGTTGGGGGGTCGGCCTGCCGAAGAAGAAGCAATAGGGCGTAATGCTTGGCTGGTTGCGGCTCCACTCGACAATCCCATCTCCTCCCGGTGAAGGGATTACTAATTTTTGTGAAGGGCGCTCTTATTTTTATGTGTCATATAGAAAGATAAATTGCTAAAGTAGTCGACTCTGCTTATCCGGTCGCGCTGTTGGAGTCGAAAAAAATCATTGCACCACCGAGGGGGTTTACAGGATTCTAGGACTAGAGTACTGTGTCATATCCCGGCTGGAGCTATGCAGCTCCATCTGTCTTTTTATTTCATGTGTGCAACAATTTGAGGGGTCTCTGGACAAATTTGGTTCGTAAAGATGTGGCCGGGATAGTATTGTTGGGAGTTTGAGGCTTTCGGGCGAGAGTTCGGATCGGCGTAGGTCTGCCGTGCACACACACGGCTCCAGCCTGGGGAAAATCTCATCTCCATACGCGTGACTCCGTGGGGATTCGGAACTTCTCCGGTTCAATCCCTGGGGCCGGGGATAAGTGGATGTTCCAAATGTTTGGGTATCAAGTCTTCAGCAACGTGTCGGTCCGGGTGTTGGCCTCCCAAGTCTGAAATTAGTGGTACATCTGTATCAAGCATCTACTTAAAAAAAAATGTTTAACTCCTTAGAAGCACTTTTATACGATTGTTTAGAAGAGCGGCCCTGGCCTCGGTTCGTTCTGCTCCAAATTATCCAACATTCCATCCTCTGAATGACGACTTTTATGTCGGCTCTTTATCCCTTCCAGGCTGCGAATATATATCGCAGACCTGAATACCAATCGAGGTTATTCCTCAGGTGTGCATTACGGGTACTTCGGTTCTTACGATGCTATTGGAGAAGTTGAACACAAGGCGCGTGACATATTTCGAACAAGCCACACAGTGCAAATCGCTCGGGCAGCAGGCAACGTCAAGGTGCATTCGGCCCCTTGGCATGGGGGACTTGCTGCATTCCCGCTCTGCCGATCCATGGGCAACTATCTCTTATCACCGTAAGTTCCAACTCGAAGACCACCACCTGCGTCATTCCAACTTGATTTATCTTGGAAAATCAGGGAGACAGAGATTGCCGTGATCCGACAATCCAATAGCGATCCAGAACGAAGATGTCCACCCAAACAATCCCTTCGGTGCCTTTTGTAGTGGACATCAATGTATTCAACTTCATGCCAGAGTAGCAGACTTGGGTACGTTTCAATGCTGTGGAGGAAATACAGCTTAGCCTCTTCTCAGCGGCAAATTCAGGGAAGGCAGAGATGTGCTCGAATTGGTCAATGCTCGAGCGCGATGACGTCAACGATCGACCTTTTAGTGACTGAAGAGGAATTCTATAGCCTGACCACGGGCATACGTAGTAATGCAAGAATTCCTAACGCCTTTAATGTAGCACTTCTTAACAACTCTGCGCAATATTTGGGAGCCTTTTGACAAGATATGCTTACTCCTTTCTGATATTAGCGTTAACACGCTTATTCAAATATGCCCACCACGACCGCATGCTCAATGACATTAAGACTGTCTCGTTGGTTCGGACGCGAAATTTTGAATATCCCAGACTCTTTCGTGAGCAAACTGCGATACCGAGCCAGCTACCGGGCATAATGATCACCGATGGATCAAGCATTCCTCTGCAGGAAACCGATCTCGTTCGAAGGCAGCACCTTGGGGGGAGGGGACAAACACCCTAATTGGGACGGGTTGATCTCAAACTTCTGCTACGAGCACGTGCTTCGGTTTAAATGGTGTCTGCCAATGGTATACGGTAGGTATACAGGTAATCCTAGGAAATAAAACAACATGCAAACATCCGAGGTCTATTTTGAGCGTCTACTTGATTAATATTGTCTATCAAACGTAAATGAATTTTTTTTTTCTGAAAATATGCATCATAATAAAGCTCCGTTTTTCAAAAAAACATTGTTTTCAAGCGGAGGTCCTCGAATTAACCACCAAGGCCTCTCCATACAGGCTAATGTCATAGCCGTGCTCCTCCAAGTACGCCTTGAAACGAGCATCTTCGGTCTCTAGCTCACGAGACATGTCAGGGATCAGAAACCAGGAAACGAGTCCCCCAACCACAGTGAAAGCAGCTCCGATCAGGAAAACGGCCTGCTGGCCTTTCTCCGTGGACGAGAACGAATTCTGAATGGGGGTGAAAACTTCAGTGCCGATAGATGCACCGGCCTTTCCAACAGCTGCCGCCAACCCCAGGAAGTGTCCTCTCAGAGGAGTTGGGAAGGACTCAGCAGCACACAGAAAGGTAGAGACACCGGGGCCCATTTCGCCCAGGGCCTGGAAAATGCCGTACATGACAACAAACAAAGGGAAAATGCTTTGGATCTGCGGCAAAGCTCCACCGAGAATGAACCCCCACACAGCCCATAGCAGGAATCCGAGAGTCATATTCTGTTTGCGACCAATCCGGTCCATCAAAAGTCCCCCAAGAAGACACCCGGGAAGATAAAAGCAATTGATCACAGTCTAGCGAGCATACTCGTTAGCAAAATCAAATCATCAGGGATAAATTGAGCAACTTACTCCGTATCCGATATTCTGCACGGTGGTATTGTTCGGATTGAGTTGTTCGATGATTGTCGAGGAGAAGAGTCCGAACGGGTATGTCACAAAGTCATAGCAGAACCAGGCCAAAGCTAATAGGATCACAAAAGATCAGGAACGGAAGTAAATGAGGGGGCGTAGGAAACTTACAGGTACCGAGCATGGGCTTCCAGTAGCGTTTCAAGACCAGCTTATACGGATAATGCGACTTGATGGCATGTTTCTTGTACTGAGTGGAGTTGATCATACGAACGCGGAAGAAGCAGATCGAAAGCGGGAGCTAATTTTGATCGTCAGCGGGATCAAGTCCGCAGACAAACAATCGCAATGGCTCAATAGGGACTCACCACAATGCCCAAGCCAAAGGCAACTCTCCAGACTCCTACTGAGTTCTGCTGGTGATAGCATGCGAGAATAATCAAAGCGACCAGTCCCGCCGCAACGAATCCCTGTTCCATTTGATCAGCCGAGCATGTTAACTGGGCCTTATGCTACTCACCAAATCCACGGCAAAATCCGTGGTTACTGCTACCAGGAAGCCCCGCCGCTTGCGCAGTTTCTCTGTTTCATCGGCTGCCTCGGTAGCACTGGTGGCGCAGACGGGATATTCCCCGCCAGCACCAAAGCCAGCAATACCACGCGCCACGATCATCATCCAAAACATCCTGCGGTATAAATCAGCCTCTGTCCCAGCTATGAAAAGATCAGACTCGTCTGTACCCAAGCTCGGAGCTACCGTGAGCTGCCGTGGCAAGAACCACACCGAGAATGAGGAACACGGTGGCCGCAATGATTCCGGTGCGACGACCTATACGATCTATCAAGACACCAAAGAAAAGCATGCCGAATATCTCGCCGATCAAATAAGAGTTCGACAGGCGCGATTTGATAGTCGATGACATGCCATTCTTGTAACTGTGGAGAAATTGTCAGTGAGCCCTCGACTTGCAAGACTCGAGAGGTGGATGGTACTGACAGGACGGAGAAAAGAGGCTCCATATATCCAACTATTGGCGAGTCAGGATCTGCAACAATGAAGTCAGGGCAAGAAGACCACCTACTGATTTGAGCATTGTATCCGTCACTGAAGAGAGCGAGACCAGAGACCACGACATTCAGCACCCCAGAGCGCTTGCGCTCAGGCTGTCGTTTCTCCAGCTCCCAGTTCTCATTGTGAGCTTGATGCTTGGAGTCATCCATCTTCATAACGGAATCGCTGGGAGACGCGTCCATCGTGCTTGTCCACGCGGATAAATGTGGCCAGGTAGGAAAGGATGAAGGATGAAGGATAGAGGAATTTTGACAGCTCGAGGCATCAAAGTCTTGTATATGCTTTCCTCAGTCGCATCGAGCACCATGTGAAATGCAACCCTTGTTGTGTTTTTGATTTAGAATGGCCCAATGACAAGCGGTGCTGCTTGCACGAGAGAAGCGATGCTGCATCACCGAAGGCGGGGCGAAGTGCGACATGTCAAAGTGGGTTCCCCGAGAAGCATAGGGTAGGTCCAAGCTCCAGCCTTAGACTGCCCAGGTCCAACTTGGGACGATGCTTCCACTAGGGAATCGGCTCTAACCCACTTCGCGGCAATCGAATCCACTTCGGAAACTGCGTGGCACCGGCCCGACCTTGACGGCCAATCGTTCGGCCCATGTGTCGCCTCCCGAGCCCCGCGACTGGTGGAAGGGTACCTGAGCGGCACTCGCCGATATCGTGACCCTGGTCCCTTCCACGTGCCATCATTCTACTACGTTTCTCGATCTGGTGTGGGCTTTATCGGTGCGAAGCGCGAGATTTAGCGTCTTCCCCTAGGCACTTCCCCCATCCGGCCATTCAGTGTCGGTGCCATCCCACATGCCCTTCGTCAATCTATATAATGCATTATATTCCAATGCCTAGCTCCACGTTCTCTTTGATTTGCTGCCAGTGGCTCTTGCTGTCGTTTTACTATGGATAACTCTCACTATGATCTCACCTTGGAGCAGCTGCAAAGCTTCCAAGGTCAAGGATATCTATTGGTTCGAGGGTTCTTCAACCCGTCCGAGACATCGCTGTTGCAGCAATGGGCACAGGAAGTCCACGACTTACCTCGTACTCCAGGTGTCCCTTGGATGCCTTATGAGGAGGTTAATGGAGAGGGCAAGCATGTCCTGTGTCGCACGGAGAACTTCGCGAATTCCCACAGCGGTTTCGACAGCTTCCTTCGAGGGCAACGCGCTACCAGTGCATTGAACCAGCTGGCGGGAGAGGAGATGCTTCTTTTCAAAGAAAAGATCAACTACAAGTTGGCGGGCAGCGGTAAGAATCATTCAATCTGAATTGAAATGGAGGCCGTTCAAGCGGCTCACACTTTCCGCAGGTGGTTTTGCCCCGCACATCGACGCCAATGCATATACTCACGTCAAGAACATCAAACATTTGACAATTCTTGCTGCAGTCGACGAGATGAACGTTTCTAACGGTGGTCTCGAGGTCGTTGATGGCAGCCACCGTATGAATGTTCCTCTGGGCAGTGATCGCTGCACAGAGCCCGGCTGGGTCGAAAGCCACCCGTGGACGCCATGCAACCTGGAACCGGGTATGTTGACAATGCGGGGGAGCTCAGCGCAATAACTCTGACAAAAGCCATAGGCGATATTCTTATCTTTGGATCTTATCTGGCCCACCGTAGCGGTGCCAACACAAGCTCCAAGAACCGCCGTGCTGTGTATGCGACATACAACTGTGCGGCCGAGGGCAATCTGCATGATCATTACTATGCCGACAGACAAAAGCTTTGGCCTGCAACGCACATGCGGAAGGAGGGCATGAGTTATGAGGAGGGACGAGCTCGATACGCCTTTGGTTCTCCTATGTTGACAGTTGATTCGAAGGCTGTTTCTGCAGTTTGAGTCCGAGAAAGAGAGAAAGATTGGGGGGAAGCTACCCAGCCCTTGGGTTGTAGCATGCTATACCATAGAACGCTCGACGCTTCGGATACCTAGTTTGACATTCAAAAGATCTACATGTAAAATAGATGACTCTGTTTCAAAATCCAAACTCGAAATACTTGTACTGCGAAAAGCTCCGCGATCGTCCATAAGCGGCTGGCACTCACTAAACGGTGTCCCCAGTCGTCGAGCTAAAGTGGCTCTTTAATGTCTCTCGGTGAACCGTGGCTACTTCTGAAAAAAAAAATAATAATAATAATTTCGCACACAGGTAGGCTGGCAAGAAGGCCCCTAGGCTAAAGGGTGGAAAATGCTATATAAGGAGCCTCCCCCACCTCGCCCGCCTAAACTTTGACATTTTTCTCAGTCCTCACACCACTAGGCCCTTTTAAGTCCTTAGAAGTCACAGCATTCGATATACCAGTCTGATCACCATGAAAACCTCATCATCATCCTCTGCGAAGGCCGAGACCTTGGTCAGTGCGCTGGAACAATACGGTCAAGGTGACTACATCGGCGAGTCTATCAGCCAGCTCGAACATTGTCTCCAGGCCGCTCATCAAGCAAGCAAATCTGGTAGTGACCCCGCCAGATATGAACAAATTTAGGTCTGACCATGTGGCACAGGTGCACGGGAGGAATTGGTGATTGCCGCCTTGCTTCACGACATTGGGCAAATCGTTCCGCTCGAGTCCGTTAAAGAGGTTCGCATGAATCTCCGTGGAAGTTCCGAGAATGTTGGACGTGTCGGCCATGAAGCTATTGGTGCCGCCTATCTTCGGTCTCTGGGATTCAGTGAGGCGGTTTGTGAACTAGTCAATAGCCACGTTGCGGCTAAACGGTACATCGGCTCATGCATTTCCCCCTTCTGTACAATGCTGATCGGACACAGGTATCTCACTGCCGTGAATCGCTCATATTATGACTCCCTATCATCGGCATCGCAGAAGTCCTTAGCATTCCAAGGAGGTCCTTTTGAGGGAAGTGAGCTACAGGAGTTCGACAGTAATCCCCTTCGGGACGAGATGGTTGCTCTGCGGCTATGGGATGACGGAGCGAAGTTGGTTGGCGTAGAATCAACCACCCCGCGTGCACGTTCGTATCTGAACATGATTACCGCGCACTTGTCTCAGCAAGCAACAGCCGAGGAGTAAATCAGCTCCGGTCATTGCGATGATAAATATGTTGAACAGAAACCAGCACCGGGTTTTGATCGTGATATAACACAGATTCAACCCGAATAGTGCGCTCCCTATAGAGTATAATGCAATGACCATCAACTCGGCGACCGGCGCAGTTCTACGCGAGTTCTTATGATAATAAACAATATGGGATCCCGAGTAGCTACGAGTGTGGTCGCCTATAACGACTTGGTGATTTGGGATGACGCGGGCGCGAGAGCCATTTCCCGTCACCCCGCAGGTGGGATTCCGTCTTAACAAACTCCATGGCCCCTTTTGTCAAGCGCCAAGTTCCGAACCTAGACCGAATGCTTGCATTGTAAGGTAGTTGGGCAAGACGATGATGACTTTATGCTGACACAGGACCAGGTCGAAGGCGCTGCAAGAAATGCGACGAGGCGCGCCCGCGCTGTGTCGGTTGCACTCGCAACACCCGTGAATGTGCCTGGTCGGCTGGAAATGACCTTGCGAACCAGCCTCGCGATCGCCAGACACGCAAGAGCAGCCGAAACTCTCTTTTTCGACCCCTGGGAGAGAATTTAGTTCAGAAGCTCCCACCGCCGGCTGCAAGTGCGACTCTGGACCCAGGCAAGGCCTCGTCGAGGTATGTGGCTATCTGCTAGTATGAACATGAAACGACTGTAGGTGAGAAATGACTGGAATTGATATGTGATCTTTTCAGAACGATTGAAATGCAAGTCTAGATGCTTTGTCTACACAAGTATCAGATGGTATCGATATCTCTTTTATTCTGACTGCTCTTTTGTTCAGAGCAGGCCCCTGGCAAATTGGCAAGAAACCGAGATCTCAACTCCGAGCTCTTTTGCCGCTGTAAATACCCATCCAGGGTCCCGCAGGAATTGCCGGGCCATCAGCACAGCGTCGGCTTTAGGCTCCTGTCCGGAGAGCATTTCCTCTGCTGCTTGCGCTTCATCCGCGCCTTGGACAATGTGGCGGGCTGCATGGGGCTCCGTGATAAGGCCGACGGCGCCCACCAGAGTCTTTTGGCCAATGGCGCGTATCTCCTTGCGAAGTTGGCCGGCCAGGTCAATTTGATAGTTTGTGTGTAGCTGGATCTTTTGATCTTTGTGATTGCTTCCAGAACTCACGTCCAGCAAATCCACACCAAGCTCGGGCAGTAATTTAGCGAGTTTGATCGACGAGGCCATGTCCCAGCTCCCCGTTTCCGCTGACACCGATTGGTCTTCCAGCCACTCCGTCGCACTGATCCGAAGAAACAGGGGGGTCTCGGATGGCACGGCGGCACGGATAGCGGCGCAGACCTCGCGCACAATGCGGATACGGTTCTCAAAGCTACCGCCGTACTTATCGGTGCGGCGGTTTGTGACAGGACTAAGAAATTGGTTCAACAGATAGCCATGTGCCCCGTGAACCTCAATCACATCCACTCCCGCTTCCACAGCCAGCTTGGCACTTTGCGCGAAGGCACGCACAACCTCTTCGACTTCCTGTGTGCTGAGTTCCCGGGGGGGCCAGAATTTGACGTTGCCAGGAGCCCACATCTGCTCCTCGCCGCCCATCGGACCGACCACATTGGATGGCCAGCCACCCACACTTTCATCGGCCTTGGTGCTACTTCTCTTCCCCTCGGCAGACAGCCAAGGTGCCACGGTACTAGCTTTTCGGCCGGCATGAGAAAGCTGGATCCCAACCTTGGCTCCTTGGCTGTGAGCAAAATCGACCACGCGACGCAGACCTTTGAATTGCTCAGAGTTCGTTCCTTCCTGCCAGAGCCCAGAGTCATTAGGGGAAATGCGTCCATTTGGCTGAACCGCCGTTGCCTCGATTATGACCAGACCAACACCTTTTGATGCGAGATGACCGAGATGTGCAATGTGGAAGTCTGTCAAGGCGCCCACCGCAGGAGAGCTGGGATCCGACTCGGCAGAATACATACACATGGGCGCCACCATGATGCGATTTTTGAGCGTCTTGCCGCGAATTTCCAGCGGACGAAACAACGTCGGCGTCTTGGCACTCTGGGTGTTCAGTGCAGCGCCTCCATTATTTCGGGGCGTGAAGTAGGGCAGGCCCTCGGCCTTCAAGATGCGCGGCGAACGGAATGTATTTGACTCCATGGTGCTGATAAGTGGACTGATGATGAAGAATTGATCAAAGATTTTCCTTCGTGCAATCTGGTCGTCTTTGAATGATTCGAATAACAGTCTGCCTGATTCCTCGGCTGACAAATCCTTTTCCCCCGCGCCGAGGTCGCTCTTGCTCCACTGACGTGATTTGGCGAATTGGAAAGGTACGTGTGCCGAAATCCGATTGCAGACTGTACTAAACTTCCTAGGATGCGAACCGGTCGCTTAAAGTCAATGGGCATCCCAATATAGCCTTAAAATATCCACCAAACGCCTCATGGTCCCATTGTTCGTAGCAGCTTCAAACGAGCGGACCTGTCTCATAAGCGAATCTCGTTCGCGTCTATCCCCTAGGTTCATTCCGATCACCAGAAATGGCCAGCAGTAATAATCGGCATAATAATCCTGGGCCGGCTGGAGCCGACGTATATTGTCCATGCCTTCCTGGGCCAACTGAGGGATAGATAGGGCAGGCATCAGGCCTGAAGGGGATATGCGTCGGAGCAGAATGCGACAACCGAGAATGTACAACTTCGGTCCCATCCAAAGCACATCGGTCGGTCTTCTCGTACTTGCTATCGTGCGATCTTCCCACCTGCAGAGATCATCATCTATTCTCTGACACGCTTCTAGGCCGACTCGCTCTCGATCCGACACTCGGTAAAGCCGGTAGACGATGTAGATGCATCGAAACAGCTGGGGTGGGAAACCGAGCACTGGCGAGTCGATATGGATAGCGCTCTGAGAGTCACAATACCGGGATATTGCCTCTTCCGCGAGGGCCAGAGCCCCTTCGATATCCCCATGATGTCTACCTTCTTGCTGAAATGGAAGGCTAGTTGTGACATGAAAGATGAAAGATTCTCGAACGAGACGTTGCATGGCCCGGTCAATGCCCGGCTCTTCGAAATTGACTGTCTGATCCCTAGAGGTAAGTCGAATTAATCTGGCCGCTCCTGCAAGGTGAATCCCCACTCCGGAGGATTCGTCGGGCTTGGATCGCTGGATCAGCGTCAGCGCATAGTCCTGAGCGTAGTGACTAGGTGCTCACCTCGTAAATGCATAACATCATGACCGTAAACATAGCGATAACCCATTGACCCTGTAATCTCCCATCGTTCAAGATCTTGCGCAGCCCAGCTACTGCATGAGTGTAGTGGTAGCGGCCCAGTTGACGGAAGCTAGGTTTGTTAGAGGGTATCTCAGCGCCACAACAAGCAAGCAATGCGTGCATGCAGAATGATTTGTTGAGAGCTAAGATAAAGGTCTGCTTGCTCAGAGCATCACTGACATGAGGACTTGTTCCCGGCCGAATGAGCTGTGGAAGAAATGTTGATTTGAGAAAGTCGAAAAGTGGGGCACTTTCTGGGGTAATGGCTGGCGAATAACTGAATGAAATTGGGTGAGCAAGTTGCAAGACGCTATGCAAGTTGACACGGGTGACATGGGAGGATACAGAGAGACTGCCACGCATGTCATCGGAGGATGAGGCAGCTGGTTGTGCTGGGTTGCCGGAGAGGCTCACCGCGAGCGGTGACTGCGCCGAATGTTCCCCGGGGCTGGCAATCCGTGAACTCGGATTCTGGCTGACACGAGGGGCTGTAGTAGAACGTGTCGCCTCGAGCACCTCACTCCCTGAATCTTGATGGAACTTCGAGGAATCTTTCTGGATATCTGATTGCCAGACGCAATCCAGCTCTCGTTTCGCGCAGTTCAGGCATTGCAAACGAGTCTCGTCGCACTTTTTCTTCCGCCTCCGACCTATGAATCGTGGTTAGAAATTGCAGCATTGGTGAACAGGCGGTCCAATGAGCCGATGCGTAGGGCTTGCTTACAGGTCAGACAGCCTGTTTTGGTGCGCAGATGGGCTGGCCATCGTCGAGGTTTCCGATAGTCCTTGCGGAGCGGAGTTGCGGATCGGATTGCTCTGGCATCGCCTCCGCCTTCATCTGTATACGGGAACGGTCTCATCGACTCAAGTCTGAGGTCTTATGCGATCGGGGATGAGAGAAGCGCAATGCACGTGTGTAGGCCCAGCCGACATCACGTGGACCGCCATCGGCCGAGTAGAAGTATAAGCAGAACATACAGAGACTAGAAAACGATATCTACGATCTGATGTCAAGGCGAGGCCCGTCGCACCCCAGTGATAGATGTACACATGTGTCTTCGAGTAACTTGTCTTCTAACCGATGTTTTATTCCGCTTCTAGCACCCCAATGTGTCAAGTATGCGATCCACCAGGCGGCAAGATTCATCGAGATCAAGCTGGGCAACCATCGGGACTCTTTGACGAAGCGGCACAGTTCAACATTGTCTGGCCATTCCTAAATGAAAATGCCTCTCTGGACAAAAACTTGGCCGCTATCGATGCTGCCTTCCCTGCGCATCGAACCGCCGGCTACACAGGTCTTGTTGACATGACCATGGACGAAATGAACTGGGAAGTATTAACCGCCTACCGCCATAGGCACGGAGACCTTCCCTTCCATGTAGCAGCTCACTGGCTTATACCATACACACATGAACAATCGGATATTGAACGCCACATTGACCGAGCAAGCGAGTTGCATCGCCAGTTCAATCGAACAACATCCCCCACGTTCTGCATTAATGGAGTCAAATTTATATGTGATGGTACCATCGACGGCTGTACAGCTTGTCTTCTTCAGCCCTACGGTGGGCTCACTGGATTGGTTGATCCTATCTGGCCTATGTCCGCCTCGCCTCTGCAGTCCGTCGGGCCATGGATGCGGGATTACAAAGTGCTTTACATGCGATCGGCGACAGTAGTGTTGGCGATGCAATCTATTGTCTGTCTCAAGTACCAAATCTTAGCCAGTGCCACCATCGAATCGAGCATCTTGAGCTTATGACTCCCGAAGATACTAGACGGCTTGGAGAGCTGGGCGTAATAGCGTCTGTGCAACCTGTTCATCTGGGCGCAGCCACATTCAACTCGTGGCCCGGTCTTATCGGCGCAAGTCGATGTAAACGAGCGTTTGCTTATAGCGAGTTTGTGGATGCTGGGGCCCGTCTAGCCTTCGGCACTGATGCCCCAACGGCCAAACACCTGCCATTACCCAATCTGTACAACGCAACTACGCGACGCTCGGCTCTCGATCCCAAAATGACGGAGACGGTGAACTCAGAGTTTGCTCTACTTCTCGCTGTGGCCATCTCTGCTGCCACCTCGGGTGCTGCTTTTGCGTGTTTCGCCGACTCTTGGACAGGAAACCTACAGCATGGCCTACAAGCAGATTTTGTTGTAGTCCATATGCATTGGAGCGCCAACAGGCTTTTTGAGGCTCGGGTTTACCAAACATGGTTCCGGGGAAAGAAAGTATTTGACGTCCTTGGAAATGCCGGATAGTAACTGAGTAGGGGTCGTTCGGGGCAGAATGTCAGATTGCCTCTTCGGCATGGATTGCTGAGCTGAAAATCCTTATTCATCTCCATGTTTGCAGCAGTGGCACATCGTCCCCATCAAACAACATTGTGATTTCCTCTAACGAGGCGTATCGAGCCTCTTCATGGCGAACAGAATCACAATCTCCTCCACTACTGAGAGATAGCAGTAGAAAATATAGAAGCGCCAATGCATGTTGTTGAGTGCGATTGTGTTGACAAGTTCATTTGTTCAGCGTGCTTGAGATTATGCAATGGGTAGTAAAAGAAGATCAACCTCAGGACCACGGATCCCAGACTCGAGCTCGCCCGCAGATCGTATTCCATACAACGATCGATGCCAGGAGTCAGACACTGCAAATATGACCTGCTTTGATATCGCAGGACCATTAACTGGGAATTTTGTAATTGGGGTTTAGAAATTTCATGATCGATGGCAAAATATTGTAATTAAACACACTCTAGCATCGGTCACAGATTTGATCTCTCGTCATATGAGTGATATGCTTCTGGAGAGGAGCATCCATCATTAGTATCTCGTATCTTTCACCAACGCCGACCATGACGGCCACTTCTAGGTCCACAGCCACCACCGGGACCGAAACCAGGTCGACCACCAAATCCTCCGCCAAACCCTCCACCGTATCCTCCTCCATAGCTTCCACCATACCGGCCACCATATCGGCCGTATCCCCCGCCGGGCGGACCACCAAAACCTCCGCCGTATCCATATCCACCGCCCATCCCCATCCCGCCCATCCCCATTCCACCGCCATGGTAACGACGATGAGGTACACCGAAGCCGTTCATTCCTCCCATGCCACCCATACCCATGACTGGATAACGGTTGTGGCGGGGGAATGACATGCAAAGACCCATGGTCTCAGTGTAACTGGTTCGGCTCGATTTGGTCGAACGTTGTAGAAGTTGGTAGTGGAGCTTTGAAGTTTGAGAGGTGCAATGTAGACCTCGAAAGCCCCGTTTCAGATTGAAAGTCTTCCTCTTAAAATAGTTGGGAGAGCTTAGACTATTGTTTCTAAGTCCTTAGCCCGCGGTGTCCATATACCCGGTTCAAGGGTCGTCTGCGTCATTCACTTTATGCCCGCAACCGTCCCACGGTTGACCAATCAAACGCGACGATTCGACCTCTTCAGGCATAGCTTTGGATACTTCTCTTATACGGAAACATACCTATGCAATGCCCTATAGCATGGGGTTATGATTGAGTAAACCACTTCCATCTCGAAGTGCACTAGCCTCATATTGAACAGGAAATATTAGAGGTATCATAGCAATCAACAATTTTATTGGTGTCTTTTAGCAATGTAAAGTAGATATCTCATCTTTCCTAGCGGCCGCCGTTCCCGCCCGTAGCCATCCACTCGAATTCAATCCGCTTTAGTTTATGATCAAATATGGAAACCCCACCTGCGGCTCAGTAGAGATACTTAAAGTCCACGGCTCCATCGCCCGATTGGATGCGTCTGGTATCTTCTTTTTCTCCGCTAAGAACGCGCTCTTTGGTCTTGTTCTCGCGCCGCAAGTACAGCCCGTATGCCGTGACAACTATCTGTGCCACCACCAGCGCTCCTAGAGAAAAGCTGTTCCCCAACACGTATGGAGACTCACGATAAATCTGACCCGCCACGATACCAGCACAATTACCCATTGTCTGCTGCAGGCCAACCTCAAGGGCCCTTCGATATTGTGGTGCAGTATTCACATTCAGCCACGCAACATTGAGGCCGACACCGGTGTAGGTAGCGATTCCAATCAAGAATGTCGCAAAGTACTGCACAGCAGTATTCTTGACCGCCAACAGCAGGATATACCCAATTACACCAAATATATTGCTAGCAAAGATGAACTAAAAACCTGTTAATTCCATTGCTCCCAAGAGAAAAAATTAAAGAGCGGGTTTCTCTCACCGATGCAAACTTCGAATATCTGTCTGAACAGAAGGCAATCGCAATGAAAACGAACGCGGCCCAAATATAGACAGGAACAGTCAGGACATTGCTCATCAGAGAATCGTATCCCATGCCCTTCAATATAGTAGGCAAGAATGTACTGAACCCATAAAGAAGAATATCCTGGCAGAACTGTATTACCCCAGAGAAGAAGAGCTTGGGGTCCCCAAGGGCAATGCGCATCTCTTCCCAGCTAAATTTCTCACTTCCCATATACTTACGCCGTTGCTCGTTTCGGACTTTCATCATCCATTTTTCTTCGTTTGTAAGAAAGTAGGCCTCAGCTGGGTTGTTCGGCAGCCCAAACCAAATCAAAATCGCGCAGATTGCACTAAACAATCCTTCGATGATGTAAACCCACCTACGGCATGTTAGCCACTGCTTCGCATCATTCCTGCGCACCTCATCTTCAGAACACATACCTCCAGCCTGCTTTGCCTCCGATGCCATCCATCTGCAGCAGTCCATATGCCAAAAGACCACCCACGGCTCCCGAGATAGCAGCACAGCTCATCAGGTAGGACACACGCTTCGCCTGCTCCTCGCGACGATAGACCACGGTCAGATATAAGTTCAAGCAGGGGAAAAGTCCCGCTTCACAAGCACCCAAAATAAGTCGAGTGGCATAGAGCGAGCCCACCGATTCGATGAAGCCAGTGAAGACCGTGGTCAAGGACCAGACAATACAAAGCCCAGTCAGGATGTTTCGTGGCGTTAATTTCTTCATCAGAACAGCCCATGGCGATTCGAACAAGACGTATGTCACGTAGAAGATAGATACTGCAGTTGAGAACTGGCTGTCGGAGGCGTTGATATCTTCTGGCATACCGGCTACCTTAACATTTCCTATGTACTCGGTAAGTTTTTCTGGTGCTCGTAGAGAAGACTTAACAGTTAGACTTCATATCATTCATACCAATATTTGATCGATCCAGAAAGCATGACAGATAGGTGAGCATGATGATTGGCACGAAAGCAAGATCCAGCTTGACCAATAATTTTCTCTCCATCTCGGGATCAAGGTCAACATCCAGAATTTCGCCGTCAGAACTCTCATCTGGCATTTTATGGTCCACTGGCTTTTGAACAGACAGTCTCTGCTCCAAGGCAGCACCGTCTTCGTGGATGTCACCGGTCATCAGGTCGGATCCTTAGTTGTCAGGAGGAGAGGACTTTGACACGGTATTCTTCGGTCGAGGATAACAATACAAGGCAAAGTCGGCAATCTGTCGCATGCTTCATAGGGTAGCAAGCAGAGGCATCTATGTATATGCGAGAGAATGAAGAGCGGGCCCATGCATATCTCCAACCATCCAGACTCTTCAGATAGCTAGTTCGGACTGACTCCGCTGAGGGGGCATCGGGCCGAAGTCGCTGATAAGATGGTAGACCATCGTCCAAATTGCCACTTGGGTCTCAAGCCACTCCGCTTATCATGTGGATCATTACTATATAAGGCAGGTCAAAGGTGATTTCATGTTTAAAAGGGTAAATGACTGGTATTGATAACACCCTTATGATTGGTATTGATAGCCCCTTTACCTGTGGAGTCCTGCAATCTTCCCCAGATTGTCGGCAAGTGGATCCCGAAGTGAGGCACAATCTCTAAGTCTAGGGAAATCCTGCACGTTGTATAACCGAGCGGTTTCCTCGATGTTAGTTTTGTAGCGACGTATAGATCAGGTCCGGCCCGTACCATTCATAATCTTGCGGGTGCATCATGGGTAGTATCGACGCCGCATCTCAGGCACGCATATTGTGTCGCGAGAACCGTCTGACCAACACGTCTGGCATTGCCCCGGGCTATCTCCAAGCCAATCTGCTGGTTTTGCCTGCCAAGCATGCCCCCGATTTCCAAGATCTTTGTCTGCGCAACCCAGTATCATGTCCTTTGCTAGGGATGTCGGTCTGTCCCGGTGACCCACGCACGATCAAGCCCGCAGGATGCATTCGGTCTGCGGATTTCGACCTGAGGACGGATTTCCCCAAGTACCGAGTGTACAAACACGGGAAACACATTGATAGTCGCCGTGACCTCCTCGACGTATGGGCCTCTGACCATGTGGGCTTTCTCATCGGGTGTTCGTTCTCCTTTGAAGATGCTTTGACAGCCGCAGGGCTCCAGCCACGTCATCAGGAGACAGGATCGATAGTCGCCATGTATCGATCAAACATTCCGCTTTTACCAGCAGGAATCTTCACCGGGGCGCATTGCATTGTCTCCATGCGGCCATATAGGTTAGACCAGGTTGAAATGGTGCGAGAGGTGACACGGCCGTATCTTTCCACCCATGGTGAGCCGTTGGCTTGGGGATGGGACGGGGCCAAGCAGCTTGGAATCTTGGATATAGATCAACCAGATTTTGGAGACCGGCAAGTCTTTCGGGAGGGAGAAGTCCCCGTCTTTTGGGTATGTCGAACCTCGTCCGTCTCGAATGCCAGCCCTAATATTTATCCAGGCTTGCGGCGTCACACCGCAGATGGCGGTTGAATCGGCAGGTCACCTTATCGACAGATTGGTATTCGCTCACGAGCCTGGTCATATGCTGGTGACAGACTGGACATCTCAGGATCTCCAGAAGTTGCGACCGAGTAATATGTAGCTTACAGCCCGTCCCGTCCGAGAAGATAATGTACCTATGTTGAGAGGGACCTCGGTTCTTCATGCTGTAAGTCTGTTCTATTTAGGCATTCCTCTGCCGCTTTACAACACGTATATGCCAGGTGGTTCAAACATTCATCTCTGAAAAGGAATTCCTGCAACATTCAACCTTGAAAGTCAAGACACGTCCTCTTACATTCCAAAAGTGTTTAAACTAGGTAGTTCCTTCGTCAGGCTGTACACTTCGCGGTATGCCAAACCACCTGCACATGCAAGGGCCAACTGTCTATGGTCAACTTTCTATATGTTGGTTTTCTTCAAATCTGTATTTCGAACCCAAGCTAGCTATACACATGCCCACGGCATCATTAGAAACAGTCCTTCATCACACTTGACAGCTCTCCGCCGTAGTCAAACATAAACCCCCCGTTGGGCAATTGTTGCCAGGGAATCTCATCCGGCGCCGGAGCCATTCCTGTCCCAACTCCCATGATCTGGTCTTCCAAATTCCCAACTGCTTCGAACCATTCCATTAGCTCCTGCGTCATCTGCGCTCCGTCTAGCGGGGTTTGGCTGTTTGTGCTAGAACCTGCAGCGAAAAGAGGCGAGCCCGGTGGGCGGGATGGCCTTGGTTCTGAGGGCTCCACTGCTGGCCGGAGTTTCTGGATTCCCAGTCCCATCTCCGGGCCAAGCTTACGAAGACTCCGGATTGATTTCCAGAGGCGTCGGGAGACATATGATTTGGTTGAGAATCCCTTGACTAGCTTCAATGCCCAGTAGAATTCCTCCTTGCATGATCCACTGAACTGGGATGGAGCCTGAGACACGGCAAGAAACAAGACTGCCAGTGCGGAGACTAAGAACCAGTTGAAGGCCACCTGCTGGAGTTGATAGATGTCCGAGGTCTCGTTGAGCCGGGTGATAAAGCGAATCGTATCTTTGGCGAGACCGACTACCGTCTCTGACTCGGCCGGATACCGGACAATGTGCCCAGCCGTGTGCAGAACGGGACGGTGAATGAGCATACGCAGCTGGTTCGCGCGTAGATGGAGGAGCGCACGAAGGCGCCGAATGCTTCGAGAGCCTTCTACGCTGTCGCCAGACTCGGGTATGCCGTGATGATCCAGACGTAACTCATCGGGTATGTCACGAGCCCAACGCAACACCTGCCAATCTAGATAGTTTATTTCATCCTTTTTGATTTCATTCGTGTTATTAAAGGCCGAGATGAATTTCCAGACCTTGGCTGCTATCCGGCTGTAGCGAATCATGACACGCAGGTAAGGTGTTTTCTGCTCGGGCTCAGGCAGCCAGGGGTCAATGTCCGAATCCTCGAGGGCGAACGGCATCCCCGTTCCAAAGCTCCAACGCATATCAAGAACGTAGATGGACCAGAAGAGCCGCAAGACCCGCTCCTTGCCTTCGGCCATGATAGCTGGTTGACTTAATGTTTCGCGTCGATGGAGGCCTTTCTCCAAACACATGCGCTCCACGATTCCGATGGTTCGCCAGGCGAGTGTCTCTTCATCCATTTGGAAATAGAATATTGACTACCAAACCAGTTAGCACAAGTTAATTCCCCCAGTCCTTAGTCGCACACATACTACCAGCGTGAGAAAAACGATGCTCTTGATCTCAGGAGGTCCCCAAACACAGTTGTCCTGAACTTCTCGAACGCTGTCAAACAGGGCAATGGCTTGCTCACTGCGACCACTGGCTTCCGCCGTCAAGGCACATGCAAAAACCAACCGGAGAACGTATACGTCTTCCCGGTCCAGTGATTTCCGCTGCCTCAATTGCGCATCCGGGTCGATTGAATGATTCACCGTGCCATAAAGAATCTCGACCTGATCCAACAGCTCAGAAAGGTCCAACACCGGGTACATGATTCCCATCTCTTCTTCGTACACCCGACACAGGCGAAGAGCCTCGGTTTTGGGGAGGGCCCAGAGCGGGTCGACCACTTGGCGGATTTCCAAGTCCTGATGTGGAGCAGACGGTGAGGCGAGTGGCGATGGCTCCTGGGTCATATCCCCGTCACCACCTTCATTGCGCTCCACGATTCCTCGCTGCTGCAGGCTGGATTTGGCTAGATCAAAGCTAAATGCCGACGTGGTTGGGCCCTGAAAGTTCGTCTCCCTCGTGGATACCCGTCGTAGCGACCGCTGCGTTGGCAACATCCCATACGACCCATACGACCCGGTGGCTGGACGGAGGACACTGGACCGGCCTTCTGGCGAGCTCTCACTATTCGTCACTGAACGCACCGCCGCTGAGAGCGAGACAATTTGATCCTGCATTAACTTCATTTGGTCAAAGAGTCGCTCGAAATTCCTGTTTCCGTCAGTTCGCGTAAATTGGCCTTTCAACGTGGTCCCTACTCTTGCTCGCCGACGCTTTCTCGACGGGGATTTTCCACATAAACGCACTCGATGTCCTGCTTCCCACAACGATAACAAGGTGCTTGGCCATTGCACTTGATTTTGCGGCGCTTGCATTCATTACTGTCAAGGTATTAGAATCCCGGTTATCGCGTCAGTGCGAACACATACCAGGCTCTCGTAGTGTACTTTCGCCGTCTCTTGCGTGATCGGTCGTCCGGCATTTCATCAACCGAAGCTGCATTTTCCCATTGCAACTGGAGGTCCATGGTGTCGTATGACCGAAAAATGGCAGGGTTGAGAGAAAAGAGAAAAGAAAGTGCGGGGAAGAACTTTAGCCCCGGAACCCCGGAATTGGCGCGCAGTGGCGCCGTGGTTCGCCGAATAAGAGGCACGGAATAGGTCAATGGTCACATTCAAATTGTTCAGGTGGCTACGTTCGCTAATGACTCGCCAACTAAGTTGGTATACCCTACTCATCCCTCAGGTGTAAAACCACGTGTGATGCGGCAGAATCGGTCCTTGACGCTTTTATTCAAGGTTGGCGATTCCAAACTTCTACACGGCTCAGATAGTCTATACAAAAAAAAAACTCTCAATTTTCTTGTTACGTTCTCTCATCATGAAAATGCATCAGGTATCGTCAAGATCTGGCACCAACCTTACAGATCCTTGGTGCGTTCATCACTCCCCGCAATCCACTGCTCCAACTTCTTGGGATCGCGTGCAACGAAGCCCACCTTGAACGGCTTCGGGTCAGTAGTCAGGGCCGTCGGGATGGAGTTGCACTCGATACAATTCAGAATAGCATGATCCTCGGCCTTCTTGGCCGGGTACATCTTGAATGCGCTGATCAAACGCACAAAGGCCGTGAAAAGCTCTCGGTTCGCCAAGTGGGAACCTGCACACATGCGAGATCCGGCGCCGTATCCATAGTGGGGAGTGCCAGGTGTGTCTCCGAGGTCGAGATAGCGCTCTGGAATGAACTTGGTCGCATCCTTGAAGTGATCCTCATCATAGTCGGCGGCATAAGCATTCTAAACGGAATTAGCGCGGTCTCTAGGGTCTGAATGTGAAGATGGAACTCACCATGAAAAAGGTTGTGCCGGCGGGTATGGTAGCTCCGTTCCATTGGATATCCTTGGTGCTCTCCCGAGGCAGACAAATAGGGATGACAGTCCAGAATCGGAGAATCTCCTTGACAAGTGCAGTCACGTAGGGCACCTTCTCTTCAACCAGGCATTTCTCCCACGCATCACCATCTGGATAAACCTTCAGGATCTCCTCGTAGGCCTTCTTCTGGATTCGCTGACCGTCTTCCGAGGCCAGGTAAGCGATACCCATGATCAAGTTTCCGGGAACGGTATCCAGACCCGCAGACACCATGGTCAGACAGATTGATTTCACCTCAGCTATGACACAGATTAGCAGTTGTTTATCAGCCGGCCCACAGCGAGACGTACCATCATTTAGCTTGGCTTCGGGGTCCTTGAGAATGTTACCCGTGATACAGGGCTTGTCTGTACCCTTTGCGATACGGTCTTTGAGCATGTCCAGAAGAAAGGTTAGGTACTTGTCGCGACGAGCCCGGAACTCCTCAGCGTCGTTGTTCATCTTGGGCAGGATGCGCAATAGAGGAATGTAATCCTGCCAGTTGTTGGATGTGCTACGGAAGTTGGACACGCCGCGCTCGACATCGCAAATTTCCTTGAGTAAGTGATCATCAACGTTGCCCTCGATCCGGAAGCCATAGTTGAGAGTCAGGCTAGTGTTGAGAGCAAATCGCTGGAAGTACGCCGTCGGGTTCACATCAACGGTGCCGTTCTTGCTATCCCGATACAGCTCCTTGATGCTAGTGTTGGATTCAAGGTCGATGATGGGCATATAGGATTGTGTCGCCGGTCGGTTCAAGGCTGTGGCAGCGGCCTTGCGACGTCGCTTGCAGGATTCATCCCACGGAGAAGTACCGATGGTGAATCCCTGTGAGCTAGAAACCACACTGTGGAAAGTATGGAAAGTCGGTCGCGAAATCAAAGCTGACTGGTCCTTAATCCACAGTTGGCGCACTGAATCGAAGCTATTGGCAAAGACAATGCGCTATCCCGAGTCAGTTGTCGCTCACTCTCATCTCGTTGAGAGTATCTTACCTTGTTTCCCATGCGCACCTGGAAGACGGGACCCAATTTCTTTGCCCATTTTGCTGTTACTGTAGCATGTTTGTCTCCCAACTGCAGCAAGTTTCCGAAGAGGGGCACACCAGGGATTTCCGGTAGACCCTTGATTTTAGGTACATCTGTGCGGTTCAAGTAGCGGATGACGAAGTAGACGACCGTGACCACGGCGATGGCAAGCGTTTGGAACGACATGGTGATGGTTGACGACAGAAGCCAAGTCAAAGGTGGATTTTAAATATCAGCCATCCGAACGGCGCAGTTCCGAGCCTGGCATGACCTAGGCTATTGCCAGGGTACATCTGACACGCAGCTCGCTCAACAACCAGTTACATTGGCGATGAAGGAAACTCCGGGGCCGTCATAGTTCCACTCGCTTGCGGGGCCCACCGCGGACCCGCGGAATGATCCTCCGCGACCCCAGGTTTCAGGGTTTTCCTCGGTTGGATGACTAGAGCTCAAGGGGCCGTGTGACCCTAGTCGCTTCTACAAGCCATCCCCGCCTATGGTCGATGCTTGGGCGGAACGGAGCGGACGGTCTCCGCTTTGATAGAAACGGCTCAACGGCACATTAACGTGAATCTCATATGAAACACTCGGAATCCTTGGATTGAGCTATTCCTTGACGTTTCTGGTTTCTGTGCTATCTATCCTAATGCCTCAGTCGCCCGTGGCCCATCCGGTATTTGACATAGCTCAATAGACAAGGCACATCAAGACTCCAGGCTTGGAATCATGGGGTCTCATTGTTGGCCGTCAAAGAATCTTGCTAGGCAGTGTGATATGTTACGCTTCTCTATTTTTTCCCCGAAAGTTCTATCTAAAGACTAAAGACTAAAGTTCTCCTCCTCGGGTTTGTTCACAACTTAGCCATGTCCACAGTGCTCCTGCCTGAGTTTGGCAAACATGGCGCCCATTTAGCTCGGCGGCCTAGCATTTAACTCCTAATGCGGCTGCCCATTTTCGCAAGGCGCTTCGAGGCTCCGGATGGTCCGCGGGAGAATGTAGCTGATTGATCTCGTCCACTTCAATGATCTTGTCTTCCGCGATGCCCCACCTACGCTTCCAATTGCGCTCTGTATTGGTAACATAGCCATCACGAAAGAGCTTGCCGTAAACTACTTTTGCCTCCTTCCTGGTTCGCACTCGCAGGATGTCGTACGTGCTGAGTTGAGTCAGCATGGCGTCGCGATCGTGGCTCATCTGGCCATCAACAACGTGCACATGGACCCCGGACGCGCGAAAGCGCGACCCCAACATCCGATGCTCGGCCGGCGTCACAAAGATGGTGACTCGTGTGGGCGACACAGGGTACGCGAGAAGGTACGCCAGCGCGTCCGCATCCACGCCGGTCGGGATGGGTCCGATCACGAAGTTGTCGCCGCGCTGGATCGCCCGCTGGATTCGAGGCACGTAGTAGGTGTGAAAATAGCTTTCATCGGGCCCGGTGTCGATCGGCCCCGAAATGAAGGCGATCTCGGGCTGTGCAGTGGTAGTTATATTTGTAGTCATGTTAGGAGGCAAGTTGGAAAAGGGGAAGTTCCGTGGCCGGTGTGCGGAGCCTCAACTACTAGCATTTGGCCATTGATGTCTGGATAGGTTGACTGTTCTACATGCAGAACAACGAGCATTTGAAAGGAGACACTAATAATATAAACACAAACCACGCCTTGATCAACGGTGCATTTGTTCTGGATATTGAGGCCGTGGGTCAATTGATAAGATCAAAAGGGGTTGCCATGCTATTCGGCCGTCATACCTAACAAAGCGACTTTTCCCACACGGACCACGTACGTTCTTCTCGTTTGGTCTTTTATTTTACAATGTGGTGTCTTTGTGTGCAGATTGGAGCAGCCGTGTTGACTGGAGGGAACTAAGTGGGAAATGGAAAGAACATTGTATATCCGTATCCTGAAGGAGGGGGGGGGCCGGTCGCTGCTATGGAACTTGCTGAAAACTGCAAAGCTGGAAACCACGACCTTTCGAGCTAATGCTATCTAGGACATTGCTCATCGATACTTAAATAAACCATTTCTTCGTCTATGCTTCTTGACCCGGAATCACCATATCTTTGGCCTGAGGAACCAGGCGTCAAATGTCACCGCGTCCTCTCCGTGCTACGCGCGTTATCTACAACCTGCAAAACCTCAACGGCGTCGCGGGGTCTTTGCGACCACCATACAGAGAGCGTTAACATACGGGCCATGTCTTCTCAACCGTTTCTCCCCTTGTCCTCGCCTCCGGTATCGCCACGACTCCTGCCACGCCGCCCGAGCTTGGATCCTGAGCGCGAGATACTATCGACAAGAGGTCAACAGCGCATCCTGACTTTTTTGCCCAGTCGCGCGTCTTCCACGGCTTTGCAAGACTTGGACGAAGAAGCATCCTCTCCGCCAACTTTTCTTCGACGTGGATCCTTCTTGATTGGACACAGCAATCCTCGCTACCAATGGTGTGTGTGGCATGGCTGCTCTCTAGCGTCCGCTTCTGATCAAAGTACAGGCAACGATACTATCGACCACCGGAGTCCTTGAAAGGTCTCCGCAAACCCGTGTATGTACTTCAGAACTTGTCTCGGATGCAATCCGGCCTCTAATCCTGTACCATAGCCGACAGTACTATGAGCGCAACAATTCGTTGATCTCCCAATATCTCTACATCGATCGCCTCCTAGACTCGTCGCTGCCACACAATCTCATCGAAGACTATAACGAATGCCGCCATCTTGATGCATCCGGTAACCGTATGCACCAATCTCCTCCGGACAGCCCACCGGAGCTGACTGAACAGCCTGATTCCAAGGCCGCCCGGATCAAGCGCACCCCACACAATCTCTACCGGATTCCTGATGAAACGGCGCCGTTGCTTCAACATGCCGAGGACCCAGAATTCAGTCATCTTATGCCCGAACTCGAATCGCACGGTGGAATGTCCCCTGAGAAGGAGGAGCAATTAATCAACCTGGCCATTCGTATCAACTTCGCCGCGAATGTTGCGCTGCTGGGATCCAAGATAGCAATCATCGTACTCATCAGCTCTTTGTCAATGCTGGCGGGGCTAGTCGATGGCGTCCTGGACTTCCTCAGTACAGTCATTGTCTGGGTCACAACTGTCATGATCCGCCGCCAAGACCGCAATCAATACCCCATCAGTCGCCGGCGTTTGGAGCCAGTGAGTGTCTTGGTTTTCTCAGTCATCATGGTCTGTTCGTTTTTCCAGGTGGCTTTGACCTCCTTCAACAAATTAGCTGGAGATGACCACACAGTGGTAGAGCTCTCGATTCCCACGGTATGTTTGATGGCAGGAACCGTTGTGGTCAAGCTGTTTTGCTGGGTTTGGTGCCGCCTCATTCCTAGTCCCGGTGTTCAGGTGCTGGCACAGGACGCAATGACAGATGTTGTCTTCAACACTTTCAGTATTATCTTTCCACTTGGTATGGGTTTCCCCTCGATCCCGCTTCCCGCAATAACTGCCTATAGACTGACCATTCATGAATTAGTCGGATCGTTCGCTGGCCTGTGGTTCCTTGATCCGCTCGGAGGTTTGTGCCTCTCGGTGTACATCATGTGGAATTGGGGCCGGACGGCTAGCGACTACATCCATCGATTGACGGGAGCAGCGGCTTCACCCACAGACCATAGCATACTGCTTTACATGACGATGCGTTTCTCTCACGTCATTCGGAAGATCCAAGACCTCAAGGCCTACTATGCAGGGGACAAGTTGAACGTCGAAGTTGATCTAGTCGTCTATGAGCACACTAGTCTACGCGACGCCCACGACATCGGGGAGAGTTTGCAGTACATTCTTGAGAGCGTGCCCACCGTGGACCGCGGCTTTGTACACTTGGATTACGACGAGTGGAATCTTCCAAGTCACATGAATCAGTTGGATCGTTAGTCGGAGATTGAGTTATGACACCTGGCCCGGTTTGCTGCATGATAGCTACGAAAACTTTTCCAAACATGGCGTACATCAATCATTCATCTAATTGTACATTAAAAATCAACCCATGATCCAAGAATTCAGCAAATATGCCTAAATAGTGGACGACGGACGACATAGAAGAGCATCCAGTGACTTCATACTATCGAAAGATGAGCTGGAGAAGTGGGAAAGAGCAAGAGATGCATCAGGCTGGGTAACACTTGAGTCTAGCGAGGCGGTTGCGACGATGGATGCAGCGGCCTTGGCAGTCCGCCTTGAGACGATCCTTGGCTGTAGACACGATGATGTGTCGGCGCGGAGGGAGGCTCGCCCAGCGAGCCTGGACCGGATGGCCGTTGAAGGGGCGGAATCGGACCTGATGTCGCTGGTGTGGGCGGCGCATAGCCCATCCCGCTACCAGGCGGATGCATGCCTGCTGGTGGAGTATACGAGCGGCCGATAGTTGCAAGTGATGGCATTGATCGGCCACCCTGAGCCTGGGGTGGAGGAGTGCTGTGTCCGTATTGGGCAGGCCCACCAGTCAGGCCGACAGGTGTGGAGCGATGCGACTGGTGTGAGCCGTTAACCAAGGTCTGCACATGTTGCTGATAGCTCTGGTTATGCGCTTGTGCCGAAGCAGGAGTAGACGATGCTGCTGAGGCGTAAGCGGTCTGCGATGCGGATTGGCGGGTTGGGAGGCCGAATAGGCTGGCCGAAGACTGAACAGGCGTTGATTGCTCTTGGCGGGAGCCAAAAGCAACACTGCTGGCCCGCGATGGAGGAGAACCAGGGCGATACACAGATGACTGGGAGGGCAAATCACGAGACCCAGATGGTGCAGGGGCCGGCTGCGTGAAGACATTTGGGTATGAAGAACGCTGAGAGGCCGGCGGCGGCGTCGGAGCGGGGGATGGGGCAGAGAAGTTGCCTAGGGAAGCTGATGGCTGCGGCGGAGCGGATGCGTAGGGCGAAAAGGAGCTCTGGGGAGCCACTGATGTTGATGCACGACCACTTGGCGGCGGCGGCGGCTGTGATTGTGAAGGCGGGCCAGCTTGCTGTGCCCGGGGATCAAATCGTGCCATCCAATCGTTGTTCGCCGATGCTCCCGAGCCACCTGGAGGAGGCCCGTAATTAGAGTATTCCGGATAACCACGCGAAGGTGTCGGATACTGGCTTTGTTGAGAATAACTCGATGACTTTGGCCCAGCACCTGGAATAAGCCCCTCGTCAGGGCGAGCAGTGCCAGCAGGCTGGTAGGCGGATCTCGATCCAGAGGAGCTAGAAACAGGAACAGAAATTACCTGTTCACTAGCAAATCGCTTCCGCGGCTGCGGATCCTCCGGCTCGTCGTTGAGAATGCTCATGATGTTGGAACGCTTCGCGGGAACCTGGCGGGAGGTTGACTCAGGACCCGGAGTAGCACTCGGGCGAGGAACGTCTTTGACAGGTGATAGAACAGGCCGTGGTGATTGAGCCAGGCCAACTGGCTGGCCGGGGAGCGAGTAGTATTGTCTCTGAGCGAAGGGGTCGCGGTGGACAGAAGAGATATCAAGCTCAGGCCGAGGAAGCTGTTGCGGTGACCCCGGGGCTTGTGTCAGACTCGGGTGGCGTGAATGCGACGGAGGAAGAAGAGATGGCGGTGGTTGGGTAGACATGTAGCCCTGGGCGGATAGAGGCTCCATGCGGGCCAAGTCTGGTGGCATAGGTGCGCCAGGGTTATGCCGTGACGGGATTTGCATGTCCTGAGCTCGAGGGGTCGAGTGCCCCATCATTGAATCTCGTCGGTCTTCAGTGAAGTACCCAAGACGCGGTCCTTGTATCCGATGAGCTGCCCCAGACTGAGTGCGCATCGCCCGAGCAGGATCCTCGCCGAGATTGGAGGCCACATTCGGCACGGGTCCAGCGTTAGATGCTTGTGCAAGTGTCGGGTAGCGGCTCGAGCCCCGTTCGTTGTCAGACATAGGTCGTCCATGAAGGGGCATGGGCTGAGGTGACATGGCGAGAGGCTTGCCCTTGGACGAAAACCGTGCCTCGTCGGCCTCGGTCATCAACTCGCCATGGGGAGCAAGAGGACGAGGCACAATAGCAGACGGGGTGGCCTCATACCGGCGCTTGGGCGCGGCTGTGGGCACTGGCAAAGCACCAGTTGGTTCGCCGCGAGCTTTCTTTTCCTCTGCAATCAGGAGTATCTCTTCGAAATCTTTCTGCCCCGAATCGAGCCGGCGCTGGTAGTAATTTTTTACCTGCATTTCTCGGTTAGCATGAAAAAGGCCGCGGGACTCAGAATATGATAAACCTACCATGACCGTTGTCTTGGTCTTCATGAAGTTCGAGATACCCTCAAAGTCACGTCCAAAGTGTGCGAGCAATCGCGGGAAATCGCGTTGTTCCGGTACAGACCAGTAGCTGGTCGGTTGCATGCCTCCATATCCAGTCTCCATCGCTTTCGCCGGCATGGTAGTCTCCGCTTCGGTTGTATCAAAGACATACATGCCTTCCTTAGCTCTCCCACGCGCTGTCCTGGAACGCGGCATTTGGGGGTTGAGATCCTTTTCGATGGGCTCTCGATCCTGAGGCATAATACTTTCTACCATCCCGTCCGCAACTAGGTCCATTTGTGGCATGACAGTAATGGGGGTAGTGCTTTGCGGAGTTGGTCCCTGTGATTTCTGATCCGGCTGAGTAGTCCTCCCACGGCGTTGGCCCCGAGTGCCTCCAGCCGTTCGACCACCACGCCTAGATGCAGGTTTCTCAAGGAGCTCGCCGTCCTTGCCCATCTGGCTGCGGCGTCCGGTGACAGAACCCTCGGGTTCATTATAATCACCAAAAGTCGGCGCTGCTGCACGTCGTGGACGTCCAGTGTCCGTCACAGGAGCGGGATCCTCCTCGCCATCGAAATCTGGCTTCACTACACCCAAATCGGCAATAAGAGCATTGGATTTCGGCCGAGTAGACTTTTGTTTCCCTTTGCCGCGACGACTCCACCGCTTATTGAGCTTCGCTTTGTACTTGATCTCCTCTTTAGTGAGATAGTAGTGAATGATGCACTGCTTGAAAGTCCGACCGGGCAAAGACTCGGCAATCTTACCCCATTTCTTGGGGTGCGCCATGAAGGCATTTGTGAAGATTTCATGTTCCTTCTCAGTAAAATCGTTCCGTGGCGGTATAAAACCAAAGACATCCAGGGCATGGCGGGCTTCAACAACGTTGTTCACATCCTTATAGACGCGAGCAATCTCCTCTTCACGCTCTAGCATGTCTGGAATGATTGCCTCGCGGCTCAGATCGGGGCGAGCAGTCGCCATTTTCGTTCTGCGACGTTCCAGCTCCTCTTGCGCAGAGATTTCAGAAGCTCTCAGCGCATTGAGGAAGTCAAGCTCGCTGTTACCCTTGTATCGTCGACTCTCGCGTCCTTCTGATGTTGGTGCAGGGGACACAGGAGCGGGAGGCGCAGGTGGCGACGCAGGGCCCGGAGTCATGGGCTTCTTGTCCTTGGAACGATCCATTTCCCAAATCGCCAAACGCCAGGGCTTGTAATATGACATATATTCATCCCGGAGCACGGCATTCTTCTTTGCAATTTCCTTCTGCTTCTTGGAAATTTTGCTGCAGAAGGTGTTTCTGAGGCGCTCCTGAACCGAGACATTTTCCTGATATACCTCCAAATCGGATAGTGGAGTGGGAGGGCCAGAGTTTAGGAAAGGTAGACTATCAATGGTGATTTCAGGATGCGACTCCGGGGGCGAAACGACAGGCTCTGGGTGGGCCTCGGGCTCGCGCTGTTCCGGTTTGAGATATGGGTCGAATGTCACCACACGCTCAGGAACAGAAGCATTTGAAGGCTCTTCATGCTCGACTGATGGGAGGGGAAGCGCATCCGATGCAGGCTGTCGTCCCTCCTCGTGGGCGAGCATACCCAGCAACTGGATTCGCAGCAACAAGGAAACGATAGTGGGATCTTCTAAAGGAGGGGGTGGCATCTCAACTCTCAGGAGCTGCATATCTCGTTCAAAAATCTGCTTTCGCTCCTCCAGATACTCTTGGTTGAAAACCACATTCTCTTCTTCCTCCTCGTCGCTTGGTTGCGCAAAGTCGGGAATCACAGCAGAGTCTCCGTTGTCATCCTCTTCTGGTCCTCCTTCCTTTGAAGGATTCTCGGTAGAGACAGGCACCGGCGCTGGACTGGTACGGATGGGAAGCTGCATGGAAGGTGAACTTGGCGAGGTAGGCTTTTCAGCCTCGTCACTGGCCATCTTGTGAAAAGCCTGTTCATCGTCCCGGGCTGGCGAGCTTGGTCGGATAATTTGGCGCGGTGGGTCGTCCGCTGGAAGAGGGGCATCATATTCATCGACATCCCTTCTTGGAGGCAGACTCGATACAGATGGAGCACGGCTGGGATTGGGGCGAGCCCACGGTTTGTTACCTTTATTTGGTCCCCTCGGCGAAGCGGCCGGCCTTGGTTTATATGCCCGTGGACCTGTGGGGATTGTTGATGACTGCATTTTTGGGGAGATAGAAGTCTCCCGAGATGATGTTCGCGGCCCCGGTGGGGGTAGTCGTGCAAAGGTGGGAGATATGTTGATTGAATTCGACTTCGTCATTCTATGGGTTTCGCCTAGGCCTGAAACAGAATCACGCTTGGCCATGGCTGCTGGAGCTGTTGGTGGAGATCGATCGGAGAGGTGAGTAGATGCTTGGGAGGCACGAATTGGTTCATCTTGCTGGTGGCCGCCATCCGAGGAATAGAAAGTAGGGTCTGGGGATCTCTCGACTCGTTCGGCTTTCGGGCCCGTTGGAGGCTGCAACGATGGACGACGTGGTCCATCTGTTCGATCTTTCTCAATTTGGGGTGATGTATCAGTGGTCGGCCGCCTTTCAGATGGACCTTTGCCTGCCGGCGCCGACGGTATGGGGGCAGATACAGAGCCGAAAGCAGGGACTGGAGGAGCAGATGGAGGAGGTGAATGTTGGGCAATGGGTATCAGATCCTTAGGGGGTTCGGGGCGAAGAGGGGCGGGCTCCGAGCGTTCGCTATCACGTCGAGTTTCGATCCCGACTGGGCCGGAGACGATTGATGCTTTTCGTGCCTGGTCGACGGGGGGCTGGTCTGGCAGGCGGTCAAGCGTAGGAGGCCCTGGTGGGAGTGGCATGGTATTGGGGTTTGAAGATGCATTGGAGCTGATTGGACCACGACTAGAGGCTCGACTTTGAGGTCGTTCGCGTTTCCAAGGTTCTAAAGGCCGTTCGCGGTCCTCACGATCGGGGCGCCGAGGATCCCAGTCATCCCGTCGGTCAAATCGTTCCCGTCGGTCTTGGTCGCGATCCCGATCTCTCTCGCGGATATCCCGGTCACGGTCTCGATCAAGCAAACGGTCGCGATCCATTTCGCGCTCTCTGTCACGATCAGGCAGGCGATCTCGGCCCCGATCCCGCCATGCCTCGCGAGAACGGCTTCTTCGTCGAAATAGAGGTTCTCGGTCATCCATAAATGTTGGCCGGCCTCGCCCTCGGCCTCCTTCCCAGTCCCCACGCCCACGTCCTCGCATAGAACCACCGCGCGGGTGGCCACCATTGGAGGGTGGGCCGTCAGGACCACCTGATGATGCCGATAGTAGACTATCACGAGAGTTGCGTCGCATGCGAACCAATTCGAAGTCACGTCCGGGGGGGTCTCTCAGGTCACGAAAGTCGCGTGTGGGGGAGCGTGAGCGGCCGCGTCCAAAGCCCATCCGAGGCCCATCTCGAGGGTCGAAGTTGCGGTCGCGACGACCCCAGTCCCGGTCCAAGTCGCGGCGGAATGGGGGTGCATCGCGATTGTCTCGAAAGTCGCGGTCGCGGTCGCGGTCTCGCATGTCTCGGTCACGGTCACGGTCTCTAAAATCACCACGGCCATAGCCACGTCCTCGACCACTACCAAAGCCCCCTCGAGGGGAGTCGACTAGAGCGCGGGGACCACGCGGAGGCTCCCTGTCAAAAGAAGAAGTCCCGTCATCGGGGCCACGGGGACCGACAGGTGCGCGGCGGTCCCCGAAGCGCGGAGGGGAGCGGTCACGGGAGTTAAACCCGGACGAAGGGGGAAATCGAGACGACATTACCAGGTCATGCTCTGGGATGACCTGGAGCGGGTAACTTGAAGAGCTTCAGGGAATGAAGAATCCAATACTCATTGGGGTGGGTTGCACGTGACTGTATATGCACGGGCCATGTGAAGATGGGTCCCCTAAATCGGTGATCAAAAAGGTAAGCTTCACTGCAGTGAACGAGGAGGGGGAGGGTTGGTGAATGGTGAGCCGGGGGATCCAGGTAACAAGCAAGGCAGAACGACCTGACAGGCCACGTCGACATCCATTTCCCCGTCCACAGCTATCGCCATGGCAGACCCACGATCACGTGGCCGTGAACCTGACACAGGGAAGGGGCGACCCGGCTGCACGGAAACGGGGTCTCGAAAATGCCCGATCGGGAAAGGACGATCTTCAATGTCGAACTCAACATCCCCGATTTTCCCCAATTCCCCTAATTCCCTATATCCTTCTCTATGAACCCGGCTCATGTACGAACCACACTTCGTAAGGTACATACTGCATTTTACTAATTTTGCAAAGTTCTTCTAAGCAACTGTCTACAACCACATGCTTTCTTCGTTATGAATTTTCTAAACCCCTCGACCTGCTCTATACTCAGAGCTTGCGCATTCCGGATCACCTGGAGCAAGCGTAGATCGAGAGAAATCATCAAACTGTGCAAAATCTCCTTAATCTTCATAGTCTCGGGTCCATATCCCTAATCGTTTTTTGACCATTTCAAGGTGCCTAGACTCGATCAGACCGTTGTCGCCTCAGGTGTCAATGTGTGCCTGACTATAACGTGTTCCCCGCTTAAAAAAAATATATCGCCGACGGCCCTAGCCTAACCCCTCCCTACACTGGCATTGTGAAGGAAACGAGCTCATATTGGATAGGGTGATATCATCACGCGAATATTCCTCAAATCTTGCTCATTTGACCTTTCTCTCCTCTCCTCTCCCTCCCCTCCCATCCCATCCCCCATTGTTCACAATGAGTTCCCAACCGGTCTCCGCACCCCCCGCCTCGGCGACTGACTCGGTCCTGCTCGTCTCTGAGCCCATGCCTGAAGGCACTAAGGAGGTCTCCGGCGTGGATTTCGATCGATTCCAGGATCGAGACATCACTGTGGCCGAGCTGGTGGACAGCCTGACCAACACTGGATTCCAAGGAAGTGCCGTTGCCGAGGCCGCCCGCATCATTAACGAAATGGTACGCTTGTGATTCGGTCAATTGGACCAATGTTTCAAATCCGACGATACTAAGTCGTTCATCTCTACAGCGTGCCTTCCGCCATCCCGAGACCGGTGAGAAGACCACCATTTTCCTCGGATACACCTCCAACCTGATCTCTTCCGGCCTTCGAGACACCCTTCGATATCTCGTCAAGCATAACCATGTGTCAGCCATTGTGACCACCGCGGGTGGTGTTGAGGAGGATATTATCAAATGCCTGGCCCCGACCTACTTGGGAGCGTTCTCCACCCCCGGTGCTGGGCTACGAGCCAAGGGTCTCAACCGCATTGGCAATCTTCTAGTGCCAAACAACAACTACTGCGCCTTTGAGGATTGGGTGGTCCCCATTCTGGACACGATGCTTGAGGAGCAAGAGGCGGCAAAACTGAAGGCCCGGGAGACGGGTGACGAGGAGGATGAGCTCCACTGGACACCCAGTCGCATTACCGAACGATTGGGTCGGGAGATCAATAACGAGGACTCGGTTCTCTACTGGGCGGCCAAGAATAGTATCCCCGTATTCTGCCCAGCTCTGACTGACGGATCCCTGGGAGATATGCTCTACTTCCACACCTATAAGTCATCGCCGCAGCGGCTCCGGGTGGATATCGTGGATGATGTGCGACGCATCAACTCGATGGCGGTCCGAGCAGCGCGGGCCGGCATGATCATCCTGGGCGGCGGTGTTGTCAAGCACCACATCGCCAACGCGTGTCTCATGCGGAACGGAGCCGAGCACGCCGTCTATGTCAACACGGCGCAGGAGTTCGACGGTAGTGATGCGGGAGCTCGGCCCGACGAAGCCGTGAGCTGGGGCAAGATCAAGGCGGATGCTCAGGCAGTCAAGGTGTACGCCGAGGCTACCGCAGTGTTCCCGCTGATTGTGGCGGCCTCGTTTGCGCGGGTAGCCCCGTCGCAGAACTCGACTCAGAATTGAAGGCGACTGAATAGCCGACACGGTGATGCAGGGTCCCGCGAGACACGACGATTGGGTACCAATCACAACAATCACGACTGACACTCCACCCGCTTTCCCCCGGGGCTTCATGGACGATGGAGATGCCAAACCCACACTCGGACGCGGCACGGATGCCGAAGAGTCTGGATCCCGAATCTGCGCACCCAGACATACCGATATACCCAACTCCAACCTAGGAGGTGACTCGAGGCTATAGCCGTAGAGGGTCCCTCAGTGCATCCCTTTATTTCCCCCTTTTTTTTTTTTTTTTTTTTTTCCAATTTTGCCTTTCGCCAGGGACAAAACCAATTGCAGGGATAGCCGGATAATCGGAAACACGGTCCCCACAAGGTGGCGAATAGGTGGCAAGGAAAGGATTTTCGAAGCACGTTAAAAGATCACCCGAATTTAGCAATTCCCATTTAAGGTTGGCTCCCTAAGCGGAGTCGGGATCCACTGCACTATTGCCGATCAGGAAGGGGGGTCACCGCCAGTTTGTAGCGTAGAAGTACAAAGTACATAGGGCTGCGAGGGTAAGAAACGGACACGAGAGACACTCGGTACAGGAGATAGGTCGAAAGAGTCAGGCCGATTCACACCGATCAACGAAACACAAAAGAGGAAAGAGCGGGAAAAGATAGAAAAAAGGAAAAATGAAGGAACGGCCCCACTCCCCCCGGACTTCAAATCAGATGTTCAAAATTGTTCCTGTCTTATCTCTCTTTCTTCCCCTCAACCCTTTTTTCCGTGCACTCCGACACTCTCTTCACACTCTCTTCACACTCTCTTCACACTCTCTACGTTCTTCCCCTCCCCCCTCTCTCTCCCCCTCGTTCCTCAATTTCTTTCAATCCCCCTATATACACTCGCTTGCCTATCATAGACGGCCGTTTACCCTTATCTCTCCGGTGGATCGCGGTCTTGACCCGAACGTCTAGTTTGGTCTGATCTGCCTCCGATTGTGACACTCAACTCGCCTCGTTTGCTTTTCGTTGTGATTTGAGGGAATTGGCCATGGATTCCTCTCCAGAACCCGTGAACAACCGGTCGGTATCCGAGACGGGAGCCAACCGGGAGTCGTCCGATTCGACTTCGAATTCCCTAGACACGAATACCACCCCAATTCAACCTTCAGTCGATACCGTTGAACCATCCGCGCCCGTTTCACCGATCCAGTCTCGGGTTCCTACGCCACCGCCAACTGTTGCCCCCAGCGAAGAGATCGAACATGCGTATTGGGCTGAGTTCCAAGAGGACACAACCACCCCAGATGAGGAGGAGCTGAAGGAGATCAACGGGGCCGATGCCGACTATAGTGCTTGTGATCGTTAGTTTGACCCCAACCCCAGGACTGGAGGGAAGATAAACGGTTACTAACGCCCATGGCAGACACGTATTGGGAAAACAACTTCTTTCGAGACCTTGATGATCCCGAGTATGCTCCTGGGGAGAAGGCCCGCGTGACGTGGACTATCAAGGGCATTCGGGGTACTCCAGAGTCTCCCAACCGGGCCAAGGTTATGCGATCCCCGGCCGCCTTTATCGGAGGTTACTGGTGGCGAATTAAGTTTTATCCTCGCGGCAACAATGTCGGCTCTCTGAGCATTTACATTGAATGCTCCCCGATTTTGCCCCCTCCGGATGATATACTCCCCGAGACCGAGTTCACCGTTCGCCGAGGTACTTCCGATGTCAGTTTGAAGGACTGTATTCCTGATGTCAGCCTGAAGACCCCAGCGACAAAGGATACCACTGCCTGGCAGGACAGTTTCAAGTCCCAAGACCCCGCCGCGGTTACGGCCCCCCGAGCCAACCAGGAATCATCTGCTAGCCCGTGGCGAGTGGCGGCACAGATCGGTGTCATCGTATACAATCCCGATGAGCCTCGAACGGGATGGATGCAGTCCTCGTGTCACCAGTTCAACCCTCACAACCTGGACTGGGGATGGACTTATTTCCACGGTCCGTGGGATCAAATTCACCAGCGTCGTCGTGGTCAACACCGGGCCCTGCTGAACAATGACACCCTTGCCTTCGATGCCTATATTCGTGTGATCGATGACCCAACCCGGTCATTGTGGTGGCACCCAAGTGATGCCGAACCCACCTGGGACAGTCTGGCCTTGACCGGATATCGTCCTCTGGGCGATTCGGTGATCAATCACAGTGCGGAGGTTGCTGGCTTGGCTTCATGGCTGCACATTGCTCCATTCTGCAAGATTATTCAGAACGTGGATGTCCTCGAACATCTTACCAACTGTGATGTCAAGCCCAAGCCTTTGTGTGATGCCCTTCAGAAGCTCTTGTGGCAACTGCGCCGCCGTACCCAGTCTCTCCAGTACGTTGACACCGATGCCATTACATCTACCTTGCGCAACCTGCGTGAGTTCTCAAGTGATGTTTCGGAGTTCTGGGAACGCCTCCGTCGGACACTGGAGTTGGAACTTGTGGGTACCGATGCCGGCAAGGAACTCGCCAAACTCTTCGACAGCCCATCTCCAGACTCGGCCTTCGTGAATACCCTGCCCACAGCCTTCAACTCTCGCATCTGTGTTCGGGCTGATGAGGTCAAGTCTACTGGTGAGGCTGTGAAGGGATATCTGGAAAAGAACCCCGGATCTTGGACACTTCCACCCGTTCTCCATGTGGAACTCGGCCGCCATGTCTTGGACAAGGCTATGCGCTGGCAATTGCACTTCAACAAGGTGGATTTGGACGAGGAGTTGGACCTGGCCCCATTCATGGTTGACGGCCAGGACGGCAAATATGTTCTTTACGGCTATGTCGTTCACCGTGGCCGTCGCACCTCCGGGAAGTTCTTCAGCATCCTTCGTCCAGCCGGCCCAGGAACCAAGTGGTTGGCATTTGACGATGGTAGCGACAATCGCGTGGAATGTTTGACCCAGAAGACCGCAATGGGCCCTCATCTTGGTCTTGATGCTTCACAGACCGTGGACCACAAGAAGGGCCATGATGTTCCCGTGGTGGCCATGTACGTGCGCAACGACATGGTGTCAGAGCTTCTGCCTGGTCCTCAAGGACCTTGGGAGGTTTCAGAATCTCTGAAGCAGTACTATGAGACCGGTGTCTACTCGTCTGTTCCAGTAACTGGTGCGGCGCCAACGAAGGATGATGTCCAGGTTGAAGTGTACTCCACCACTGAGTACGATGAACTGAACAGCCTGTTTGACACCTACGATCTCATGTCTCACTCCAAAAAAGCCAACAATGTCATGTATATGAGTCTCCCTCGTTCATCCCGCCTTTCTGAGCTCCGCAAGAAGATTTCTCTGTGGAAGTCGGCCGGCGAGGATTTCGTTGGACCTGAGCGCGTACGTCTTTGGCACATCGGACACACTCGTGCGCAATGCGGGCCTACCCTGGCATTTGATTTGATCTCCGATATGAACGTCCCCTTGAACACATCTGGTGGTACTCTGCGTTTCTGGATGGAGACGATTTCAGAAGGTAAGTTGAACCCGCCCCGCTTCAAAGTTCTTATTAACGTGTCAATCTCAGAGGATGCTAAATTCTTTGCAATTCCGGATCCACCTTCTTTAGCTGCAGCTGAGGACAAGGTTGAGGAATCTATCGTCGAGAGGGCTATTTCCGGCACCCCTGAACCACAATCCTCTGGGCCTGATGGTGACGCCGTTGCCAGCTCATCTAGTGGTATTCATGAGATCGTTGCCACAACATCCGAAGATCTGAACACTACCAGCAACGTACCTTCTTCGCCCCCGCTTGCGACCTCGTCTCCTGAAATTGATGCCTTCGCGGAAGAAAGGGCAGAGCATGATGCTGTGCTCGCTGTGGTCGCGGCTCATGATCAACAAGTCACGGACACTGCCTCTTCTGGTACTCCTGAAACAAGCTCTTCTGGCGCTGCTCCTCCATCTGCATCCCTCGACACTCCTGTTACAGAGCTTGCAGTTGCAACCCCTACCGAGCCCGAGATGACCCTGCCGGTCGGCCATGCGTATTATTTCATCCAGGTGTTCGATGCGGACGAGCAGGTCCTCCGTACAGTGGGCACGTTCTTCTCGAAGCTCGAGGCAAACGTCAAGGCGTCTATTCGGAAGCACCTGAAGTGGCCCATCCGCCGAGACTTCCTTATGTGGAAGCGGGTAGATGGCACCACAGTCACGACCGTGTCCCCGGCCGATACTTTCTTAGATGTTGTCGTTCCCCATGGCTCCTGTATCATTGTCGGGGACAAGCTGAGCAAAGAGAAGCGATCTCAGCTTGGTGTTTCCGGCCTATTTTCGAGCCCTGATCGCCTGGTCCAATACCAGTGGGCCGCGTCGCGCAACCACCCGATCCAAGGCTTCACCGGTACCAAGACTGTCGAGGCTACTTTCACTAGCGACTACTATAGCGGAGATTTCCTGAAGGGCTACTACCATGGCCACGGCAAGCACTTCTCGGGCACAGGAACTGTCTATGAGGGCGACTTTGTCTTCGGGCGGCGCCATGGGCCGGGCAAGATGGAATATCCTACTGGTGACACTTATGACGGTGATTGGGTCGAGGATGTGCGCCACGGACAAGGCACTTATATCGAAAAGAAGACCGGAAACAAATATGTTGGTGGTTATAAGGATGGCAAGCGGCACGGTAAGGGTATCAGCTACTGGGAGGTGGCCGATGAAGAGACCGATCTCTGCCAAATCTGCTACTCTGAGGAGCAAAACGCCGTCTTCTGCGACTGTGGCCATGTCTGCTCTTGCGTGACCTGTGCCAAGCAGGTAGATCTGTGCCCGATTTGCCGCAAGACCATCAAGAGTGTCATCAAGATCTACAGGACCTAGAGACAGTCCGAAACATTTCGGAGTTTTGTGCGCATTCTGATTGTGGGTCTGTTTGGTTTTCATGTACACAGGGCCATTGGAAGGTCTTTGTATGAAATTTTTGTTTTTGATCTATTAGCGACTGGTATTTTGGGGACCGTGGGAGTGATGTGTTGATTATTTTACTCTCATGCTGGATAATTTTGCATGCCACCATTGGTGGATATAGACATCGTTTATAGACATACACGCATAGAATTGCGTCTGAAGCTGAATGAAACGTTTTTTTGACATTGAAAGAATCTAACAAGGTATATGTCCATTTGCGCCATCCACCCAACTAAAAGAAGATGCTTTTCAACTTGCCAGAGCTATACATATGCATGAGACGCTCAAATGTCAAGAGCTTATTTGGCCACCTTCTTGGCCTTCTTTTCCTTTTTGTCGCCCTTGGCCACAGTCTTCTGCTCTCCGTCTGTCTTGGTCACGGTCTTCTTCTCTCCCTTGGCCTGGTTGGAGGACTTCTTCGTAGACTCAGCCTTGGGCTCCTCCTTCGTGGCCTCAGCCTTCGACTCCTCCTCCTGGCTGGGCTCGTCGGACTTTTTTGAAGCATCTCCCTTGGTCTTCTTGGGCTTCACTGCCTTGGGGTTGAGACCCTTGCGACGCAGACGGTTGCGCTCAGCACGCTCGATTCTGTCCGTATCCTCGGTTTCCTCGAAAGGACCAAAGGCACCGCCCTCGAAGTCCATTGCGTCTTCTTCACCATGGCCGATGGGGGTCTTGTCGATCACATCATCGGTAGAGGCAGCCTGAGAGCTAGCACGAGCTGGGCGGCGTTCGCGAGCAGTGGTTTCATCGGTTGGCTTAGCCGCCGGGGTAGGGCCGGTCTTCTTCAATTTACAGACATAGAAACCGTCGACGTTCTCGCGGTGCGGGAAGTAACGGCGGGTGAGAGCCATTTTGGCATCGAACTTCTTGCCCATATAGCTGATGAATCCGGGGCTACCGAAGTCACCCAAGCCGGTGTCGACAATCTTGACATTAGGTCGCTTGCGCAAAACATATTGCACGACCATTTCATTCTCCTCGACGGTAACACTGCAAGTTGAGTAGACGACATATCCACCGGTCTTGGAATTATGGTCGACAGAGTCGATGGCGGCCAGAAGCAGCTGTCGTTGCATGTGGGGAATGGCCAGGAAGTCACGCTCATCCTTGGAGGTCTTCACGCCAGGATCCTTAGAGATAACGCCGGTACCGGTGCAAGGAGCATCAAGAAGGACACGGTCAAAGCCACCCATAGCCTTGGGGAAAGCTGTGCGAGCATCCATGTTGGTGACAATGGTGTTCTTGCAGCCCAAGCGGTGGATGTTACCGATCAAACCCTTAGCACGGGGCTTGCTGGCATCGTTGGCAATCACAGTACCGGTGTTGCGCATCAAAGCAGACATATAGGTAGTCTTACCACCGGGAGCGGCGGCCATATCAAGACAGCGTTCATTGGGCTGAGGAGCCAGCGCCATGACGGGCAGGAACGAAGAAGCAGCTTGAAGAATGTAGTGACCAGCGAGGTATTCGGGTGTAGCACCCAGAGGGACAGGAGATTCAAAAACCTGCAGTCCAACCTTGGACCACTTGCCGACAGGCTCGAGCACGACACCACGGTTGATCAGGGCTTGAGCGAGGGATCGACGGTTCGTTCGGAGAGTATTGGTACGAATGACAACGGGACGGGGAGTCTCGTTAGCCTCGAAAAAGGCAAATGCCTCCATCGGGGTAAACAGGTTGAACAGCTTCTCGGCAAGGAATCGGGTGTAGCCGTAGTATGTGCAGATGTCGCCGAGCAAAAGATCGAGGTATTCGGCACGCGACTTGCCAGCTTGGCCCAGGGTCTTCAGGTCTCCGAGAATGCGAATAGTATCCGTGATGCGCTGGCGCAGGAGCTGTAGATCCGGGGCGAGACCCTGCTGGGCCTGGTCGGCGAAGACATCAGGACCGTCGCCGGCAATGTTGGTCTGCATAGCCGCATCCTGCAATTCCTGCTCTGCCTCCTCCTCCTCAGCCTGCATCTCCAGATCGAGTTTCCTTGAGAGTCCCTCGATGTTGGCAGCGGTCAATCTCTCCTCGGCATCGGAAAGGTCTTCGTCGTCTGAGAACATGGTTTCGCGGGGATGATCATCCTCATCGGAGTCGACAACCGAATCATTCTCGGGCTCATCATCCTCCAAGTCCGAGAGTCCCTCGACCTGGTCGTCACTATCCATGGAACCTTCGCTGACGCCGTCCAGGTTATCAAACTCGTCGTCTTCCATTTCCAAGTCTTCTTCGTCCGAGGAGTCCATTGGCACCGGCTTCTTCTTTGCAGGAGCTTCCTTCTTTTCAGTCTTGCTTGTAGCATTGCCATTGACCTTGCTCTTCTTAGGAGCGGCCTTCTTGGTCACGACCTCCTCCTCGGCATCAGATCTGCGACGCTTCTTCGCGGTGACAGCCTTGGACGCGGACTCGGCCTCGGCGGCCTTGCGCTTCTTCAAGATTGTGATCTTCGATTCATCAAGCGGGGCCGGGGGGCCCTGCTTCTTCATGCGACGTCCTTTACCCATGGTGATTGTTGTGTCTGGGTGTACGGTTTGCAGGTTTGCTTTGGCTTTTTGGGGGCATTTTTTTTTTTCCCTCCGCAGCGGTGAACGCCGGCAGATAATACAGATGGAAGGCGGTGAAGGAGCACCTTTTAGCCTAAACCCTAAGGCGACTATTTCTTGCCGCGTGGGGGGGAAGCAAGTCAAGATTCCGGACAAGCTAACCATTCGACCATTCGACCGCTCGAACACTCACTGCTCCAACGTGAGCTCTATTTCCCTCGCGTTACATTAAAAGCCTTCGCACATCATGTCCGAGCTTTCTTTCACCAAGACATTCCTCTCCACGTTGGACTCTCGGCCTATCAAGCTGCGGGCTGACCATGTCTTCGATCCGGAGCAGATTGGCCTGCGTGTGCCGGTGAGCTTTTCTTCCGTGATACAGTCTCGTTTCAAGACCGAGGCAACCTCTGACTTGTGACTGACTTTGATCGCCTTAATCAATAGTACACACTCCCCCGCCTCCAAGCCCCGCACCCCGAGATGCCGAAGAAAGTGAAGCATACACAGGCTCCAGGCTCTTCGAAATCGATCAACCTCATTGTCAAGTCAGCGCGCAATCCGGCCCTTGAGTTCACTATTCCCAACGCCCCTCTTTCTACGACAACTGTGCAGGATTTGAGAGATGCCGTCGGGGCGCGTGTCAGCGATGCTCAAGGAAACCAGGTGTCACTGGACAAGATCAAGATTCTGTATCGCCGGAAGCCTGTGACCGGTACAGGAAAGACAGTGGCCGAGATACTGGCCGATGAACCCGAGATGCTAGCTGGAGGAAAAGCAGTTGAGTTTGGAGTGATGATTATCGGAGGCGCTCAGGCAATCGATGTACCCTCTCAACCAGAGGCAGAGGACGACATTTCCCTACCCAAGCCAGCCGTTGGACCAAGTGGCGCGGAGGTGTTGCAAACCGAGGCTTTCTGGGATGACCTTGAGGGTTATCTCGAGCAGCGGTTGAAGGACACGGACGAGGCGAAACGTTTACAAGCACTGTTCAAGAGCGCTTGGAGCTCCAGTCGGTCATAGTTACTTGATTTCCAAGTTCATAAAATAATACCCGGAATCAAATCGAGATCTACCACTCTACGCCCCAGAATTCGCAGAAAGCACTCTTATGGATCTTAAATGTTATACACACACAACGGGGTCCGATGGCTAAGGAAAAGAGCCTAGTGGACCCAGAAATGTAGGCCGAACGGGCTCCAGATACAAAAAATACGAAACGCTAGGGTCTTCATGACAAATCCAACCGAACAGAGATCCAAGAAGTCGCAAGGGAGTCTGTAAGGAGATGAAGGGGCCACTGTCGCAGATACACCCAAGCAAAGACCAGGAACAAATGATCAAAATGTACGCCGGGGAATCATCGCGAAGACGGCATATTATCAGCATTGGGGTCAAAAGTACACATGTAGAAGAAGAGAAAAAACCACATAGAAGAGTACCATATGCCAGGCAGCTGGATGGGACACCATTGGAAATGCTCAAAAAGAACTGGTCCGGCCAATCGCTCATCCGGTTTCATGGGATCATATCACGGTGAGAAGACCGAGGAGATAAACAGGACAAAAGAAAGAGAAAATCATACAAGAACCGTCATCTCATCGTCCAGTCATCTCGAGAAGACCTTGACCACACCGTCTCCGCCACCGCTGACGACCCAGCGTCCGTCACGGCTCCAGACAACGGCGCAGACGCCCTCGCCACGCATCAGCCGGTGACTGGTCAGTTCTTGGGTGCAGCTGCGCTTCTCAAGATTCCAGAAGCGCAGGCTTGCGTCATGACCAGCCGAAACGAGTTCACGTCCATCTGGAGACAGTGATAGCGAGGCAATCGCAGCCGGGTGGGCCAACATAGTGTACGTGCATTGGCCTAGAAAGATGGGGTTAGAAGAAATCATTTGAGAACAGAAGAGGAAGGAAATGTAACATACCACTGTTGGCATCGAAGAAGCGAATGTATCGGTCTTCATAGCCGCTGATTATGACACCTTCCACACTACTTGACCCGGTGGCTCCATGAACAACCTCTTCTTCGGCCATGGTACGGTTGGGATCCAAGTGAGCAGAACCATCAAAGCCGACAGTAGTAGCAACCACGGAATTAACGCCCGTTGATGGTGTGCCATCGTAAGTTTCGAGACTGGCCATGCCAACTATTTCCTCGCCTGTTCGTGTATCATAGACGAGAATTGAGGCATCCGTGTAGGAGACAACGAAGTTGACTCCGGCTAGGGACAAGGGACTGATGCACGTGGGAGATGGAGAGTCAGTGCGTTGAATGTGATGGACGAGAGTGTAGTGGAATGGAGTGGCGGTAGCGACGCTAGGCTGCGGAGAGGATGGGAAGTTGGATCCGGATGAGATCGAGTTTGCACGACGGCTGCCGCCCTGGCGACGTGACCCAGCTTGGGGCGAGGAGGCAAGAGGAGGCGCACTGACGGCCCAGATCAAAATTCGGCCGTCGGCTGCGCCAGATGCTAGCAAGATACGGTCGGCGCCGCCGTAGTGACTGCACGAGTCGCCAAAGACAGAGCCAGCCGTCCCTGGAAGCACGCACAGTCCCCACACAGCATCCGTGTGTCCATCCAAAGTAGCTTTGGGGTCAACCCGACCACGCTCCCATACCCTCACGCTGGCATCTTGGCCCCCTGAGAAAACCCATCCATCGCCCAGGACTCGGCCACCGTTCGAAATGTTTTGCGACGGCGAACAAGCCGCCAGCGAAGTCACGGCGCCTTCATGGCCGCGATGGGTGAAGTAGCTGGTGATATCCAAGTCGTTACTCGAGCTCGGGCCTTGGGCTCCAAACGTGCCGTACGTGGCAGGGATGATCCACCGTTTAATGGTACCGTCGTCGCTGCATGTACAAATCTCGGGCTCGGATGGGCTGCCACCACCTGTGAAGATCACAGAGCGGATGACATCGAGATGTCCACGGAGGGCAAACCGAACCTTGAAATTGGAGTCCTGTTGGCCGAATCCACCGCCAAATTCCCGCGACTCAACTGCACCGTCACTTTTCCTCCGAGACCCAGAGCTTTTCCGTCTGTGAGAGAGAGATCCGCCCCTGGAGGGTGACTTGGAGCGAACAAAGTTGGCGTTTGGAAATGCATCGGTGTCCGGTCGATGTGGCGGCATGGGCTCACTCGCAGGTTCTGGCCCACTTGGTTCGTCGAAATTCCAGCTGTCCATGTCTTCCGCATTCTCTTCCGTCCCCTTTTCCGGTTGCACGTCCTCTTTCACGGCAACCCGAGGTCCTGGCCCATCGTATGACGACTGAGGTCCAGCTATCCGGTCGTCAACCAGGCCCTGTTCATAGACTTGCTTTTGATTTTCGGCAGCATTGGTTGGGACTTGATGCTGTTCGAGCTGACGTCGTTCAACTACTTCGCGAGGGGCAGAAGTGTGGTTGTATTGGTTCTGGGCACGACCCATGGCTGCATTGTCCCCATATTGTCCGCCTATAGACTGATGATTCGGAAGAACCACTTCGCGCGATATCATGTGGTTGGGTTTTTGCTGTTGTTGCTGCTGTTGCTGCTGCTGTTGCTGCTGCTGTTGGAGGTATGCTTCCTCCAGATTTTGCTGCGAGAGTTGTTGGTTGTAGAAGTGGCTAGATAGATCGGGGTCGCTAAGGTCCGGGGCTGGGTGGGACGTAGGAATAACGTGGTAGGCGATTTCTTGGGCGCACTTGGAAAGGTAGACCCGTGATTTATCCCGCTCGTCCTCCTGGCGGAAGTCATTGGAGTTCACGGAGTCGTCCTGGCCCGCATCCGGTTCTTGGTTGGACGAGGAACGTTGCGCTGCGATGCCAAATTTAACGAATGCGCAGATGGGTTATACAACAAATAAAGACACACCTTTCAAAAAGTTTACGCTGTCGCGCGCAATCTCCTTGGGGTCTGTTGGGCCCTCAAGTGTCTCGTTATTGGAGAGCTTCTTCACCTTCTCCCGCTCTTTCTTTAGCGCTGACTCCATCAATCGAACGTGCTTGCCCAAAGACTCATGGAGACGCTTGCTCGTCCGTAGTTCACCTTCTAGTCTGCCGATGCGAGATTTCATTTCGGCGCGTTCAATCTCCCATGCGTTACGGTCGCGTTCGTGTCGGTGCCATTCGGTCTGGAGGAAACGCATCACACCTATTCATCGATCGTTAGACCATCTGTTTTAAGATCGGAATTCAAAGCACACCCACCCTGTAGCGTGTATTCTGTGCCCTGTGGATGTCCGCCATTGGAGCCGTCACCCATTGCCCCGTGCATTCCCCCAACCCCAGACATGGCCGATGGAGATTGCCAGGCCATGTACACGACGTTTGATCGGCAATCAGCACTGTCAGCCTGTGCAGTATGAGCGATCAGAAGCTAATGCTGCAAGGCAAAGAGCTTGAGCTTGTCTCCTGACCCCGTTCGAGCACCGCAGTAAGCGAATTTCAATTACCCCAGGTGGGTGACAACAGCAGGGGAACCGCGTTCCACGCCGTGTCCAGTAAATGGGGAATGAAACCCGATCGAGGTGAAAGGAGTCGAGGCCAATTATCGACTATAGGAGGATCGAGGGCGTGCACTTTCGTTTGTTTGGGGCGACAGCAAGTGGTTTTCGGGGGGAGAGCAGCTCGGCAGAACGGGTTGACCGCCTTGGGGAAAGTCACTGACGTGGTAAGTGCGAGCAGAGTATCATGGAAATCATAACTTTATAAAAGGCGAGAACAATGCAATCGACAGGAGATTCTGCGTAGGTCGAGGGATCTGGAGTGATCTGCACCTGTGGGTTCGTTATGCCGGGAAAGCGAGGGTTAACCTACATATCCCGATGGTAGCCCTGGCTCTTTACACCGCTACCCAGTTTCAGCTCCATATCAGATCGATTCTGAGACTTGGATTGATATTGACACATAGATAGGGAATGGTTGTGGCACGCGTATCTTTGTGTGTCCAGAAGCTATCATCGCGCTCGCGTGCACATATGGGGAGTCTCCTAGCTAGTCCTCGCTCTTGTTGATATATAGTTAGGGATCCTGCTTACCCGATAGCCTTCCTCGATCCACGGTCTTTATGCAGGAAATTTTGGAAGACAGGGATATGAACTGAAGACCATGCACTCTAGCAACCTTGACTTTGATGAGCCGCTCTGTTCACAGGGACTTGAACATTTCCGGACACCTAGGTGTTTGAAGTCTTACTTTTGTACCATGGGCAAGAGCGAGGCTTCTCAGGTGGGCATCTGCCCTTCGACCTTGTGCCCAAGACAGCTCCTACATATAGCATCAGAATCCCCAACGTTGAAATTTTAGTCTGTCCAAGCTTTCAGTAATTGAAGCCTCAACTTATTAGTCAGCTGCTAGGTTATTCGTTATGGCCGTAAGACATGCTAATGGTGTCGTATGCCATGGTACATTGGAGTCAAAATTCCAGCTCCTCCACCTCCATGCCGCAGTCTACACAGGTCTTGACGCCGATGCCAGTCTCCGGATTCTCAACAGACCGGCCCCATTGGTGGACGTGCTTCCGATTGTTGTCCAGGTCATCTCCGAACTCTCCACCAGAAGCTCCCTTTCGATTTCGTCGGTAGGCCTCAACACGCGTACGTTTCTTAAGGTCCTGCAGCTTCGTCTTGAACTTGGCTTCTCGTCGCTTTTTCTTGTCGGTCTCGCGTCGCTCGAACTCAGCATCTAGAGCCTCAGCAGAGCCCCATTTCTTCGGCGAAAATGCATATTCTTCAACCTGAAAACGGAGGTATAGCATCATGCTGTTCCATGTTGATTTATGCGGGTTCGGCCGTTCAAGGTGGGGGAGAAGCTCCTCGTCCCGTAATTCAGCTATAGAGCAAGATCAGCAATTGTGACCTTCAGTGTTGAACGCCAATATTCCATCGACTCACGGTCTGTCAGTAGATAGTCCTCCTTGGCTTCCGTCTTGGTGAGAAGACTGTACCGCTCGGGGTATTTTTCCTTGCACGAATGACAGATGCGACATCGTAGCTCTTCTTCCCACTTCCAATCGATTTCTAGACTTCCACACTCACGACACGTCTTTTGCTTGGTTTTATCGTCCAGGACACTTAGGCCTGGCTCGAAGGGCCCTTCGCGATTCCGTCGCAGGGACTGGAGTAGTTGGTGGCGCTCCCATTCCTTCTGTGTCATATTTGCCGGCTTTTGTTCCTCCTTGCCATCCGACACGTGCAAGGCCTTGTTGAATGGGTCGTCCTCCTGCGTGAGGAATCCACCCTTGGTATCGGTCATCTTGCTGAAATCATAGTCGACGTATCGTGTAAAATTGCGCGCCGGTTTGATTGAATCAAGCGACCGATCTGAGGCTGTGTTTGTACGGGCATCCCGCACAGAAGCTGGAGGCTCAGCCCCGGTCAGTGAGTTAAAAGAACGCTTGACACCTTGGATGGGTTGGGGAGCATGAGGCGTAGCAGCAGAGCTTGAGCTTTTGGTCAGCCCTGCTTCGCGTTGTTCTCGAAGGGCTTTCGCTTTCATTCGGTTCACTTCCTGGTAATAACAGTGTAAGCAACTGATGAACTCAAGGGTTGGTCAGCAAAGGCACTTACAATCCTCCGCTGCTGTTCAGGCGTCAGCGGGCCACGAGGGAGCTGACCCGGCTCAGCGACATGTTGCCGAGGAGGCGTTGAAGGCCGCTCTGTTGTCATTTTGCCGGATTGTTCAGTGTCACTCGTTCCTATGGAAGGTAAAAGGACGAAGTGCGTAGAGAGGCAAGAAGGCGGCAAAAGCTTATCACCACGTGACATATCCTTTCCATTCACGTCATAAACGCGAAAACACTAAGTTGCAACAGATGCAAAACATGCTTATCCTGACCCTCTTCGTGAAGCTACAATTCAGCAGCAAAGGAGTTGGAATTTGCACTTTCATCCTCATCGCGTTCTTGACCGTACAAGACCTCGCAAACACCACCGACCGGGATATCCATCACGGCATCAGTTCCCTCACTCCAAATTTCCCACCAGTTGACTTTGCGATTCTGCGGGCCCATGATTTGGTACGAGGTTGCGCCGGGCTTCATTTTGGTGGCTCCGCCGGGTCGTCTTCGGGCTTTGCCGTCAATGACCGCTACATTCGCAACCTCATCCACAACGTTCTCAATGCTGTTCATGGGCAGAGTCAGATAGCCAGTGTTGTAGGAAGCCAGCGCGACGTAAATATAGACTATGCAAATGACGAGCCATGCCGGAATAGCCAGGGACCACCAGCGGTTGGGATAGTAGTAGATTCCGAGCTGGTGTAGGAATGGGGATGGCAGGTATGACCAGAGGAGGTAAATCACTAGGTTGCATCACGGTCAGAACGACAAGGATAAAACGAGAAGAAGGGTTAGAAAAGGGCGAGGCCCAGGCCAAGCACCTACAGAATGCAAGCGATGAAGCTAGATAGAGTACAAAGCCATAATACTCGTAGGTCGGGACCTTGGGGCTCGCGCGCGGCACGGTTGTTGCGCGACGGGCCGACTTAGCCACAGCGGCCTCTGTATCATTGGGGGTTTCAACGTCGGAGCTATCCGGTGTGGTCGGACGTGAGGTAGTCGTCGAGAAGGGCGGCCGAAGTAGTGATGTTAATGAAGGAGACGGAGGCAGAGGTGTTGGCGGGCGATTGTAAAAGGGAGGCGCAAACGCATTAGGCCCATGAAGCGAGCCAGATGACTGCCGGAAGGGATGATGCCTTCCAATATCGTCGGCCGAGTCTTCAGATTCAGAGTCAGAGAGCGATTGAGGATTTAGTGAGTAGTGGGACTGGAAGTCGGCATCGTCCTCGACCTCGATCTCATCGTAGCCGGGGGAGATGACCTCGTCCTCCACATAGCTCTCCTGTGTGGGTGAAGTGAGGTCGTCAAGGAGAGGGGGAAACGGCTGCTTGGATTCGAAAGCACCGAAAGGCTTGGAAGCTGAATCCTCCATCGAGTCGATAAGATGCTAAGTCCAAAATGTTTACTCCGTACTCCGCGACACTTTTCTGCCGCATCGACCGCTCATCCACCGCTCATTCAATGTTGACTACAAGGAGATGCTGCAAATAAACAACACTTGATTTCTTCTGGCCCTCATTCTAGACATGGTTCTGTTTCTTCCGAAGATTCTTTCCCCCAGCCCAGGCTTGGTAGCACCGATGCTTGCAGTAGCGTCTCGGGTGTTCACTCGGTCTCAAGCACTACGAAATCGGCTCGATGATCTTTCGCGATGTTTCCTAACCACAACTCGGCAAATCGTGAGTAGGCCGCTCCTAATGTTGCCGCCAAGACAGCCTGGGAAGGCGTGATTGCACCATTCAAATCGATGATGTGCTCTGACGGCGGCTCAGGGGCTGATCTGCGGACGGTGTTATTGTAGACATTCAGCAGGGGAAGATGCCAAGCCGTCGGCGCGTCGGACGCTCCGACACTCACCGCAGACCGACACCCATTATGATCGGATAAAAATTTATTAAATCAAGCTTTGTGACAGTGAGAATCTGATCGATATAATTCATAGATAAATCTAGCGAATTACTGCTCAAATAATTATTCAAAAGCTGACAGAAGACATATTATACACTTCCAACTTGCTTGTCACCACTTGGATCATACCTTGAATTTTTTTCGCAGAGGGAAACTTCTTGCCGAAAGCCTCCATTAGCTCGACAGCTAAACCCAGATCATCAACAGCCCTTGTATGGTCTAGTATAAGAGAAAGATCATCCCTGTGAGCAGTAGACGTGTACATGAGAGACAATGCAGAATTGAAAACAGCGACCAAGTTGAGCCAGTTGTATGCAAATCGACTTTGCTGGTATAGATTGATCGCTTGTCGAATCGCCATTGCCGATGCTTCAGCAAGGATTTTCAATTTGGAAGGATCCAAGTTGGGGCTCAAAGGCGAGGGACGGTACAACATGATAACATGGGTGTAATAATTTAAATCAAACCAACTGGTACATAGATGTGGTACCTTGGATTGTAGGTCTGGCAAAGGAAACGGCATACTTCGGCGCCATTCGATGAGTCGTTTGTGAAGATCTTGAATGATCTCATCGCGCGCCTCTGGGCTTTGTCGCTGAGCATATTTTGTCGCATGCACCCGACTACCGATGTCGCTTGCGATCTTCCTAAGTGCGAGAATGTGAAGTGGGATTGCCATAGTAGAAGGTTCCAAAGTGTTTGATGAGACGATGCCTTCTGGTTTGATGTTTTCATCATCGGCATCTGCAAAAGGCTGAACGGCGTTAGTGGACACTCGGAGAGGGAATGCTTGAACAGGAAGGCTAACCTCGACAGTAACATCATCGTCCTGGATCGCGAATGGCCTACCCAATGCCAAGGACACAACGCTTTAAAATATGAGCGATGATAGGCTTACGAGAGTTAGTATCAGAAGGAGGCAACGTACCGATCCATCATGTACAGACAGAAAAAAAGACGCTTTTGTTGCTCAGCCATGTCCACTGTTAAAGACTGATAAATTTCTGATGTGTGAAGACCCATGCCCGTTGCCATGCGAGCTGCTACCCCAACTAGAAACCAGGTATCTTCAAGAGTCAGTGATTAAAGTCCGAGACACGAGTGTATGGAACTGCACATACTGGGACCGATCTTATTGAAGAACGAGTAGGAAACTTGCAACATCAACACCTCTAAGCCAGCCTAGACCGTCACATTAGCTGTAAACTCAATTGGGGTTGAGAGTTCCGGGGATATACCAAGTCACCACATCCCATTGCGGGTTCAAAGTAGGTCATGGCTTTATTGAAATACTGGACAGGCTCCGTCTCATCCATCAATGAAACAGAGCAATAAGTCGTCGATCCGATCGCAAGAACCATCCAGATTCGAAACTGCCAGAGCGGCGACTGGGCCAATGAGTCCACCGGGTCGGCGTATACTCTCCAAAGCACTGACTCGAACTCGTGTTTTCGAATAAATGGGTAGAGAGTATGAGAGTGTGCAAAGTAGAATTCCAGGAGGTAGTTAATGTGAGTGGGCTCCAGAAGGGCAAGGCCCATTGAATCTTCATAACCCTCAAGAGGGGGGTTCCCAAGTAGTGAGTTTGAGGGCAGTGGACTTTTCAAAGAAGGATTCATTTCGAAGACAATGGGATTGAAGCTTGAAGGATCAGCGTCCGGGCTGAAAGATTGTTGCTCATCTCCACCAAAGTCTCCATCAAATATGAATCCATCTTGATCTGGCGACAGTCGCCGAAGCACGGTTTGAGTTAGCTTGGCTAGAGAAAGACCCGATGAAGGGCCTAGATAGCGCTCTGCAGCTGCTTCTAATAACAGCAGTCTGAGCTCCTCGGCCAGGTTGTCCGCCCTCTTTCCAGCACCAGCTAGATTGCTAGGTAAAATGGGCAATGTATCGAAGTTTGACATAGGGACTTCCACCGATTGCAGTTCGGGCGAATGGTTTATGACATTATCGGCACTCAGAAGCTCGTCAGGCAAACGGATCTCCGGATTCTGGTCCCATGGCAACGATAAAGGGTCAAGTTGAGAATTCTGAGGTGTAAGTGACGAAGCTAGTTGTTGTTCAAGCTCCTTGACTCGTCGCTCCAGGCCGCGAACGTAACTGTCACTCGTTAGCTAGCGTTTCATATCCCGCTCTCTAAAATCGTACGCGATCGGATACGATGCCACCTGGGACTCGTCGTCAAGAAAGCTACATGCAACTTTGGCATGCTGACACGCATGACACTGAGGTAGAGTCTTATCACAACGTTTTTTCCTCCGATGGCATCTTTTGCAAGAGCTTTCCGCCCGCGCAGCGGGTTCGGGCATCATCAACATGAGAAGTGAAATGAAGAGCAGCGGGGAAGATAAGACTCATCGGGTCAACTCCGCCCCCTACTTATCTTGCCTTATCTTGCGATTTGACTTCGCTTCTTTCCTTTTGAAACCAACTTTCAGTCAAATGTCAAATATAAAGCCTAAGATTAAGCCTTTTGCTCTTACTGAGATTGAGATTTAAGTATGCGGGGAGGTCAGTCGACACTAAGAGGAAGCCGAGTATTGATCACAGCGGGGGAGATATCGCGTGTCGGGAAACATTGCACGTAGACTGAAGGAGATAATCTAAACTTATAGGCGACGCCGGATTACGTTTGCGAGACATTTTGAACAAACTTTCGAATGATAGATGGAAAGGAAGAAAACATGTCTAGAAAGACCTTGAGCAAGTGCTCGAGGAAGATTTGAGACGGACTAAGAAAACGGATTTAGGGAGGCCGAGCTCTCTGAACTCAACATTTGATTGACGAATAGTCCGTCACAATGAAGAGAGTACTGGTTTTCTTGTTTTGATTGTTCCCTAGGCTGGATCTTTGTCTTCTGCTTGGAGAGGTTCGCCAACTCTCAAGGTGCTGGCAACTTTATCGAAAACAAATCATGCGGTTTCTGCTTCTAATTCATCAACATACTCAAGTCATTTCAGACTGAAATCCATGATGTATTTATTGAATCGGGCAAATTCCTACGTCCAAGGCTGCTACATCGGCTGTCCCGCCTGGGTTCATCGGGCAACCCGCCTCCTCAAATGAAGTTGATAGCGATGCTAAATTATACATAAGTCAAAGAACAAAGTAGAAAAGTAATGTCATACCAATTCAATTCTCCTACCTCATATTCTCATTGATACTATCATGTCTCCAAACGGCCAATCTTTTCTTCTCGACCCCGAGAAGCGCGCAGGGCCCACCCGGTACTCCCACGCGCGCGTCGTTCAACCCTCAACCCACCACACTATCTATGTATCGGGAATTGCCGCCGTTAGTCCAAATGGTACCTACGAAGGCGTCATAGAAAATACAGATGGAACATTCACTGCCGATGTCAAGCAGCAGACGGCCGCTGTCCTGCGCAGAATTGATAGCATTATTCAAGGTGCCTCGAACGGGAAAGCCAACCTCTACAACGTCGTTGATTCGACCGTCTATATTTTGGACATGAAGACTCAGTATGCGGACATGAATGAAGAATGGAACAAGATCTGGTCCGATCGTGCGAGTGCACCCAGTCGAGCAACGATCGGAGTGAGAGAGCTTCCCGATCCCCGCTTCGCCGTTGAGATCAAAGTGACCGCTATCTTTTAAGGCATCTTAATCATCAGCAAGAGTTGATAAGAGACATGTAGGCAGATTCCTGTATAGAATGAATATCGGCAAAAATGTTGTTTAGGCTGTTCCCATGACACATAGCTTAGTTATCTACATAGATAGTACATTGTAAGCCCTCGGCATCCAAATGTTGGAAATGTGTTTCGCGGGTTAAACTCGCACGCTAAAGCATCGTCGTTCTCCATATTTATGTCAACCGTTCTCCACGTTCCCCTCTTCTTACCCCTCCCCCCCCTCAGCTTCAACATCTTCACCTCTCGAAATGGCATCACCATATGATGGAACGGGCATCCAATACTTCGAGTTGAAGGATTTCACCTTTCAGAATGGCACCAATCTTCCCTCAGTACGCCTGGCATATCGAGAATTCAATACGACAGGTCACAAAACAGCTCTGATTCCCACTTGCTTCCATGGCAGAATCAACAATACGTTGAATTTCACCAACGGAGTACTTCGTGACCACCGAGTGATTGTTGTTGCACTGCTGGGAAACGGCGAATCTGCCAGTCCGTCCAACACGCCGAATTTCCCGTCTCGCCTCGATTATCGAGACTGCGCTAGGGCCCAGTACAAGCTGATCACGGAGCACCTGCAGATCAGTTCTCTAGATGTAATGGTTGGTTTTTCAATGGGAGGGCAAACCACTTATCATTGGCTCGCTTTGTACCCTCAAATGGTCCACAACGCAGTGATAATCTGCTCGGCGGCCAAAACTAGTCTACACAACTACCAGTTCTTAGAGGGCCCCAAAAATGCTCTTTTACACTCGATTGATTACAACGACGCCTCTTTCAAAGCTCAAGGCAAATTGCCGATTCGAGGTCTGCACGCATTCGGACAGGCTTACTCCGCCTGGTTGACCAGTGCTGAATGGTTCGAAAAGCGCCTGTTCGAAACACAGGGCTATAAAACTTTGAATGAATGGGCCACCGTTGTTGGGGAGAAAAGCTATGAAAATTGGCATCCTGAAGATCTCCTTGTCATGCTTGGAATGTGGCAGCGATCGGACCTTGGTGCCGTACTGGGATCTGATCGGTCTCTCTCCCTCGGAGATGCCCTGGGCACCTTGACAGGTAGAGTCCTTCTTATGCCTTGCCAAACAGATCAATACTTCAAATGGGAGGCCAATGAGAAGGAGGTTTCGCATCTACTAAAGGGAGAGTTAGCTGTGATACCCTCAATCTGGGGCCATTTGGCGGGAGGAGGACCCAGTCAGACCGATAACGAGTGGATGGATCGCAGGATTGCCAAATTTCTCAATGAAAGTAGTTAAATTTTAAATGCATGGTTTTACTGCTGATAGTAAATTGAGTTGGTGCTTATCGGTATCTCTGAACTATCAAAACATCCTACAGCTGAGCCAAGGCGATGATCTGGATTTCGTAACTGGACGACTATAGTTGAGGGCAATGAGGTATTCAATTGACACATAATCGCAGAGAGGGACGGAAGTATGTGTCAAAAGACATCTAGGAAAATCTATGGGAGGAGCTGTAAGAAGGATGTGAGAATTAAAGGTTCTTGCGACCTCTCCTCGGTGCGGCTGCTGGCTTACCCCGGATGAGGCGCTTTTGGGGAGTCAGAAATATACAAGTACTTGACTATGGTGAATATTATGACATAAGTGGACAATACGGACCACCAAAAAGAGAGCCTTGGTAGCGTAAAGTCATCATTGCCATTATATTGGCCGGTCGTCCCGATAAGCGCTGATAATGTTTGATCAAGTGACACCAGGGTGGTCGGACAGTCCGACGGTGCTTGCCAATGGCCCAAATGAGGCCGATGAGGGGTCGCTTTGTCGGAAGATCGACTGTCGGAAGACGACTGATTCCTAGTTCATCAACCTATCGTGTTCCTCAGAAACTGCAGTACTTGCTATTTAACCCCATTTTCTGCAAGTGAAGGCGACCCTACCACAGGCTTGAGAAACTTGGGTTTCCTACGTCCGCGAAGACTAACATGATAGATATCAAACTGGAAGAGCATTTGGCACCTCTGGGAATAGTTCCCAAGACCTATGTCATTGCATTGATACCTTTAGTTCTCTACTTGATATACAAAGTAAGCCTCCTGTTATAGATCGAACTTCTTCTATTCTTACCTTTGAACAGTGGACATTAGCGACCGACATCCCTCACATCAAAGGTCTTCCGGAGATTCCTGGAGCAGTGCCCGTCTTTGGACATCTTCTCAAACTTGGCGATGATCACGCCACTGTCTGCGAACGTTGGTGGAGGCAGTATGGCCATTCCGTTTTCCAGATCAAGCTTGGAAACACACGTGCCGTCGTAGTCAACTCATTTGATGACTGTCGAAAAATGCTTCTCGGTCACCAAAATGCGGTGATTGATCGGCCCAAGCTCTACACCTTTCACGGGGTGGTGAGCAGCACGCAGGGATTCACCATCGGCTCCTCACCCTGGGACGAGTCGTGCAAAAAGAAGCGTAAAGCAGCCGGCACAGCCTTGGGACGCCCAGCCTTGCGTAACTACTATCCAATGTTCGACCTCGAAAGTTATTGTATTGTGCGCGATATTTATCGTGACAGTTCAAATGGTGCCGTCGAGCTGAACATCAGACCATACATTCAACGTTTCGCTTTGAACACGACCCTAACTCTTTGCTACGGTATTCGCATGGATGCTGTCTACGATGACCTGTTGCGTGAGATTCTTCACGTCGGATCTGCAATTTCGCTTCTTCGGAGTGCCTCGGAAAACCTGCAGGATTACATCCCAGCTCTACGCTATGTTCCTAATAACGAGAAAACTGCACGTTCAAAAGAGCTGCGAGATCGCCGGGATGCCTATTTGAATCTCTTGCTAGATAAAGTGCGTGCGATGATCGAAAAGGGCACCGACAAGCCCTGTATTTCAGCTGCAATCCTCAAAGATGAAGAGACAAAGCTCACTGGAGTTGAAGTCTCTTCTATTTGCCTGTCTCTAGTTTCTGGAGGATTTGAGACCATTCCTGGCACCCTGACTTCCACCATCGGTTCACTGTCCACACCCGAAGGACAAATTTGGCAAGATCGCGCCTATGAAGATATCAAGAGATACTACCCCGATGTTCGCGATGCATGGACCAGCTCCATCTACGAAGAAAAGGTTCCGTATGTGAACGCCATTCTCAAGGAAGCCGGGCGTTATTACACAGTTAGCGCAATGAGCTTGCCCCGAAAAACCGTCACCGAGGTTAACTGGAATGGTGCAATCATCCCGCCGGAAACGATGATTCTCATCAATGCCCAGGCGGGTAATCATGGTGAGACCTTTTCTATGTTTTACTTTATTATAGGACTACCATTGACTAAACCATTAGATGTGGATCATTTTGGCCCTAACGGAGGGAAGTTCGACCCGGAAAGATGGCTCAAGTCGATCGATCCCCCTGTAGAAAACGAAGCCAATGGACTCCCCCACCTGAGCTTTGGTGCCGGATCGCGCAACTGTTCCGGCCAATATATTGCCTCAAGGCTGCTTTACTCCGCCCTCATTCGTCTGCTCTGCTCCTACAAGATCGTGGCAAGCGAGGAGAGCCCTCCGAATACTGACTACGTGGATTACAACCAATTGAAGACGGCGCTCGTTGCGATTCCAAGAGACTTCAAGGTCAGGCTGGTTCCAAGAGATGATGCAGTCACCAGAGAGTGTTTGAGTGCGGCGGAACTGCGTACGAAGGAGCACTACAAAGAGTGAAAGGTGGATTCTGTCCGTTCTTGGCTTTTCCTAGTTTATCCAAGAATTGTTACAGCCTCTCGGCCTCAAAACGCGAAAAGCACTCAATTTGGAATCATATCTTCAGAGTATGAGACTCAACTTAAAATAGTCGAAGACCATCCGATTCTGCACGTTAATTCATATAGCAATTCTATAGCAAGATACACTCAATCGGCTCAAAAAAGCGACATGTTTATACCAAACATTCAGCGATTCACGTTTTTGTAGTGGTTCTAACCATGAAGGTGACAATCCGGTTGGCGGAATTTGGCTCTTCGGCCAGCCCGACAACGCTAGATAGCTGGGTAATGCCCCACCATTATGACCACGAAGAGATAAATAAAGAGCCCAACAATTACTCAATATCAACTGAGACATTGTCTTTGATAAAAATGACTTCCCTGAGCACCTCTGATCTCTTTAATGTTAAAGGCCGCGTGGCAGTAGTCACCGGTGGGAGTAGTGGCATAGGCCTCATGATATCCAAAGTGAGATGCAGATTCGGAATTCCATGAACGAGGATTAATACCATGTAGGGATTAGTGACAAATGGAGCCAAGGTCTATCTGCTGGCTCTGCCGAGTGATCCGATTGCTGAAACCGTCCAAGACCTGAATTGCCTAGGCCGTGATACTGGAGGAAGCGCAGAAGGGTATCTACGCGTTGTGACATGAGATATTTTTGGCTAACATGTGGTCTCCAGATTTCCTTGCGATCTTTCGTCCAAGGAATCGATCCACGAAGTTGCCCAGAAGATCGCCCAAAGAGAGAAAAATCTAGACATGCTTATCTCGAATGCGGGAATTCGTCGTGATCCTCCGCAAGCATGCAATGTCCTCACGGCGCCGCTGGATGAACTTCAAGCCTCGATGTGGTCAATTAATCAAAACGACTGGGAAGACACCTTTCGCGTGAATACCACAGCTCATTACTTCCTCAGTGTGGCATTTCTTCCATTACTTGCTGCAGCCGCCGATCAGCCAACGAGCGGCGGCGGCAAGGGTCAAGATGAGGGAAGAGGGGTCGTTGTAGTCACCAGCTCCTGTGCTAGCATGCACAATGCTACAAATGTGGATCTGACAAGTTATGCAACAAGCAAGGCGGCAACCGATCACTTGGTAAAGTTGTTAGCGGCCAAATACAATCGGTTCTACGTCCGAGTCGTGGGTATCAACCCGGGATGTAGGTAAACTTCAGTCTTTTATGGCGTATGATTGCTGACTGAATGATTCCGTGAAGTTGTACCCAGCAATATGAACCCTGTCGGTGCTGCCGGAAATATCTTCAGTTCACTTTTCGACAAAGTGCCGGCGAAAAGAGCGGGTGTTTCCGGAGATATCGCAGGAACGGTGCTTTACCTTGTAAGCAAAGCGGGGGTAAGTTACTGGTTCCAATGGTCGAAAATATACTCGAACATTAGTAACAAGCCATAAATAGGCCTATGTTGATGGTATCTCGCTCTGCGTTGACGGGGGCCGCGTCCTACTAGCGAACGGACAGGAGTAGAATACATATCAATTTCGGTTTGATGATAACTCGTCTAAAGCTGGACAAAAGAGATTATGTAAATAGCTCAATATAGGTGGCCGTGGCTAGTCCCATTGGGCGTTCTCAGGATTCATTCATACGAATACATCGGTTTCCCCGCTCGGTCGTAAATAGTGCCCATGGGAGTCGGACTCTCCGCCTCTGTAAATAACATACTTTACGTTCTATCTTCATCTTCGCCTTGGCGTTCAGAATGCAGGATCTTATAATTATACCAGTGTTTATAAGTGCTGGAATTCTCACCGTCAACCCTTGTATCTTCCTCGAGCCGCGCCATGTCGGTGGCTTTCTTGGCCGATAAGACACAGTACGTGCGTGCATTCCGAGGAGAGAGACCACCAGCTAATAAGGGCTAGATCAGATGCCTCAGTCAAAGATCTTCAGGATGCAGCTTTCAAGCTGGGCATCGCGATTCCAGATGGTCCGGACGCCGAAGACTACTTGCACCTGCTTCAATCGGTAGAGGCGGTCATGAAACAGATCCAAAGCAGCGAGGACTACATCCATCCGTCTTTGTCACCAATAGAGACTGCCAGTTCTCGTAGCTATTGGGAGCCACATAGTGAAAATAATCTATTGAATGCTTGGAGACACCGATGTGAGCTCGCGGCGGCAAGTCCGACAAGCACTGCACTTCGCGGCAAGACCATCGCGATCAAGGACAACATCTGTATTGGCGGATTGCCAACCACCGTTGGTACTTTCACTGAGCTGCTGTGCCTGGATGGCCGTCTTCCAATCTCCCCTATCGACGCCACCGTGGTTTCCAGAGTCCTTGCAGCGGGAGCAACACTCAAAGGATCATCGAACTGCGAAAACTATTGCGCTTCTCCGTTATCTTTCAGTGCTGCCACAGGTCCTGTTCATAATGCTTGGAGGAACGGTTTCACATCCGGTGGGAGCAGCAGTGGCTCTGCAACCCTTGTTGCCGCGACAATGATACAGCGTGAGAAGGGCGAATCCTGCAAGGAAGCCGTGGATATTGCAATAGGCGGTGATCAAGCTGGCTCTGTGAGGATACCGGCCTCATATAGCGGGATTTATGGGTTGAAGCCCACCTACGGACTGGTCCCCTATACAGGAGCGGTGCCCCTGTCGCCAATGCTCGATCATCTAGGTCCACTAGCTGCCAATTTGGACGACATTGCGCTTTTACTTCAGGTAATGGCAGGCTACGATGGAATCGATCCGCGAATGACGCCGGAGTCTCCTCTTCGGCATCAGGTGCAGGAATATGCACAATTGCTATCAAATTTCAGAGACCGCCAGCTTGATGATGGAGAAAAGTTGGGTACTGGCTTGACGGTCGGCTTGCTCACCGAGTCCTTTGGGGTCCCTGGAGTCTCAGACGAAGTTCGCCATACCGTTCTGCGGTCGGCCAAAAGCTGTTTTACGGCTGCTGGAGCCAAGGTAGTAGATATATCGATCCCGATGCACGGCGACGGAATCTTCATCTGGACTGCTGCTACCAGGCTGTCCATGTCCGAATGGGTTTGTCAGGGCAAGACGTCAGGTTTCCTGTCATTTTTGCCGCCACATATCCAAGCGCGATGGCCTCCGGACCAAAAGATGTACGATCTGTTAACGGCAACCAACCCGGCAATTGTGAATGTGATGCTGAGTAGCCCTTTTCTCCAAGACCGTTTTGGACCCGCAGTCGAAGCCAAGGCACACCGGAAGGCATTTGAGCTTAGAGCCGCTTACGACCAGGCCTTTGCACAAGTCGACATCCTCATCACGCCGTGTGCGCCGACCGTGGCTATGCCACATCCCAAAATGCAAGCCGATGCCGAGGGGCCTGCTGCGAGTGTCATGGAAAAGTTATCAGTGGCCGTTGGGGTCACCACCAATACCGCGCCCTTCAACGTCACGGGCCATCCAGCCCTAAATGTTCCATGCGGCTTTGGACAAGTATCGAATCAATTTGAGTCAAAATTGCCGATTGGTATGCAGCTCGTCGGGAGACGGTGGGAGGATGCTACGGTGCTACAAGCAGCCGCGGTTTTTGAAGAGGGGCGGAATTTGACAGAAGGATGCATATAGAGAAGGACACCCACCATGATTAGATACTCAATTCCTGCTTCTCTCGTGCGAAAGCATTTCCCAGTATCATAAGTAGAGCACGAGGAGAGAGAGTTCACCGCTAATCAAAAGGCTGCGGAAAGGAAAGCTGCAGGTGTCTGCGGAGTACTCCGTAAGACCTCAGTGTGTTCCACAAGCTCACAGATCGTGCTCGACTTCAAGGGTGATGTACGGTTACACGATAGGGCTGTTCTGTCGGTATTAGGTGCAGTGCATAATTTCGACACGCGTCATCTGGAATGGACTCATCCTAGACGGGAGACCGGGAGGCATCTTCAGCTGCGCTGCAACCCCACGTCGCGTCTCTCTCATCACCGCTGACTTTGGGGGAGACAGTCAGCCCCCTTGCGTCCGATTCAGATGCCAATTCCAGTCCGACTAAGGCCTCTTGGGACGAAATGGACGGAATTAAACAGAATCAAGCTTCCTTGATTCAGCCCCACGAGAGGGGTTGGACTTCAAGTCGTACAAAGGGCTCGTTCCTTGAACTTTCGCGAGCTGGACATATCTGACGATCTTCGCAGATTACTTTACTTGTCAAGCCGCATGGAAACATGTCAATGTGCATCCCATATTGGATTATGATTGGCAGCTCGTGCAGAGGCACGAACCATACAGTACTTTAGTTGACTTCGGCTTTTCGACATTTCAGGGGTCAAAGTTCTGATTTGACTGGGATCCTCGGCTCCACTCGATAGTTAGTTTTTTCGACCCACTCCAATCTAACGATCTGCTCAGGCTGCACTCTAGGCTATGGCTAAGACCCTACGCCTATGGGGCGATGGCTATGGTTGTAGGCCCCGAAATGGGGTGCAACTGAGCATACGAGGGGCTGGCAGAGATAGGCGTTGCAGGGCACTGCGTACGCGCAGGAAGCGTGGCGCACAAACTAGATCGACAAACTATCAACCGAAGATTTTGGTGCAATGCGACCCACCTATCAGCTCATTCCCAAATCGCCCAGAAAATCTATGCCTGTCTCTCTCCGGGTGACATGTCCAAAAACGCGGGACAGTAGGAGCGGGCCTCCATACTTGGTGATGGGTCCTGGGTCATGGTCATCGTCCTTCTTCCAATCTGTGCTTTTTTTTCGTTTTAAGAGCCCCTCCCTGCCATCGGAGAGATTCAGGGCCTATCCACCATGTCAAGTGCAGTCGTACGAGACCGAATCTCAATCCCGTCAGGCAATGGTACGCTAATATGATCGTTAGGACCCGAACAATGACCCCAACGTGGGTTCTTCTCGAGGTAATGCCTCGACCACCTCGAGCGACGTTGTCAGCGGCCTTACCGGCTCCAGTAGTTCGTCGTCAAGCTCAGCACTGGTCATGACCTTAATTCCGGCTCTGATCTATGCACTATTTTGGTTCGCTCTCTTCCTCCTTTTTCGCCGAACCCAGCGGCGATGGTACGCTCCCCGCTCTCACCTACCCGATCTACATGAACACCAACGGACGCCCGAGTTACCCTCGGGCTGGGTCAACTGGTTCGGCACATTCTTGAAGATAGAAGACAACCACGTACTGCATCATTCCTCGCTGGATGGATATCTCTTTTTGCGCTTTCTGAGAGTGCTGTGCGCCATATGTTTTTTCGGCTGCCTCATTACATGGCCGATTCTTTTGCCTATTCATGCCACCGGCGGCGCTGGCAATACCCAGCTCGACATGCTCAGTTTCAGCAACGTCACTAATCCTAACAGATATTATGCGAACGTGTTCGTATCCCTGGTATTTTTCAGTAGGTGCTCTGTCTCTTTACCGTTTTGCTCGGTTTCTAACCAACGTGCAGCGTTCGTGTTCTATGTCGTCGTCCGGGAGAGTCTCTATTACGCGCATCTCCGCCAGGCCTATCTCAATTCACCAGCCTATGCTTCTCGGATCTCCTCGAGAACCGTTCTTTTCATGTCTGTACCGGAGGACTACAAGAATGAAAAGAAGCTGCGACAAGTCTTCGGCGACTGTATTCGTCGAATTTGGATCACCTCGGACTGCAAGGAGCTGGACAAGCTCGTCAGTCAGCGCGACAAATTGGCCTTCAAATTAGAAACCGCAGAAACAAAGTTCATTCGAAGAGCCAACAAAGCTCGCACGAAGGCTGTTCGGGCTGGTGAAAGTTCATCCGACACCTGTCTCGACTGCGAATCAACCAACCCTGGCGGTTCTCACAAAGTTAAACGACCGACACATCGACTCAAGTTCCTTTTTGGCAAGAAGGTAGATTCTATTCACTGGTATCGATCAGAACTAGTCCGAGTAACAGAGGAGGTGGCCATTCTCCAAAAAAAGCACCAGAGCGGCGAGGCCAAACAGCTGTCAGCGATGTTTATCGAGTTCAACTCCCAGGCAGACGCCCAGGTTTCGCTACAGACTCTTTCGCACCATCGACCTTTCCATATGGCCCCTCGCTTCATTGGCATCTCTCCTAGGGAAGTCGTCTGGGAGGCATTGAACCTCAGCTGGTGGCAACGCATTGTTCGGAGATTTGCTGTCCAGGGTGGCCTCGGAGCTCTAGTGATCTTCTGGTCGTTTCCCGCTGCAATCGTGGGAACAATCTCCAACATCACGTATCTGGCCAAATTGATTCCATTCCTGGGATTTATTCTTCACCTGCCCAGTCTGGTTAAGGGGGCCATCGAAGGTCTGCTGCCCTCCGCTGCTCTTGTAGCTTTGATGTCGTTGGTGCCGATCATTTGTCGAAGTATGATAATTTCCCTCCACATCGAATGTTGAAGGATCACTGACACCCTCTTGCCAGTTTGCGCAAGAAGTGCAGGAGTCCCATCAATGGCTCGAGTCGAACTTTTCACTCAGAGCGCTCATTTTGTTTTCCAGGTTGTGCAGGTGTTTCTAGTGACGACACTGACATCGGCTGCATCGGCTGCAACAACGCAAATCATCAAAAATCCTCTCTCGGCAAAGGACCTTTTGGCGAAGAACCTGCCGAAAGCCACCAACTTCTATATCTCTTACTTCTTGCTCCAGGGTTTGAGTTTGAGCTCGATGGCTCTCGTGCAGATTGCGAGTGCTCTGGTGTTCAAATTCGTGACCACCTTTTTTGCATATTCGCCACGTCGCCTATTCCAAAAATGGGCTCAGCTCGTTACTCTCAGCTGGGGCAATGTTTTCCCTGTTTTCACCAATATGGGCGTGATTGGTGAGCGTATCTCATCGGCATCTTTGGGGCATTCTGGCTAACTCGTTGATAGCGTTGACCTACTCCTGCATTGCGCCATTAATTCTGGGCTTTGCCTTCATTGGCCTATATCTTGTCTACCAGGCCTACCGATACAACTTTTTCTTCGTCTATGATATTGAGATCGACACGAAGGGATTAGTCTACCCTCGCGCCCTACAGCATTTACTCACTGGTCTCTACTTGGCCGAGGTCTGTATGATCGGTCTGTTCGCAATCAAAGGGGCGATTGGCCCTGTTATTATCATGGCGATGTTCCTTATTGGCAACATTTTGGCACACATTTCCCTGAATGAAGCCCTCGCCCCGCTGAACACATTCCTGCCCCGGTCTCTCGACGCCGAAGAGGAGCTCCTCATGGAAAAAGAAGATGCTCAGGCCGAAATCAACGAAATCAACGACCAGCGTCGATCTCGATTTTTGGCATTTTGGAAGTGGTTCCACCCAAATATGTACAAAGACTTTGCAGCGATGCGTCGAAAAGTGCGGCGCAACGTTGCCGCGGTCGATTATACCGAGGAAGAGATGCGCACGGCCTATTTCGAGCCAAGTGTAGCGTCTCCAAATCCCACACTTTGGATTCCGCGTGACAGATGGGGTTTCAGTCGGCATGAGATCATGGAGACTGATCCTGCCATTCAAATTACGGATGAAGGGGCTCATCTTAATGAAAAAAACAAGATTGTGTGGGACAAATACGATCCCCACCTTCCGCTACGAGAGCGAAAGACACTGTACTAATCACTTTGTCCGTCTTTGATACCACGAGAATGATGTAATGATTGATTGTGTTTCTCTGTACAATATAAAGTTCTAACGGGAAAGATAATTCACAAAGTAACTATACCTACACATTTGGTTCTTCGGGTCTTTCTCATCATCTTTGGAAACATCTACCTAAAGCTCCTTGAAGACCTCTTCATATCCATTTTTCAATACATTCTTCTGGATGACTTTGAGAACGTGCGAAGAGATAAGCCACAGCCACATCGACCTATCTCGAACCCTGGTATGGTCTTTCCGGTCGGTCTGTAGCCCTTATTTGGCTACTTCGGCAATTTGAAATAGCCGAAGCCAGGCATATAAAGGTCATCATAATTTCCGTGATTCAAACGATGAATTCAACATAATCCAAAAAAAGCAGCAAGATCAAAAATCTCTGTAAATAGACGGTCAGAGTAAAAATGACCGTGTTCACGACGTCATTGTCTCGAGGATAAAGCTCAAACGTGAAAATTGTAGTCACTCCGGCTGATATCAGAGAAGAAATTGCGGAAGAGGTCAGAATCACATCCGAAGAACCCCAGTCGTACTGAGTGCTATAGGTCTGTGGAAATGAATCGTTATATCGTCGGTGTGGATAGCAGGTAACATCTTACAGTTCTAGCCTGCTGGAGAGGGCCCAAATACACAGTCCAGTCATCAACCAGGTATACCCCACTTGTAGTGATCAGGGGTCTCAGACACCGAGACATATCCTACTCCAGTGTCCGCTGTACACCGATCTGAGAAGAAGCATGCTTGATAAGGTCGCTCGCACCGACCTTGGAAGCACCACGGACTACGATGCTATCGTGTCCCACCCGCGCGCGGCCCGCTACGCCGCTGCGATGATGCACCAGACAGGTCTCCTGGGTCAGTTCCGGCACGTGGAAGCGGAGCCGGAGTCTGAGACTGACACAGGTGACGCTGACGACGACGACGACGACGACGACGACGACGACGATACTAGAGACGTTACCGGAGCCGTCAACGCCGCCGACGCCGCTAGCAGAGCCTTTGAGGAAGAATTTGAACGAATGTTTGGCCTCACGGCTACGGGGTAGGTTGTGAAGACGCTGTGTATACACCACCGAACGATAAGACCGAACCACCGAGAATGGCGAGGATACTCAACGACACCGATACACCACGCAACACAATCAATTGAGAACCGGAGCGCTTGGGCCCCCGTGTTAAGGGGGAAAGACTAGCGAATGAGAGGCGGAAGCATACTACGGGGATGAGGGGATACAGAAGAAGTGGAATACTATGGGCACTATTTAGGTCTGGCTTTATGTGGGATTTATGCGTGGGATTTGAACTTATTATTTATAACACTCTTTTGTGCCGGCCTGGGAGGCCGGCTTTCCTTTGTATTATTGCAAGCCGCGAGTCTGGAGTTCAGGATACCAAGTTCTGCTTCGGTTTGGACGAAGCGCCTGCATAGCCTTGACGCAACTAGTTAGGCTTTATCAGGTTAATAGAATTTGGTTTGATTTGATTTGATTTTGATTCCCCACTTGTAGTCATCGCTTTCACCGCAGCCACTGTTGCAAGTCCACCGCAGGTAATGGGAATAGACAGGTCTGCACCCGAAACCAATGATGCCACAGCCGACGTTGACGACAGAGTGGGTGTTCTCCACTGGACGATTTGAACTATGGGTGATGAATCACCTCCAGAGAACTCCAAGGTCAGACTCACAACCACGCCTGGAGAAGTCGTAGCTGAGATATGTTTCGAGAGGTAAGAAGCCGTGAAGGCGATGTTTTTGCCGGAGACAGAGTAGTCAGTGCCTGGTTGTAAGTTAGACCCGGTGGAATCGCTGATTGAGGTAAGGGTGTTGCCATTGAAAATAAAGGGGAGACTCTGCCCGATAACCTCAGTTCCGTACTCAACATAGGCTGAAGACCACTAGGCTGTCGCAGAAGAGACCTCGGTGCTATCGGGCAAGCTATTTGCTGTTGAATCGATCGATTTGGTGATCATCGAGATGGAGTTTGGATCGCGCCAGGTATTAGTGTCTCTCTAGGTGGTCCAAGCCATTGTCCCAGAGGATACAGGAGAAGTCCAAGTCAAGAGCATTTCGGATCAGATAATCGACATACTTCCACCTGGCGGCAGGTTCCGTATTGGTGGGAGACGCGTCATATTCACTGAGAACGATAGGGACGTCGGTGAAGTTGTCTCAGAGTAATTGAAAGTCACATAGAATCGATGCTTTGTCTGCATCAAACCCCCAGGTAGTATGGCCACTAGAGAATTATAGTGAGCCATATTACGATCTGGACGATGCTCCGTACCATGCGCTGAAGATGAAGTCATTGTGGTGGTCGTCGTTGACGAGGTTATGGCGCTAGTCTCGGTCGTGGTCGTCTTGGAAGTTGTCGCAGTCGTGGTCATGGTCATGCTGGGTGTTGCAGTACCAGGAACACATTGATAGTAGTTTTAAAAAGGTATCAGGAAAATATGCGAAAGCTGAGGGCTTGACTAACAGGGATTTTGAGAGGCACAGTAGAAGCCTGATGTGCAGGTTACACTTCCTGAGTAGCCACTCCATCCACCTAGTCGCCATGAATTAGCGTGATCAATGCCCCTTTTTGTTTCACAGCCAACATTGTCCGTAACCAGCAAATTGAGCCTGTGCAGCTCGTGCTAAAGCCAAGATGGCAAGGGCTGCGACAGCGTGCATCATGCGGTATCTCACAATAGCTACTCTATACAGGATTTTGAGTTCACTTGAAGATTTAATTCCAGTGAGATCGAGCAAATGGAACATTACATACTTTTTTTTTTCTTTTTCTGGAACACTCCAAAATATAACGGGGCCGAGGTCTGTTTGGACTCAGACAGACACAGGCTCTTCCTAGATGCTGGCTTCCAAGCTCCGTGGGCTCCAGTGGGGTCCCTAGGGCTCTCGATTGATTCGGAGTATCTATTTATCTGAAGGACTGCTGCGCATCAATGTGCCTAAATACCTACCATGGCCTGACCTAAATCAAAAGACCCCGGGGCCCAAGAATTCTATGGATCTCTCTATACTTTTCAAACTCTTCCTATAAACTTTCATGGAGGTCCTTTACAGACATATTTTGCTCCTTCCCACTATATCAATCCAGCCCCTCCTTGAAAACACCCGGAAAGACAAGGGGTGACTGTTCTTCAGGAGTCTTTAGATTATCTCCTTGAACAGGCTGTATGGGCTTTGGGGCTTGGCCTCCGCGAAGGGTAAACCATTGTATTTCCTCCAATGGGATCGCTCACCTTCCCATTTTCAAATTACCACCAAATGCGAAACAGGTCACATGGAGATGCAGAAACCTGCTGAGCATGTGCATTCTCTGCTTCTATAGGATTCTGTCTCCATGGCCGCTAGGTTACGCGGGAGTCCGTGTTGAATATTGTAGCGCCATGGCTAATTAGGTACTCAAATTAGAATGAGTTGGTACTGTTAATCTCAGAAGTCTGAGGCATGATTTTCGCATTGCATGGGTTTAAGTACATCGCTTCGTGATATGCATTCCGTCGTATCAGTCCTCAGTAAATCAAAATGAAAATGGGTCTTCTTGCGCGCTCCAGGCAGCAGCTTCACATCATGATGCAATCTTTGTTCCGCCCACTTGAACTATATCGGTTGGTATTGACCGGGCGATCGTGAGGATACTGAGCCGAGTGACGGTTTGCTGCGTACCTGTCTCCTTGGTGACCACCGTACTGAGATCTTGGCTCCGGAGGAGAGTACCGGGGGCCCGTGGTTGAGGCGGCGGCTGGTTCATAAGGCGGCGGAGGGGCATTTGGATCATCCGGATCCGGATCACTATGTGGCTGTGTGAATCGCGACGACGTTCGAGTGGGTGGATTCGACAGACGAGGGCTAGACCCTTGGCTTGTCCGAACGGGGGGCGAGGGGCGAATGCCACGCGGTGGATGGCTTCCTTGCTGGCCTTCTCTCCGGTTACCCGTCTGGCTGACTGCTGGGCTCCCTGTCTGTTCCCGTTGTTCTTCTTCCTGGAACTGCAGCGAGAGGGCATAGGCATAATCCGCGTCGCTCTGTTCTTGTGATGAAAACTCACCCTCAGCAGAATCGGCTGGAGCGGGATTATTGGTTCCGGCAGCACTCGACGTACGTGGACCAGCTGGACCAGTCGGGCCCGTTGATTCAGATGAAGCGTGACTGACAGCCCGGAAGTCACCAGCGAAAAACTCAGAGTTGAAGCCCGTCACATCGACCAAGGATTCCCAGACAACTTCGGTGTGATTTGCGTAGCCAGCATCGGTGACTAATGTGTATAATTGGTGTGATTGTGGATGTTTGTAAAGGGTCGAAAAGTGATCGTTGCGGAAGAAAATTGTGACTGACCCAGGTGCCAATCGTGTTGTGAGCTGCGTCAAGCCAAAGGGACTCAATTGTGTCGCATTCTCAACATCGACAAAGTTTTGGATGGCCTGAATATCTGCCATGGCCTGCTCTTCTTCCGGAGATAGAAATTCACCTTGCATGACTCGATCCTCCAGCTCCTGTTTGCGGAAAGGCAGGAGTTGGATATCTTCGTGAAATTGGGCAACGCGACTCATGGCTGTATGTTCTGGGCTTGACCACGATGCGACCCATCCATGTATCAAGGGGACACGGAATGTACTGTATAGTCGGAGATCTCCAGTTTGACGAAACGTGCCGAGGGAATCAGTCGTTTCCTGTTCGAAGGCATTAGTTAGATGGATACCTAACGCATCCCATGGGATGGGAAAGTCATTCTCACCAAGATCAATCGAGGATTGACATTCATGCCAGTATGCAACATGGTGAGAAATTGGGTGAGCGCCTCGATATCCGGAAACTCTTCGTCCGGGCCCAGGCAAGTGGTCAACTCTTCGAACAAAGCCTCGATGAGCAAGCCTAGCGAGATTTGCTCGCGCGTGCGTAATGCCCTAACAATAGGAGTGTGCATCTTGGGATCGGAACGAAGCACGAGGGCATTGATTAGGGCTAGAAGTGGACAGGGTCCATTCAGATTCTGAACCAGGATGGGTGACTGGAGTAATTGCCCGGTTCTATCAGTCCAATTGATTTGCCGGATCGAATAAGTCTCGGATCTCTGTTCCATTTGTTTCGCTGCATCTGCAGCAGAAAGACTGGTGCTTGATGCTGGTGATGCGTGTTCCTGCGTACCACCTGGAGGCCGCAGCATGAATGATGTATTTTGAGGGAGATGGGTATCAGAAGGTACTTTTTCGCCTTTTGCTTCAGCTCCCAATGAGTAAATTGAGGAGGCAGCCCGGTGGGACCCAGTCTCAACCCCGAGCGTGTCGGGGCCATCCAAATCTATCAACTCGTGCGAGGTGGTGGAGGTTCCACTGGAGATCGCAGATGGAGTCCGTATTCCAGCATCTGACTCTAGTTGTCCTTGATTATATGTCGACAGTGATCCATGCGGGCCTTGGGGATTCGAGGGCTGCACGACTACCGCTGGGGCGTAAGGATTGGATTGTCCGCCCTGCAGATAGATTTCCTGCGGTGCCGAGATCTTGATCGAATGCTGTGATCCATATGGAGACGCTTCATGCGATCTGTCGTCGTAAAGATGCTGAGCGGCAGTAGAAGAATGCTCTGCTTCATTCCATGGGGATTCCTTTCCCGACGAATCAAGCAAAGATAGACGAGCCGTCATCGGGATATATCCTTCAGCTGCGATACGTCAGCATACTTGGTTCTAGCGAGAAGGGTGATTATTCATACATTGACTCAAAGGATCACTGCTCGTAGTGGCATGTGAATGACGATTTTCCCAATCATTGTGTTCCGAGTATTCATGCCTCGCGTCCGGCGTCCGCGGCTTCAAGAAAGGGTTGTTCGACCGTAGCTGCACAGGCACCTCCCCCGTCATCGTCTCTTTATCCCCAGGCGTTTGTTGCCAGCCACCGTCGGCAGCTCCTTGCGAGCCGGGCATAGGTGCCGAGGTAGCCCATGCACCTTTGGGATCTGACACTGTCTGGTGTGAGCCCGAGGTGGCTGGGCGGTCACCCAAACTCTCTGACCAAGAACTCGGTGGGTGGCTGGTTGGAGAGCCCACGGGGGACCTCTGAGCCTCCTCGAGCGGCATCAAGTCAAAGGCTGGAGAGGTGTTAAGGTCCGGGGAGTAGATCGACTCTTGCGAAGGGACACGATTCAGGTGTGCGCGAGCCGCGGAGTTAACGGGCGGAGAGGACGAGGGTTGGGAATGTGATCGAGCACGCCACTTATTCAGGTTCTCCAGGCGTGGTGGGGGAGGTTTGCGGAGCACCATGAAGAAGGTTGGTGGATATCTAGAGACAGGAATAGGAAGTGAGCTATATAGTCCAGAGAGGATCACCCAGCCCGTTTCTCATAGGGCTTAAAGCAAGAAGATCGCTGGTGGATCAGCCATGAGGCGCACCCAAAACCAGCCTTGCGCCTAGACAAAATTGGTCAAATTTAGCTGGTAGTGTCAAGAGCTCCGCCTCCGAATACGACGATGATATCAGGGGGCCCGCAGGCACCAGCCGAACTCTGGAGTACGGGTATTACCGTCTGTTTGGTTCATGTGGAGCGAACCCGGCTAGGGTAAGCTGTATTGCGATTACATAGCAGTGCTCTGCTAGGAGCCGCCAAATTTTTGAGTTGGTAGAACTTGTTTTGTCTGCTGAGTGAGCAAGAGCTACAGGTGGAGGTTAGGACATAGAACAGGTCAAGGCAGAACCTCTGGTAAGCCCTTTTATACGGGATCTTCTTAAAGCTCCAGAGTGGATCAGAATACCAAGATTACACAGATACAAGTTACATAAGCTGCCCGATTTAACCCGGGCCGAATGTTCATCCGATAGCTCCCCTCCCCGGCTTCTCATTGGCCACAGAATGTCATTTTTTCGATTGTTCGCAGGTGGGAGCTTCTTCTTGTACCTCACACCATGCATTCGTCAATTCGGCCGCATCAATATGTGGCAATCCAGCTGCCCTCGGGGCAGACTCGTCTTGTCAAGCTTGTTCCCAATACGTATGTCGGCAAATGTTCACCCAGCTATGAAATGTGCTGACACCAGACTCCAGCATAGTCAATTTGGGCAAGTACGGCAGCTTTTCTGCCAACCAAGTCATCGGACGGCCTTTCTACCTGACTTTTGAGATTCTTGATACCCCAGAGAGTGATGGATATGGACTGCGCGTTGTCTCCGCCACCGAGTTGCATGCCGAAACCTTGATCGAAGAGGCCGAGGCGGATGGAGAAGGCGATGATGCAGAAGCGGGAGATCGGACACCCATGCGCACGAATCGCGAGATTGTGGACGATGCCTCTACGCAGCGCTTGACCTTGGAGGAGATCGAGGAGCTGAAAAAGGAGGCCAGTGGAGCTGGCAAGGATATCGTCGCAAAACTGTTAGAGTCGCATTCGGCTTTGGATCAAAAGACGGCCTTCTCGCTCGCCAAATATACACTGCGCAAGCGCATGAAGTACATCCGGAGGTTTAGCATTATCCCCCTCGATGTCAACCTCCTCGTCAACTACTCGCTGCAGGAACGAGATGCCGGGAGGACCATGGAACTGCGCGATGAGCACATTGGCCTGCTTGGGTGTCTGGCCAATGTGCACCACGGCGGGCAAGTGACTACGGATCCAATTCCTGACGTCAAGCCTAATGGTCGATATCTCGTGGTGGATGAGACTGGCGGTCTCGTTGTCGCCGCTATGGCTGAGCGCATGGGAATCTTATATCCCCGCGACGAGGAGGATCTGGAATCCGAAGAACAGCCTTCAATCGGCGAAGGCAAGGAGAAAACCACGGAAGCTGCTGGCACTGGATCAAAACCATACCGGCGTCTGCGTCCCCGCCCCATGTCAGCGGCAGGGAACACCATCACTGTCGTCCACGCTTACTCGCAACCTAACTTGTCCCTCTTGAAATACTTCGGATACGACACCAACAACCCCGACGAATCACACCCCCTTCACACCAACCTCAAGACAGTTTCGTGGCTCCAGCTTGTCAACCCTGAGAGCGATCCAATCCTATCCGCTGAGCCTCCTGTCATGCCGGCAGAGGAGCTGGCCGAACTCAAGCCCAGCAAGCGTACTGCATACTTCTTCAAGCGTAACCGATGGGAGAGAGTCAAGAATGTGGTGAATGAGGCTCGCGACGGCGGCTTCGACGGCCTTGTCGTTGCCACTCTGCTCACACCTGCGAGCGTCTTCAAACACCTGGTCCCCCGCCTGGCCGGATCAGCGCCAGTTGCCATGTACTCTCCAAGCGCCGAGCCACTTGTCGAGTTGATGGACCTCTACTCCACCGGGCGGAGGACAGCCTTCATTACCAAAAAGAGAGAACTCACGCAGAACTCCTCGGAAGACGAGGAGGTTGACCTGTCTACCTTGTACGAGGAATTCGAACTCGATCCCACTCTTCTTCTAGCCCCGACCCTGCATCACTCTCGTGTTCGTGCCTGGCAAGTGCTGCCCGGCCGGACACATCCGCTGATGACAGGACGAGGCGGCGCGGAGGGGTATCTGTTCCACGGCATCCGTGTCATCCCCACCGCGGATCATATCCAGGCAGCTGGTACCTTCCGGAAAAGGCGAAAGGTGGCTGCATCTACGCCCACTACTGATCAAGATGTGGCCATGGCCACCTGATCAGTGAAACATGGTCTCGGTGCTGCCCTGAAGTCACTGGATAGAATCAAAATGTACGAATATAATGATTACCCTGGTCTGACAGACACTTTTTTACGATGCACATAGTAGAAAGCGACGTTGGAATGTCAACTTATCATTTTGGACGGAGCAATGCTGCCCGAAATCCGGCTCTGGCAGCTAGTATCAAGATGGTCCATTCATGCGCTGAATTTCATGGAAAAAAAATATACAAATTTGTCGGCGTCTAAAGGCTCTTTCCCATGAACTTTCTCTTTGTGAAGCTAAGCCAGAACTGTACCGGAGATTAGCTGCTTGTTCGATACCGTAGGCTTATCAGACGTACCTTGGAGGGTCCCTCTCCACCGGGGTATAATCTAGCATGTAGTCGCATGGCGATCTCCTGTCGCACCTGCGAAATGTATCTGGAAATTCAATGTCAGCGAGTCGTGCGGGTGGTGGAATATTATGTAGAGTGACGTACGACCGAAGACTCTCCGCATCCTGGCGGTCTCGCGGAGGCTCAAAGGCCTGGTTGAGAGGGAAGGACACATCCCCAGGAATGGCGAAATTGTCAAGCGCAGCATTAATCAGAGCCTAATTATTTTGTCAGCACTGTCTTCCATTGCACGGTACGTGGCATTTACCTTCTCCGCTTCGCGAGCACTCATTGTCGCCTTGACCTTTCCAAGGCACTCGCTGACGAACAGGGTCCCATAGATAAGCATGCGGTCCGCAGGACCGTTGATCTCGAAGTTACGGAACAGAACATTGGCGCGAAAGAGGGACAAGATCTCGTCGACGCAATCGTAGGACTCGCTGTCGGGGGAGATGTCGATATCGAGGGTATCAGGGGGCAGGGCGGGTAGGGTGTATGCGGGACCACGAGTGCGAGTGCGCAAAGGCAGGATAGGGAAGTTCCCTACAGTCAATGTCAATTCGAGATCTCGGGGGTAGGCCGCATATGAGAGGGGTCAAGGCAGCTGTTGGCGGGGCACCGTACCGATCACGGGGACGTCGCGGTCCTCCAGGAAAATGGAGTGGTATGCCTGTGAATGTTAGTATTGGCGGTTCAATAGAATCAAGGGGCACATACAGGCATGATGGAGTGAGGTTGGGGAAGAGTTGAAGATGGACGAGACGTTCGGGCAGAGGAGATGTCATCGTGTGGAGTGTGGAGCGCCTCCCCGAGCTCCCCTTGATTTTCCGCCCCGAGCCTCTTTACGCGCGGAACGCGTCGAGCTCTTCACTTTTCGCGACTTCTTTCACTTGATCACACCATCATGTCTGACTACGAGGATGAAATGGACGTAGATGCGCCCTCCAAGGTGCAATTCACTTCAGACAATGCCAGTGGGAAGAAGAGAACGGCGGCCGACCTGCCGATTTCAGCCCTCGACAATCTGCCATGGTATGCCCTCACATATTATTTGAAGCAATCCGAAGCTGACGGTCTCGATAGGGTGGAGAAGTACCGACCAACCAGCCTAGATGATGTCTCCGGTCACCAGGACATACTCACGACGATCAACCGATTTGTCGAAGCTAATGTATTTTCTCGCAATATCTCCACGAAACCCAGGCCCTAATTCTTTCACAGCGCTTGCCACATCTCCTTCTCTATGGACCGCCCGGAACCGGAAAGACTTCAACTGTTCTCGCTCTTGCCCGACGGATATATGGCGAAAAAAATATGCGGCAGATGGTGTTGGAGCTAAACGCCAGTGACGACCGTGGTATCGACGTTGTCCGAGAGCAGATCAAGACGTTTGCCAGTATGTGCAATCTGATCGATGGGCGATGGATATGACGTGCTAACCGTAGCACACAGGCACGAAACAGATCTTTTCCATGGCACCCCAGGCTGGCAGCTCAGGGATAGCCGGCTTCAAGTTGATCATCCTCGACGAGGCCGACGCCATGACAGCCACAGCCCAGATGGCTTTGCGCCGTATTATGGAGCGCTACACGGCCAACGTGCGGTTCTGCATCATTGCCAACTACACACACAAGCTGGCGCCGGCACTTCTGTCGCGTTGCACGCGATTCCGGTTCAGTCCACTCAAGGAGGCTGACATCCGGGTTCTTGTGGACCAGGTCATCGAGAAGGAGCAGGTTCGCATCCAACCCGATGCGGTGGATAGTCTAGTCACTTTGAGCAAGGGTGATATGCGACGGGCTCTGAACGTACTTCAGGCCTGCCATGCAAGCAGTATGATCTATTTGGCTCCTAGATTTTACAATCGGTCGACTGACTTTCAATAGGTAAACCGCTGCCGATGCGCGATGCGCCGGATGCTCCCCTGCCCGAACCCGAGACGATCACCAACGCAACGATCTACGACTGTATTGCGGCCCCGCACCCATCTGATATCCAAGAGATCATGAGCACTATCTTGTCGACCAGCGATGTGACCTCCTGCCTCAACACCGTCAACACGCTCAAAGCGAACAAGGGTCTAGCGCTAGCCGATATTCTCTCGGCATTGGCTGATCAACTACAACGGCTCGAAGTGCCGGCACAAACACGCATCACCTGGCTGGAAGGGCTGGCGGAGATCGAGTGGCGCCTGTCTGGCGGTGGTTCAGAGGCAGTCCAGACCGGAGGCATGGTTGGAGTGGTGCGGAACGGATGTGAGCTGATGGGGGACAAGGGTGTCGCATTGGCATGAAGAGAATGTAATGAGAATGAAGTCTAGCATTAGGGAGTTATTTTGATTTTGGGAAATAAATAGCCAAGTCCAAAGTTATGGGACGGCAAGACCTGGCCGGGTGAAGCCGAGCGGGGGATTAGTCTTAGTGCTGTACGCAGTACAGGCTCTGGTCCCAGTTCCCGCATTTCCTCCCACTTCCCCCACTTCTCTCCTCTCTCCATCCACTTGTTAGACTCGGTTCTTCTTAGCTCCCTATTCCTCCTCGACTCCACCTTCTACTTTGACTTTCTTATCGACCGGGATTTCTCATTCCTATTAGCTAATTCGTTGGCCATACCTCCTCGGACTTGACTTGGCTTGGCCTGCAGTAGCCTCTACCACCGCGGTCTGGGTTTAGACCGATGCGGCAGTCGCCGTCGCCAATGGCACCTCAACACTCCAGGCGGAAGAGGGGTTTCAACTCGTCCACTTGCGATGACACCCGAGGGTCCGCGATGGCCCTAGACCCTGCGGGGACTCTGCACGAGCCTATGTCCGCGCATTGCTGCAATGCGGCCGTCTGTATTTAAGTAGCATTGCTTGCACCCGGGTGGATAGCGTCCCAGGGTTCTCATTCTCTCTGCTGTTTGTCGCCAAATCCATCATGCGCTATTCACTTCGGTCCGGCCTGATTCTGGCCTCCATTGCCGCGCCGGTCGTGGATGCCGAGCGTGTGCTGGGTGCTTATCTCTATTCGCGCCATGGTGATCGTACCGCTAAGGTGTTTGGCAACACCGAATTGACCGACCTGGGTTACCATGAGGTCTTTACAGCCGGTTCCTTCTATCACGACCGCTACATTGCTTCTGATTCCGAAAAGCAGATCGAGGGAATCAGCGATGTCATTGTCAATGCCCAGCAGATCTCTGCTAGTGCTCCCTCGGATGCCGTGCTGCAAAACTCGGCCACGGGTTTCTTGCAAGGTGTGTATCCACCAGCTGCCAAGGCGGCCTCGCAGACTCTGGGCAATGGCACCTCTGTTCAGGCCCCGCTGGATGGATATCAGATCATCCAGGTGCAAACCACCGACACCAGCCAGGATAGCGAGGACTCCGCTTGGCTGCAGGGCTCCAGTGACTGCAGTAAGGCCACCGTGAGCAGCAACAACTACTACACCTCCGACTCATACAGGTCGATGCTAGCATCCACCAAGGATTTCTATGCCTCGCTGTCGCCCATGCTGAACAGCACCTTCAGTACTGACCAGATGAGCTTCCAGAACGCTTACACCATCTTCGACTACCTGAATGTGGGTTATATACACAACTCAACCGCGGAATTCCCTCTCCGTGACAACCTAACCTCCGAGCTGTACGCCCAGCTCCTTCAATTGGCCAGCAACCAGCAGTACAACCTGGCCTTCAACGCGTCCGACCCTGTCCGCGCCATTGACGGCGCCGTCCTGGCCGGTGAGATCCTGTCTCAGCTCAATGAGACCATCACCTCGGATGGCAAGTCCAAGCTCGGTGTCCAATTCGGCTCCTATGGTACTTTCATGTCTTTCTTCGGGCTGATGCAGCTGCCCGCGGCATCTGTCAATTTCACCGGCGTCTGTGACTATGCTTCTACCTTCGTGTTGGAGTTGGTTACCAACGCCACAGGCACCGGTATCCCCTCGACCGACGATATCAGCGTGCGATTCATGTTCCACAACGGAACCATAACCGGCTCCGAAGAACCGACCGTCTACCCGCTATTCGGACAGTCGAGCGACCTTATCTCCTGGGACGACTTCAAGACTCAGACCGAGAAGGTCGCAATCCTCTCAAACGACCAGTGGTGCAACCAGTGCGGTAACACTGACGGCAAGTGTGCCAGCTCCGCAACCGCCAGCTCTACCTCCAACTCGAGTGGCTCTTCTGGCAGCAGCTCTAGCGGAATGTCGCGAGCCGTCGCCGGTGTTATTGGTGCTATGGTGACTCTCGCTGTGATCCTTGGCCTGGAGGCCCTGTTCTTCCTAGTCGGTGGATTCCGCATCTCGAAGCGCCGCAAGGCCGGGCCCGATATGACCTCGGCTACTGGTGTGGCTGATGACAAGAAATGAATGGCAAGGACTGTAAAGTGTCAACCGAGCATGGATCTCTGCCAAGTCTAAGACTTGCTGTTGTGTTGATGCAAACCATGTTTAGTGACTGGATTAAATACGATCTGTAATGATTTATGATTTAAGATTCATCTTCTGTGTCGAGCTGGGAGCTCTCCATGAGGTAGCTGCCAATGCAGCTTCACTAAGGGTATGTTTTGGCAAACCTTCAAGGTTGGAATAGACCCACCTAGTTCAGGGCGTGTGTTCTCTTCGTTTTCTAAACTTGGCAAGCGATAACGTTCTAACGTCTTGCTGAACTTTCTTTTAATTGATGATAACTCAATGTACTCTCCGAATTAATGATTAAAGATGCCCGACCGAATCACGCAAACAGCCTATCTACAGTACTTTGATCTATACGGAAGTAAACAGCGGCAGTTCACCGAGTGGTTCACCGCCTTATTCCAACCCACTCCGTCATCTCCCCTTTTCCCACCTGTACTTCGCACATCTGGGACACCATGCCGCGGCAACAAATCAACCTCGAACCCTACCGGGACGAGATTATCACGCTGTTTCAACACGGCATTAGTAGCGACTCCATCGGCCGCACGCTTGAAAGCCGATACAACATTCAAGTGAAGGAGCGCACTATTCAGTCACGACTACGCAAGTGGGGTATTCGCAAACGCAGCCGAACAACAACAGCCGATGCGGTGCTACATGCACGAATCAAGGTGCTCTTCGTTGAAGATAGACTGACCGACAAGGCAATGCTCAAGCTGCTTCGACAAGATGGCTATGACATCTCTGAACGTACGCTCCGCCGCTTACGGTTTCAACTCGGGCTCCACGCCAGACCTTCTTTAGAGCACGACCGGAGCTCTTCTCCTGCCACATTGCCTATCACAATGTCTGTCGCTGTCCCGGTATCAAGGCTGGCTAAGAAAGACTGCAACCCTTGACTGCCAGAGCCCCTGCAACCCCCGTGCTCGGTGCATCTGCTGGTAATGCCACTCTGCCACGGGATCGCCATGTCACACTATCTACACCACCCCTATGCGCCAATTTACCCCGACAAAAGTCCTTCTCCCCATGCGACAATTCAAAGGACCCTCCATGGACTGCCAGTAAACGACTATTTACTGGCTCGACCTTATCTTCCACGCGCCACACTACCCTTCTACCTGGTCAGCTCTTGAGGGCTTGTAATTGATTGTGAGGCCAGTAGAAGTATGAGCCATCAATGCTTTTAATGAAGCTGGACTTCTCATACCACCATCCTGACAATTTCATTCTGACCAGGCATGACAGCGCCTGGCCAATCGAGTGAACAACACCACCACTTGCAACCTCCCATTCGCGACACTACACAATACGTTTTCAGCCTCCTATGGACAACCAAACGCCAGTCCAGAGGACCAATGACCGTACGACTAACTATGCCGTATGCGACAATATTTTAAACCACTCGGGACTCGGGACTGAAACGGACGACCAAATGAATCTGGATTTTATCGTATCTCTTGCATTAGATTAGCGATGTGTACAGTTGGGCCATGGAGATATTGCAAATGGTTTCAAATACTTTACTATTTTACTCCTTTGGCGTCAGAATAGTTCTCAGAGCATTAGTCAGGCTCTTGTGAGAGATGGTTTGATCCATCTTTCAAGGTCTCTGTATCGGAGGCGTATCAAAATAACCCAGTCATGTCACGTGCCATGACGTCCGCTTTTCTCAGAGCTGCGCAATGTAGACTTCCCTTCTGGTGATTTCAAAATCGCCATTGACTCTCCAGCGCAGAGTGTGGCTTTGCCCACCTCCCACTTGTCATGTCTACCCAATATACCAGTGAGCCGAATCCCACCGCGTCCGCCACTTTGAACACCACCGTCGGGCCCATTCATATCGCCCTCTTCGCGAACCAGGCTCCTCTCACCTGCAAGAATTTCCTCCAGCACTGCAAGGATAACTACTATGCCGGCACAATATTCCACCGTATCGCTCCAGGATTTGTGATCCAGGGTGGTGATCCGACAGGCACCGGGTCGGGTGGTACATCCATCTACGAATATCCGGAATTCGAGTACGACCCCGAAGCCCGCGACCCGAACGAGCGGGTTGTTCTAAGAGATGAGCTGCACAGTCGCTTGCGCTTCAACCGCAGAGGATTGTTGGGCATGGCCAAGAGTGAGGATGGGACATACGGGAGTCAATTCTTCATCACGCTCGCCAACACCGAACGCGAGCTGAACGGACAGTGCACGATTTTCGGACGACTGGAGGGAGACAGTATCTACAATGTGCTGAAGATTGCCGATGCAGAACGTATCGAAGGGACCGAACGGCCTGTATACCCAGTCAAGGTGACCTCGTGTGAGGTTGGTGAATTGGGACCACTGGCCGGGAAATTAAAGGACAGGGTAACCACTGCATCCGCATCAACTGGTGACAAGCAAGCGCCGAAGAAAAAGAAAAAAGCTGGAAAGGCCGGCAAAGTTCTGTTGAGCTTCGGAGGCGACGAGGGCGAGGAGGAAATGCCCATGCGACCGGCGAAACCTAAGTTCAATACCAAACTTGTCGCGGATGCGCCTGGGGTCATCAGCGGTACTGAGAAAGCGCCAAAGATCGAAAAGTCAGAATCAATTCAAGCGCGCAAACGGCCGCGGTCTCCGTCTCCAAGGCACTCACCGGAGCCGGAGCGCAAGCGCATCAAGACACCAGATCCGCTGGCTCAGCTGCCTTTGAAAGACCCCGAATCCCCATTTCGATCACCGACCCCAGAAGAAAAGCCCAAACAGTCCAAACTTTCGCGGACGAACGCCGAGATTGAGAACCTCAAGGCTTCTATGCGTCGCAACGTCGACGCCGGTCCCGCTGATACGGGCCGCAAGAAGTCCGCACTTGAGGCTATGATTCCAGATACTGCTATTCGTGGCCGCAGGCGACCACCGCCAGGCTCTGCAAATGGGACAGCGTCCGGCGCAGGCCCTAGAAATGCTACCGAGTCTGAGGCGTTGCGTATGTTCAATGCTTTCAAGGCCAAGCTGGAAGGTGGTGAAACTAAGTCCTCACAATCGCATCGCGAGACGCGCATAGAGAAAGAAAATGGTGAAAATAAAGACCAAGATACAGATGATGAGGAAGCTCAGCTTTGTGACCTGCACTTCATCGCCAATTGTCAATCCTGTCAGTCCTGGGATGACCCCGATACCACAAAGGCGGACGAGAGCGGACGGGAAGATGCAAATTGGCTAAGTCATGAGCTACGCTTCGGCAAAGATACCCTGGGCAAAGACCTCGAATGGAAGAAAAAGCACCAAGATGCAGATTCACTGATGGTGATCGATCCGCGCGAGAAGGAGAAGGAAATTGGAGGTGGACGCAAGCGAGGTCTCCAGCGAGACCGTGAACGTGAGCGTAAACGAGAGCGTGCAGGAGAATTGGAATGGGATCGAGACAGGCGTTGATGGTTGATATCTTTAGTGCTACCAATATGAAGAATCCCGAGTATTCAAGGGACAACCTTGAAGGTATATCTGAGCAAAGAAATAAGCCCATTATAAGTGGTTTCATCGTGGATCATGATAGATTTCTACCTAGGTACAAAACAAACCAGCTTCGCCCAGAAACAAGCTTAAACCCCCTGTAAACAACGCCGTAGCACGCGGGATGTTCATGATCCGGTGCTTTCTTTTGGTATCCTTCTTACTTCCTCACTTGAATCACTTACGCCTTCCGGCGTCGCTTCGCCGCACTGCCTCCATCGTCGAGGCCGGTTCCACGATCATTTGCTCCTGCGGGACTAGTCGCCTCGCTATCAGTCAACTGCTCGACGACACGACCTGAGTCTGCATTGTTCCCGGAGACCGAGTCGGCACCATAATGGGCATCATCAAAACCATAATTGTATCCCGCATGACCCTGATCATGGTTTGATCCTTCAAATAGGTCGCCATTGTCAGGGATATGGTCGAAATTAAACAAATCATTGGTGTCGCCGTCATCAGTTTGAACGGCGCCTTCGGGCTTATTCGATCCTGATCCCTGGCCAGCTTGGTCATCCAAGTTGAAATGCTTCTTGTCGTTGTCTGTGTCACCGAAATCCGTGAAATAGTCCTGGTTGAAGATGGAATCAAGGTCGAGCGGGGGAGGTGGCACATTGCCATCACTGTCGAGACCCGGTATCGCGCCCGTTGGGCTTAATGGTTGAAGAAGATGGGTCAGGTTCTGAACGGACCGATCTTGTTCGGCTTGCATTTTCACAAGATTATCGATTTCTTGTCGAGTGCTTGCGAGACGGCCAGAGTAGTTGTGGGGCATGGGTGGCGGGTCCGGCGTTGTCAGAGCATTGTTCGTGGCACTCTGGCCACCCCCTCCCGTGCCAGTTTCGTTAGCCATCAATCGAAGCATGTCAGCACGTTGGTTCGGTGTGAGAGGTACGTTGCCGCCAGCATTCTCCAAAGATGAAAGAACGTTAGGGAACTCGGAGAAACTTGTTGGGATGCCGTTTCGCGCATTGGAATTTTGGATGACAGACATGATGTCCTGCTGGTGGGAGTCATCATCTACTGCTGGCAACCCTGAAGGCAGGTTCATATTGTCTTGTCGTGGACTGTTATCAAGGACTTCCTCGACATGTCCAGCCTTTGTGGCACTCGGCTGGCGATTATGACTGCGGGACCTGGTATCGTAGGAGCCACTGGTCGCGGGAGACAGGGTGGCAGCCCGAGTGTGATCATTCACGATTGGGGGCGCTTTCAAGAGCAGCGGCTGCTTTTTCAGAGTCCTTTGTGCAGTAGGGCTTGTCAACCCACTAAGCGGGTTGAATACAAAGTTATCACCCATGTCAACAATATTGCCTTGATCGCTCGAGATCGCTCCAGCGAAAGAGTTGGCAAGGTTTTGGGGGTTACCATCCTGTCCTTGCAAGCTGCGGTTATACACTGTCGCGAGGAATGTGAGTATAGCGTTGATCGAATTCTCATGACGAGTATGCTGTTCTTGGAAATTGGCGGCCTGCGCGTAAAGCTGTTCATGCTCTTTCCGCAGTCTGGAGATGGTGGTCGAAATGATCGACTGCTGCTGGCGAATTGCCTGTAATTCACGATACACCCCAGAAAGTTGGTCATTAGGCATTTGAGTGTCCGCAAGCAGAGAAAGGTGCCGTGGGCGCGCACGCTCATCGCGTGTTGCCGGTCCACTGTCCTCAGCATAGTCGTCCATGTCATTCTCATCCGCATCCTCTGTCTTCACCCGGGGGCCACTCTTACTGCCCTTACTGGCATGACCGGTCGCATTTTTTGGCTTCTGGATCAACCAGAGCAGATCGGGATGGCCCCGTTTGAAGTAAGGATTGGCATATTCGCTGGGACTCTTGTTCTTGCGCTCACTGGCGCGCATGGAGTTATCCGAAAGTCCCACCTTCTTGTGGAAGCCGTACATGTTCAGCTGTCGCACGAACGAGGCATAGTTGTTGTGTTTGAAAAGTTCGGGAATCAGTGTCCTCGCAAACTCGTCCTCGTCCAAAACGATGAAAGAGTTGCCGTCGTCAGACCACCGGATCAGTTCAGTATTTTTCGACTCGTCCAAGAAACTGTAGTCCATCAATTAGCTCCAGATTTACATTGCGGGGGTTTCAAATCGGTCATACCTGCTCAACTTCTGCACGAAGGGAGGAATCTGTTTTCGCTTCGCCTGTGAATCTCTCTTGGCTGCCAGAGCCCGTCGATATAATTCCTCCAATGATTCTCCCCAAGCGCCAGACTCTCCTCCCCCCTGGCCGTTGTTCTCCTGGTAGACGGTTGGGGCTTGTTCATAGCCGCGATTACGGCTGACAAGCTGATTTGCTGCTTGTCTACGGGCAATTTGATTTGAGGACGCTGCGCCTGGGGCTGACAACTCCTGAGATGTCGCGTATGCCGCCGGGTTATAGGTAGAAGGGTCGGCGAAAGAGGAAGGGTTGCCGGCATCCGTGGCAGGGTTCTGGCCCCATTGTAGGAACTGGTCGTTGGATAGTTGGGATCCGGGATTCGAGGAAGAGTAATTTGGGACCGCGCCCATCTGGGTGTGACCGGTCGGGGTCGTTCCGGGAGCAGGTCGTTTGCGAGTCATACCTTGGGAGCTCATTGGAAACCAACGAGTCTTGAGGTGGTCGTATGGCGATGGTCGCGCGGTGAAAGCTGAAATGATTGTGGTCGAGACCGGCGTCGATTTCAGTCGGAGCACTAGTCTATCAGTGGAAATAATTCCGGGGTTCTCGCGCTCCGATTTCGATGAAATCCTCGTATATATCGAGTGAAAGCTGAGGCTCGCGAAAAAAAAGTTTGGGTCCACCCGACGGGCAAAAGACAGGCCGATGATGACGATCGGACCAATATGGCTGGGATGCAACTGAATTCGACGCACAATAGGGCGGTCGGCGACCACGAATCAACGAGTAGGGTCGGCAACGATCTGCGAGACTTTGGCGAGATACACCACAATCAGCGGGCGTTGCAGTGAAGCGACATTCGAGGGGACTCAAGAGGGGCAGATCTGGGCCCAAGCGTGAGTGAGTGAGCAAGACCACCCAGGGAGCTGAGAGGAAGGGATATTGAGGTGAAAGCGCAGAATTGCAAATTACACCACTTTGCGCTAGAAAGTCATAACTCGGTGATGAGGTCAATTCGAGCGGAGGCGCGCCCCGCTGACTCAGCCCTTTCCATGTGACTTTGATACAATTCAATCTCATAAAACTACCTTAACTAATAATGAACTATTGATCATTCGACTCTTCCCCAATCAATGCTTTGAACCCGGTCAGGATTTGCTGCCACTGCTCTGGCTGTGCCTGTGTGAACTCTTCTACTCTTTTTGGAGCTGCCAGGTCTTCGCCCATGCGTCCTTCATGTTTAGTTCCATTCAAGACGGTGACGTTACCCAATCCCATCACCAGAGCGTACAGGGCGGCCGCAGGGCTGATGTTGGCACGCGTAGCCAGTTGCTGAACGGGTGTGGAACGCACCAGGTCGGGGTTGGCTGTCAATGTCCAAAAGCTCTGGTAGATGATCTGATGCTCACGACAGAAGGCCCGCAGAGAGACGTCGAAATAAGTATCCTCGTAAAATCTGTTCTGCACCACTGCGGGCTTCACTTTGACCTGGGGAGAGTCATTGAGTTCGCGAAGCACGGATAAGGAACAATTCGAGATGCCCAGGTTCCGGATACGGTGAGGCACGTAAGCCTCCAAGGCAGACCAAGCTTCAAGGGTCAGTTCCATGGTGCGTAGCGGTGAGTGAATCACTAGCGTGTCGATGTAGGCATCGTCAACGCTAGCCGTATCTGAGGACGGACGTAGGTTGTACAATGAGGACTTGATGGATGTATGAACCTGTTCTGTCACAGAGGTCTCTGGGTCATACGGCATGTTGCGCGGGTCCTGCGCTCCGACAGGGCTGAACTTGGTTTGCACCTTAATATGGGTTAACTAGGGTTCACCCCTTGATGTTGACGTGAACGGACTCACGTATAATTCTTCCCGGCGAACAATGCCATCAGCAATCGCCCTGCGAATTCCATCGCCCACAAGATCTTCCTGATAGTGTCTCGGCTGAGCTGCAGTGTCGATGGCCCGGAAGCCGGCGTTGACTGCGGTGTGAACGAGATCCGCCGATTGTTCTTTCTTCCAGGCTGTGCCGTAGATGAAGACCGGAATGGAGGTGCGACTGGAGTCGACAGCGGGACGCAGGCAGTACTTTTCCCACATATTGTGGACAACTCGAGCCATAATGGATTGGATGAGGCGGCCGGGATCTCAATCGCTGTTGATGTCAAGTCTATGATTAACTCGGTGGTTGCGGGGTCGCATTCTTACTAAGGGACCTGACTACGGCAAACAAGTTCGCCAAAGAATATCTTTGTTTAAGGTTGACAAACAGATCATCGACACCCTTCGTGCTACCGGAATCTTTACAGGGCTTGGAGTGAGCTTTTGATTGGCGTCTGTCTTTTGGACCTTGGCACCGTTAATCCATAAGGCTTGTCCGCATGCATCTTTAGTCGCCCTGGGTCCAAATAAAAGATGCTCAGTGCCCCGAAGATTTCAGGAATGTTGAAGCCTAGAGAGATATGCGTTTTCTACTATTTATATATCCAGCCGCAGCAGAGCGGATTGGCCCACATGGCGGCTCTGCGCATGCGCGCCCACCTGGGCACCGGATTCTGACGATGCGAATCAAAAACTTTCAGTCTTGTAAAGGATGAATGATATATAACTCCCATGCAGAATCTCGGGCCCAACTCAGAATACGGTTGACTAAACGAGCTGCAAGAAGGATCAAGTCAAAGCAAGAGTGGCCCCACCAGCGTGGCTTAGAAACCTACCAGATGAACATCACGGATTCCTGGCTTGGCGAAGACCTCTTATGTGCCCGTTCCCTAGCTCTTCCAAGCTTGACGCTAACGGGAATTCCGTAAATGCCATGGAATTGGGCAATCATCAGATAAATACACAGCCACTGCAGACTAGTTTCCGTCGTTCTGCGGCCCGCATCAATGGAAAACATCCATTCACATCGTGGCTCGATCTTGGCTGATTTTACAATGGACCAGGCAACGGCTTTCTCCATGTTCACATTGGCGGCATTCTCTATTGATCAGTGGGGTAGCATATCCTGACCTGCTTGTACGCTTGACAAATGGGTTCTACATGCCTTTGGGGGCTCAGCAGCCCAGATCCCTACCCGAGCACCGCGTTAGGACGCGGGCGAGAGGAAGGGCCGTCGCCAAGCTACTGACTATGATTGACACGGTCTATGACTTGAATGTCAAATATAGAAACGACTGTGGGCTTCAAAGTTGATGCCCTCAAACTATAAGTATCCCGGTTGTGTCCGTAGAGATATACATCCAAAACTTGGAACACAAGAACATTCAATTCAAGTAACATTTGAATCATCCTCAGATCTTCTGCCCAAATCAAATTTAACCAGTTGAACAGTATGCTTGCTCAACAACTCCTCGCTTTTGGTGGCCTCGTGCTTGCCGGCCATGTAGCCATCGCAGCCAAGCTAGAACATGACGACGTTCCCAACCAATGCTGGGCTGCCTGCGGCTCCGTCGTGGGAATATCGGGAAAGTGTGACCACGAGTACGACAATGACTCTGCTGAGTTACAGTGCATCTGTGACTGGAGCCCAGCAAAAACCCAGATCCCCCTCTGCGCGGCTTGCATCACCAAGTATGGAGAAAGCGACAACGGTAACGACAATGACAATGACGATGACAACGACAATGACAACGACAATGACAACGACAATGACAACGACGATGACAACGACAACGACAATGACAATGACAATGACAACGACGATGACGATGACGATGACAATGGTATGTACCCTACATCTACCCTATATCATGATCAGGCTGTAGACAGCTCTAACCTCACTCCAGAGGCCCTTGACATTGTGCATTCGTGTGGCTTCAGCACAACCACATACAACGCCGCGGCTGCGACCAGTCTCAGTACGATTAATACCGTGACCGACTCGGGCTCTAATGCTGCCACCCCTACTAGCGGATCGAGCTCAAGTGTTAGCAGCAGTAATTCGACTAGCTCGGTCTCGACTGGATCGGGAAGCTCCGCTTCCTCTACCTCGACTACCGACGCAGCAGCCGGTGTGTCCGTGCCTGGAGCTGCTGCTCTTGCTATCGCGGGCTTGATGCCTTTGGCTTGGCTGTGATCGAGTTATATATGATTGACTGCAGGTGATCAAGCATGGTGGGACGAGACTTTTGAATGCAGGAATGAGACGATGACGACGGCTTTGTCAAATACTCTCTTTAAATTGTACAGGGCTCTTGGTCCCCTTATTATCACAATATATTACAGCTTTGTGCTTTCTATAGTCTTGAAACGGAATCGATTCCTTGTTAGAATTTCTCCACGTGTTTTCTCTAAATTCGAACGACCAAGGTCTTATTTCAAGGGACCTAGACATTCTGGTTTCCCAGTCTTTCTGAGTTTCTTCTTGGTCCAACATGATGCTGAATGTCTCCTTTAACATCTTTTTGCTCCTTTCCAAACTTTCATTTAAGCAACTCTTTGATTACATCCAGGAGGATAAGTCAGCAGCCTATTGACAAGTATTGAAATTATCTCCTTGGTCCGGGCATAAAGCATCAAAGTCATTTGCATCAAATAAACATAATAAAGGGGTATCTATTCGTCTATATGCCTCTGTATTTGCTGGGCATATACATTTATACGCAAAACGTGAATCATGAATTCGATGAATCATCGTACAGAGCCTGATCCTGGTCAGCTTCTGACGAATTTCCACGGATGGTATATTCATCATCGTCAAGTACAGATGATGAAGTGACCTCTTCTTGATCATTCTCTTCTTGCTGGTAGTTGTCCTCTTCTTGCTCGGAAATTTCTTCGTCCCACCATGGATCCTCATCCATCCATTCATACCGGTTCAAAGACCAGTCCAATTCAGGGTCATACTCGATATTGTATACATCGTTATAACACTGACCCTTTGATGGACAACTGCGTACAACAAGTAAGTACACATGTCTTGTTCCCAATGGGACAATCGAACTTACTGGACAGCCTCTTTCCCGAATATTATATGCCACAGGTACTCGAAGACCCGGCCGCTGGTTTCATCATCCAACTCGGTAGTCATGAGCCAGTGGTGATAAGCTTGGTAGTCACTCAGCGGCCGAGCCAGGACCTGAGCCTTGCTGACCGAGAACTGGGCGCAACAGGGAGCTGCGACAATCTCGGGGATGTTGGTATTGTTGAAAATCTGCATCCAAGCGCCAGCAAAGGCAATCTCGGTAGTGCGCCCGGCCAATTGTCGGAACGGCTGGACTTCATCGGGACAACCGGGACCCCAGTCGCATCGTAAATTAACATAGCCCGACTCGTCGACGTAGTCTAGCTGAAGCCGCTGCACAGTGAGAGCGTTGTCCTGCTCGAAAAACTCGACGTGAGAGCTGCTGCGGTGCGCATGAAGGAAGACCATGTAGTTGGGGAGTTTGTCGTAGTGATCAATGATGTACTGAAGATAGGCATTACTTTCTTTGCCTTTGTTCTCCTTGACGGCATATTCAGCGTCCGGATCATCAACCACGTAGACTGCATGCTGCCATCTATAATTCAGGGAGATCGGATTAGAAAGGGACCATCCAATATAACAGCTCAAAGCAAATAGATTAGCAAAGTGAACCAACTTACTCAGGAAGCTCCTCTTCCAGCCAATCCGAATCCTCCCAAGACGTCCTTCCCATCACGATGATCCGATCGGTCTTGGGGGTCACATAGGGCCTCGGAGGCTTGGTGGAAGTAGGCTTGCGCTCTTCTTTTTCCTCTTCATCATCTTCCATATAGTGCCACCAGAAGTCATCATAGTCATCATAGTCCTCGTCCCATATTCCGGGGACTTGCACGGGAATAATTTGCGGCTTAAATTCCGTCCGCTTTATAGCCGGCTTGGTCGGCTCCGGATAGGTCTTAGAGGTGGAAGTCGAGACGGTGGTGGATGAGCTCGACAAGAATTGGACAGGGGCAGGTAATTGATCTTTCGAGACCAGCTCGATATGGGTATCTCCGTCATTTACCACGAAATCAAATTTGCGGCGGTCCACCCGATCGCGCTTGATGGAGTCCAGATGGGTCTTCACCAGCAATAAGGTCAAGACCAGGCCACAGACGAGCGTTATACGGAATGTCCGCATCATCTTGCAGATACAGATCCAGCTGTTCATGAAGCTCTTCATGAACCACGCGGGCGACAAGCAACTTTAAAGGCTGAAAGGCGCCGACTTGGCAGGACCCACAACGACGCATCGAGACAGACAACGCCTCATCACTTCACGGTGGCTTGGTACCCGCGAGTTTTCCCTTCTGAAAGTCTATCTATTTTAAAATGGGACTGCCTCCAGTTGCTTCCAAGGCCTCGAATTGCCCTGATAAATACATAGTCCCTTTCACAGCCGGTCTGCGTGAAAAAAAAAAAAAAAAAAAGGTGAGTCGGTGTGGGGCGGACACTCGTCAGCTATTCGTATACCCGCTGTGATTTGTTTCAGATGCACGGCTGTTCTCTTGACGGCACATTGTGGCCTGTTTCTGTGCTTGCCATTGGGTTCAATGTGGTTTCATCGTTATATTGTAGATAGCGATCCCATTGAGATAGTGTATCAAGAAACCCCTGCAAAGTTTGACCTTATTTGGTGACCTGTCCTTCTCGACGTCATACATCTCTTCTTCTTGGTTGCGACGCTAGAGCCTGGCTAGAGCCTTGCCATTGGAAATAGCCGCGACTCTAGTTCCAGTGTCGATGCTGAAGGCAGTAAGTAGCCTTTCCAGATCGACCCGGATTTCGTGCTCTCCACATCGATATGCCTAGCCACGACTAAGCCGGCCCGATGAACAATAGAACCTTTGGATAACGCATAGCAACTTTCAATGATGGCCCGAGTGGATTCACTGGGAAGGTCTTTTTGAACTAGGGTGGCTGTGAGATTTTCCGTTCTTTCCCAATTGTGTTCTTTCAAGAGAATGACGCACATAGACATCGATGCACACTTGTGCATTGCAGGAGACCTGGCACCTTGGGTCTTCGATCAGTCTCGCGCATTCAATCTCGCTATACGATACTGATCTAACTCTACACCGTCTTGGTCCTTGTGAGCAATCATTTATGTTTCTGAATATCGAGTTAGGCAAGTCGATCATCATCAATCCACCGCTTCAGGGGTAATCCGCTTTCGCCCCTATTGAAATGTCGGGATGACTCTATTCCCAATGTCGGAGAAAAGGGTCCCGCCCGGCTTGGCCGCCGCCCGTTCCACTTTTGATTGACCCTGACTGACTCTGAGCTCCTGAGCTCCCGCGCCCCCCGAACAACGTCTTTTCGTAACTCCCATGAGACACGCCATCGACCTGACTACCCACTCATGAAGCTATTGTTTAGCGCCAGAAAGCTCGCTATACTGTACAGTACGGAGTAAGGTGTCCACCGCGGACCACCGTGAAGGCAAATCCCGGTATGGAGAAGCCCACATCACCCATCATGGGGGCGTTCGGCCGAGCTTCACGGCCTTGGGGAAGTCAAGGATCATCATTTTGGAAAAGGGGGTCTTTGAGGGCATCCTGTGAGCAGGTGGCAAGCTCTGACCAAAGATCCTGTAGATCAATCTCACCATCTCTGCAATCACCATGCAGGGTCGATCAGGCAGGTCAGGGGAAAGAGGATACCGGAAATGACGAGCAGCTCCGGAAAGCTTTCCCCGTCTGCGCGCTGGATTGTGAGAGGACCAGTCGGAGCAGACACGAAGCCGAGCTCTCCACCGACCATCGGAACCTGACGTTCCCACACTCGCGTTCTGACCGGGCTCTAGCGGGTTCAAAGTGTTCTAGCTGCACTCTAGGAGCTTCCTCGGCGGTTCCGCGGCGTCACTAGCACGGAGGATGTGCGGATCGTGGAGACGCTCCGGAGAGTTTCAATTTCATAGAATGGGCCTGGCGTGTATAGCAGCACGCGCCGTCCGTCAGGGCAAGGGCGAAGTGCCGATGGGGAATCGCTGGCCCGTCCCGCTGGACCAAACCATTGGCGATGAAGTTTTGCAAAGGGTTCCGGGGCCAGAAATAGGTCGCCGACAAAGTCGGTGGCGAACGAGACGCGCTTCCAGATCGAGATAGGAGATGATCCGCTAGGGACGCTAAGAGGAGGGCAAAAAAAAAAAAAAAAAAAGGGGGGGGGGAGGAACGAGTGGCCAACACCAACATGCGCAGTATAGGACCCTAGTAGGTAGAAGTGGACTATACATAGGAATACAGTGTGGGTGGGGAGGCGGAGATGGAAATTCAAATCACCCAGTGGCCAAGTACTGCAGGGGCCTGTCAGGCGTATCGAATAAAGTGGCACCGGAGCACGAGGCAGGGCGTGAACTGAGAGTGCGCTAGATTGGTCAGACGTCACTTGAAACCCCTCGTGCGAGATCATCACGGCCCGATAGAACGTTTGAGGTGGTACATGCTACATTCTATTGAATGTTGGGTCAGGGTATCACATTCGAAGTATAGAAGAGTATACATGAGGCAGCCGACGCCGGAGCACTCTTGTCCTGTCGAGTGTTATTTGTAACCAGTTCTACTCCGTAGCAATATTTGCATTGTTTTCCAGTGTCCACCGTGGCGGAGACAGCATCCATCTAGAGCATAGTCCAAAAAGTTCGAAGCACGGGCGCTCAGGAACCGGAATGACAGGGGAGCGATGAACATGTACGCAGTATGCTGAATTCGGTAGCAGGGTCAACCGGATCGACCCCCGGGTCGACAGGAACAGGGGTGTTTAAGAATAAGGAGGAAATCAGGCAGAACCTAGTACTAAGTATAGAGGGTTCAGAGTAGAGAGTGATCCGGAAGACCCAGAGTGTGATTGGCAAAACAAGTAAGAAGAGGAGCCCCAGAAGCTCATCATAAAGGGGAACTGGGACTTTGCCTAGAAACTCGGCACTAGCTCGAGTATAAAAGTCGGAAAAGTCCCAGATGTGGAATGAAGAGTGAAGTACTGAGGACTCTGATAGTTGAAAAACACCCGCAACTCCTTACTCCCCGTTCTTGGCGGTTTTGTGGACCGCTCACCCACTTCCGGCCTTGCGTGTCTTTTCAATCCTTTCCCTTCCCTCTTTCCCCCGCTTGCCTTTTCCCTCATCCTCTTCACGGTGTGAATCTCCCATTCATTACCGGAGAGCCTTTTCCTCAACTCGTCGAGTTCATATCAGACACAGGGGAGAAAAAAAAAAGCAAAGAAAAAGAAGAAGGAAAAAAACCTCACCTCTTTCCCCCCCCCCCTTTCATGACCCGCACGAGCACGACTTTGCATCCGTGAGCGATTTTGCCTTTTTTCACGGTCACCTATTTTTGTCCTGTCTTGTCCTCCTTTCACCTCATGTTCGCATAGCTCTGTGCGACTTCTTCCGTGTTGTTGGTGGAATTTTTTAACGTGCCCACATTCCTCGGAACCCTCCCTCGGCCATGAGTTATCAACAATCGGACATGTATCACGATCCCTCCGCGCGTTCCCCTGGCTCCCAGCGGCATCAACAACCTTTACACCGCCAGCCTTCTCGCCAGTTCGACGCTTACGGCCCCATGCCTGTCAACCTGTACGAGGATCAGATGGCCCGCTATGAGTCCGCCCGGCTGGAGCGGTTGAACCCGTCGCTGCAGAACAATTCCTACGCCTATGATCTGTCCGGCTCTCAGACCTGGAACCCCAACGGGTTTAACAATGCTCAGTCTCTCGGTGGTATTCGCTCGGCTTCGGCGAGTCTGAAGCCGTCCGCTCGCGGACGAACGGGCCTGCCCACGGTATGTGTTGTTTCGTGCTCTCCCTCGACAACATTCTACCACCACCAACCCCCAATACTAACACACCATCATCTCATTCTAGACCTGGCTTGATCAGCAACCTGGCATGCCCAACGCCTTTTCCAATCTCGGCCCTGGTCCCATCCAGAGCAGTGCGATGCGACCGGAAGCATCGGCTTCCTCGGAGGGCGATGACGAACTCATCCCGACCGCGATCGTCATCAAGAACATCCCGTTCGCCGTCAAGAAGGAGCAATTGGTGCAGCTCATGACGGAGTTGAACCTGCCCCTGCCGTACGCCTTCAACTACCACTTTGACAACGGCGTTTTCCGTGGGTTGGCTTTTGCCAACTTCACCTCGGCGGAGGAGACCGCGACGGTCATCGACGTTCTCAACCACTTCGAGTTGCAGGGCCGAAAGCTACGTGTTGAATACAAAAAGATGCTGCCTCTGCAGGAGCGTGAGCGGATCGAGCGGGAGAAGCGAGAGCGTCGCGGTCAGCTCGAAGAGCAGCACCGACCTATGCCCTCGACCCTGCAGACCCAGAGTTCTATGTCTTCCCTCGCCTCGCACATTCCGGCTACCTCGCCCTCTCCTGTGTCGCAGCGTGGCCAGAAAATCGGTAAGCTAAATTCTCATCCTCACGGATCGTTCGAAAAACTCACCCCTGAAGAAGGACAAGTGGAAGTGGACTTGAACGATAGCCAGACTCTTTCTTACTACTCGCAACTCCTGCTGTTCAAGGAGGATACCGCTCGCGATTCCGTGATCTTCCCTCCCAACCTGACCCCGTCCCAGCGACGCACGGTTCACACTCTGGCTCACAACATGGGGTTGGCCCACGCCTCCCGCGGTAACGGCGATCAGCGCCAGGTCCAGGTTTTCAAGGTCGCCGCTGGTACCAACGTCAGCCCACCCCTCTCGTCGATTCCCCCCGCTGGCCAAAATGACAACGCTCGTCGTGGTCTCAACCGTGCCGCTACCATTGACTTTAGCGAGGCTCGCAACGAGGGTGGCCCCAACTCCTTTAACACCATGCGCGGCCAGAACTCGAACTTCCTGGGTGTGATGGATTCTCCCGGCAACTATGCCAACACGCAGAATCTGCGCGCCGCCAAGTCATTCGCTGATCTGCGCTCCTACACCCCGTCCCCGGTCCCCTCCTCCGCCAGCTTCCCGGCCGCCCTTCAATCTAATGGTGCCCGTCTCCAGTACGAGAACTCTCAAACGGGCACTTCTAACACCCCGACTCTTACCTCTGCCCCGTCCGGCTCGTCTCTGGGCATGCAACGCGACGATAACCTCTTGGTCAACAGCCTGGGTGGTCTCTCTCTGGGCACGGGTATTGGAGGCCCTAACTCCAGCCCCCGACGATTGCGTGGTATGTTCTCCTGGGATCAGGACAGCCAGCCCTCGTCCGCAGGCGCGATTGGCAGCAACCGTGGAATGGGAGTTGGATTTGACAATGCCCAGCAAGAGCGCATGCCGATCCGACAGCCTCGTGGCCCGACCCCCGAGAAAGGCACCGGTTTCCGTCGTCAGAACGGCCACCAGGCTCGCGGCAGTGACGAGCTTCGCGCCACTTCGGGCGTCGAGATCATCGTTGAGTAAATGAGGCCACAGAAATCAAAAATTGCGATTTGACGATGGCGATCCCCCACCTATACTGTTTTTGCCAACATCCGACTGATTTGCCGCGAGACGAATACGAACCTGTATCACGAGGCCCTGTTCTGCCAAATTCACCGGCTTACGATTCGATGAGGGATGACGAGATGACAACCAAAAAGAAAGAAAAAAAAAAAAGAAGAAAAATCCATTGTTTTTCGCTGATTGAGAGCCAAGTTTAGACGTTTATTACTTTTTTGGGGCAGCCCACACGTTGGAACCGTTTCTTCGCCACTGTTTCCTCTCGCATGCCAGCCGAGATTCAAACTCTGGACCTGTTTCTGTTTCTGATTTGATTCTGCGGGCGCCGTCTTTTTCTTGCATGCAAATCAAGTGTTTCCCCCCGACTGCTGGAAAGCGGATTTACGACCGTCACCGCTCGGTGGGACGCCTACGAAGAATGACTTCAAAAGAACCCTGCTCCGGCAGGAGACACGACAAAGCATTTGCATATTCCTGTTAAGTTTGTACATGGGGCGACTCGCATCCGTTTAATGTTTCTGGCCCAAATTTTTTGTCTTCTCTTCTGCCATCGTGTCCCCTAATTGTGACGACAGTCCTTCCCTGCGTTTCGGGGACCGAGGCTCCCTTTACTATACGTCCATTGATGGCGGGAATGTCTTGTTCATTTGCCTTTCTGCGTGATTACACTCTGATCTGGATGCTCGTTTTGCAGAGTCGAGGCAACACACCCATGCCTCTGCGGACTGCTGTTCAACTGTCTTTGAAGACAGCGCTGGATGGCTGCAGTATATGACAAGCCAAGTAGCTCCAGATCCCTGACTCGATTTTTGACAATCTATCGAGGGTATTTTCTCTTCATGTTTGGTATCTTTTGCAGTCTAGGGGCTTTTTCTTTGAATGTTGTACTCAGATTTCGACAATCCATGTACCTTTTACGTTTTCCCACTCTCTTCTCCCACTTGACTGTAGATTTCTATACCTTCACAAAGTTGTCTCTAGTAAGACTGCCCTTTCTCTAATTAGCCCCAGAGCCAGTCTGGCGGTGTAGGTCCAGACGCCGGCATACTTAACTCTCTCATCGCAACCCGAAACTTAACCGAAAGTTCCGAGAAATTTTGATTATTATGGTCTCGGCATTCCAGTCCCTGTCGATCCCTCATCTCCATGCTCAAGAGTCAAGATTGGTTGGACTGATGATGCAAGTGATGATAGGAACTACAAAATTTTCTGAACTAAATATTTAGTTGGAATGAATCCATCTTTCTGCATTAGTGTACCCACCCATGCGACAGCGTGCAGCTCGGTCGTTCATGCCGGAGGTGGCCCGGTCCATTGTATCATGACGAAGAATGTTGAGATGGCTGACCCCAGGGCGGGCTTGCCTATGCATACGTGATATTGCATCCAGGTACTTGTGGCTAGAGACCCTCCAGACAATATTGTTCAAATGTTGAATGGCTACAACTCAAGTCAAGAACGATCAAAAAAAGTAGTAATTCCCACACTACCAGGATATCCCCCAAATTTTCCCATTACAGCGCCCTGTGAACAAGAAATAGACATGGAACAATAAAACAACAGCACGTAAAACCGGGGAATAGACAAATACATCAGAGTCGCGCCGTGAAGAATGATAAGATAGAAAGACCACGGAGGGAGCGGGTTCGGGAACCCCATTGTGCACATCCATCGTCTCGTTTACAGCTCGGGCTTGCCCTTCTTCTTCTGTTCGACCTTGAGGAGCAGAGCTCGGTTGATGCGGGGCAGGACACCACCGAAGGCGATGGTGGCGCGGATAAGGCTGTCCAACTCTTCGTCACCACGGATGGCGAGCTGCAAGTGACGAGGAGTGATACGTTTGACCTTCAGATCCTTGGCAGCGTTGCCAGCCAATTCCAGTACTTCAGCAGTCAAATACTCGAGGACAGCAGTAACGTACACGGCGGCTGTGGATTTGTCAGCATATGGGAAACAGTCATCGAAAGGGGAAGGGACATACCCTTGGCACCGACACGCATCTTGTTCTGAGTGTTGTTCTTCAAGAAACGCTTAACACGACCGCAGGGGAACTAAAGAGTCAACGTAAGTATTATGGATCGGTACGGCGGAAATGACGCGACTTGAGGTATATGCGCGACAGAGACGTCATGCGACAGGGCGAAACGATGGATGAGACCCCTCGCAAGACCCTGAAACTCCAGGCCAGTGAGGGGGAAGTCACCTCGACGCGTCGTGGTGTTGACAGAAATCGATGGTCCACCCCCTGGTCGCACGTCTTCCGTCTACAGCATAGACCACGGGTCCCGGCGACAACGGGCGACGACACACCTGCAAGCCAGCCTTTGCGCTGTGAGACTTCTGGGCCTTCCCCGCAGAGTCCTTGGAACCACCCTTTCCACCGATAGACTTGCCCTTTCCGCCAGGCATTTCGACTGAGTATTCGCAGGTAACGGGATAGCGCGTTAGAGATAGATGGCAGGCGATGCGGCAGTAACTTGGATGGGGAAGCGATTCAGAATGCGGGAGGCACGCGCGTTGTTGATGGATGGAGAAGTCAGAAATGTCCACGCCGGCACGGTCGCTAAAGACGGCCCGACGCTAGGCCGAATGCGGTAATCATCTCAAGGTCGCCCGGCGTAGTTGCACAGTTAACTGCGGTCTGCGTCGGTTAGATTGGATCCGTTTGGTGAATTTGTGACTGGAGTGCACGAAGGACTGTTCCATCTGCCAATCACTGAGCCTTGGGCTGTGTTAGTTGAACTGTGCGGTCAACAGGCGCCACAGTGTGAAGCCCGTTGCGGGCATACACAGAGCCCTCAGGTCATCGCGCGCGACACCAGACCCGAAAGTCTAGTCATCCAGGGATTTGATCCATGGATAGTTCTGCTGATCATCAAGTAGAACGGGCTGAGGGTTCGTTGAATCCTTGGAGGAATAGTGAAGATCCAAGGACAAACCGTGGAGTTCGAGCGGAGCAAGTCACCTGATAGCGGCACGATAGTTCTTCCGAAGTGCCAGGTGGCCCGGGACAAACGGGATCGAGGTTTGGTTCTCCAGTGTCCTTTTCATCTCCTCCGTATCTCATCCGCTCGGTCCAACTCGTCCAAAATGGTGTCTCCTCAAATGTATGTTTATATCTCTACAGAGTGCACTGACTCGTCTAATACCTTATGCAGTACCAACCTCGCCATCATCTTGGTGATGATGCAGCTGTCGAAGAAGGTTCCCTTCGATAACCCTGATGTTCTGATGGGCGTCCGTGCTCTATACATCTTGTCCAACGTCCTCATTGTGGGTATCTATCTGTGGACACAAGCCAAGGTCAACAGCAAAAAGGGTATGTACCATGGTATAACCGTGCATCCGTGGGATGCGCACGCGACTTTTGACTAACGAACATTCAGACATGACTACCCTTAAGTACGTCGAGCCCGCCCCCATGGGTACCGGCGAGGAGGCCAAGCCCGTTACCACCACCAACATGGACTACGATAAGGGTCAGCTTCGCCAGTTGTTCCGCAGCCAGCTGATGGGTGTCGGCATGATGGGCGTGATGCACCTGTACATGAAGTACACCAACCCCCTCCTCATCCAGTCGATCATCCCCCTCAAGGGTGCCTTGGAGTCCAACCTCGTCAAGATCCACATCTTCGGCCAGCCCGCTACCGGTGACCTCGCTCGTCCCTTCAAGGCCGGCGGCGGCTTCATGTCCCAGGGTGCGCCCAAGAGCGACAAGGCCTCCATCGAGGCTGCCGAGAAAAATTACCGCGGCGGCGTCAAGGAGGAGTAAACAGTCGATCGACGGCAAATTAAATGGTACGATCGACGGTCATTCATTGACCCGGACTTGCATGGGGAAGCTTTGCTACGGCCGCCTCCGACTTGTATTATATCCTTTCCAAATACCATGGCGACGAGTTGAGCGGTGATACTCTTAATGTTTAAAATTGTCTCCCTGTATTTTGCTTGTAGGTCTTTTGTTCGAAAGGGTGCGTGGCGATGCGAATAAGGAGCGTAGCGTCTGCGAAGTTCCATGTGCTTCCACCCAAGCGAGGGCGATAAGGATCTAGTTTGTCCCAGGCTGTGTGGACAGGAACTATGTCATATGTCATATGTCATATTCTTGCCGTCACTGTCATCATTGCCTTGCAACTGTCATGGTCAGGGTTCTATATCCATCCAATGCATCTTGACACACCCCCTTTGCCCCTCGGATGGTCGGGTGCCGGAGATTTACAATCTCCAGGATTTGCCCGACTGAGTCAACATCAACGACCGGGCAACAAACAATGAACCAAATCGGATGAATTATAATAATAAAAAGTCTGATTGTTCCCGTGGCCCAAAGCCCCAGGGCCCCAGCTACCGGTGACCTCTTTTACCATAGTAGGGCGGGGGCCACTTCTTATACCAGTTGCCCCATACCAGATCGGTCCACCGCAGTCTGTTTCGAGGCATTCCGTTCCCGCATGCGGCATAGGCCCGACTGGTAAGACGAAATTGATAAATGCAAGTAAAAATGAATAATGAATAATGAATCTCCATGTCACAAAACTATGGATCTGTACCTGTTGGCCCTACCATATGGTGGGTGAGTGGGTTACTAAGGGGACAGCTTGCCCCTCAGTCATGGCATCATCCACTGCCCCTCCACATAAAGCACCCCTCCAAAGCTTCCCCCCAGCCATCGGAACTGCCTCCACGGGATTGTGTAGATTATCGTGCCGATGTAGTCTGGCAAAACATTCTAGAGCTCCTCGCCGAGGCAATAAGGTCATAGGGACCCGACGTGTGAGGATCGCTGTACGCTCATTGGCACAGAGCAGCGCAAATATCGTGAAGCTTCCTGAATTCCCCGGTGTATGAAACCGGAAAAGGGCGCTGGGGAGCTGTGCAAGCGGCAAGTGCCGGGAACTGCAAGCTACCTTGCTCCGATGCGCCGAGACGTCTGGGGACTTCTAACAAGGTGCCGGTGTAGAGTTGGGTGATCTGTTCGTTGCGTAATACTACAAGAATTGCATCCTCCCCCCTCCTTCTTCCTTTCCTCCCTCCATCTCTCTTCTACCATCCAAAAAGTAAGTCTCATCTTTCCCCTCCTCCTAATCTTTCTGGATCTTCCTTGGATCTAGCTCCATCTTTGCCATCTTTACCATCCTTGCTTCTCTCTCCACCTTTCACACCTACTTACGTCTCTTTTTCAGAACTCATCTATCCGCAAACATGGTCCCCAAGGTTGGAATCAACGGCTTCGGTCGCATTGGCCGCATTGTAAGTTTTTCTTTCTCGACATCATCATCACCTTCACCTGCTAATTCCTCATACAGGTCTTCCGCAATGCGTAAGTTCCCCTCCTCTTCGACCCCGCGTCGGGTGGCACGGATTTGACTCTAACTGTTGCGCAGCATCAACGATGGCAGTGTTGAGGTTGTTGCCGTTAACGACCCCTTCATTGAGGTTCACTACGCTGTAAGTTTCCCCTGATAGCGTGATGGCGCGATGGCCTGATTTCTTGATGGCCTGGTGGCGGGGTGACCCCTCCAGACCCCCTGCAATTGCCCCGCATCATGTACTAACCGCACATCCCACGATCTAGGCCTACATGCTCCGCTACGACAGCACCCACGGTCAGTTCAAGGGCAGCATCGAGGTTGCCTCTGACGGTCTGATCGTCGACGGCAAGAAGGTTGTCTTCTACGCTGAGCGTGACCCCGCTTCCATCCCCTGGGGCAAGTCCGGTGCCGACTACGTCGTCGAGTCCACCGGTGTCTTCACCACCAACGAGAAGGCCTCCCTTCACTTGAAGGGCGGTGCCAAGAAGGTCATCATCTCTGCTCCTTCCGCTGATGCCCCCATGTTCGTCATGGGTGTCAACAACACCTCCTACGAGTCCAAGATCGACATTCTGTCCAACGCCTCTTGCACCACCAACTGCCTGGCTCCCCTCGCCAAGGTCATCAACGACAACTTCGGTCTCGTTGAGGGTCTCATGACCACCATCCACTCCTACACTGCTACTCAAAAGACTGTCGACGGTCCCTCCGCTAAGGACTGGCGTGGTGGCCGTACTGCGGCCCAGAACATCATCCCCTCCTCCACCGGTGCCGCCAAGGCTGTCGGCAAGGTCATCCCCTCTCTCAACGGTAAGCTGACCGGTATGTCCATGCGTGTGCCCACCGCCAACGTCTCCGTTGTCGACCTCACCTGCCGTATCGAGAAGTCCGCTACCTACGATGAGATCAAGGCCGTCATCAAGAAGGCCTCCGAGAACGAGCTCAAGGGTATCCTTGGCTACACCGAGGACGACATTGTCTCCACTGACCTGAACGGTGACGACCGCTCCTCCATCTTCGATGCTAAGGCCGGTATCGCCCTGAACTCCAACTTCATCAAGCTCGTCTCCTGGTACGACAACGAGTGGGGCTACTCCCACCGTGTCGTTGACCTGATCGCCTACATCGCCAAGGTCGATGGCCAGTAGGAATCAGGACAGCGTCCTGGAGCCAGGAGTCTTCTCTGAGGATAGTTCGCCGTGAAGGTACCTGTTGATGCGGGGCCAGATGCGAATATACCTCGCAGAAAAAACTAGCTGTTACGTCAATTTAATGAGAAACAAATACATTCCGTTCGCGTTGAAATTGTCCCTGTAAATCTAGACAGATGGAGAACGTAGATAATGGTTCCTCCAGGGCTTGGTTATCAGTTGGTGGTCCTTTGTGACCCAGGAGACTTGGTTCGACTCCCTTTCATTCGAAGCTTGCGAATGCCCTTCAGACGAAAGTACGAAGCTAACTTCGGCTGATGATATCCTTTAATTCGAATATCTACCTGTGTACGCTTTGCGCCTCAATTGTTTACTCTAATTACTCGTTGCACATCCTCTTTTCCGAGCTCCATGTGTACATTGCCTCCTGATTTTGGATCTCGAAAATGGTTATACCTATGTTATAACCTTGATATTGCATTGAAAACTGAGAGATTTGATTCTAGCATTTGTCGCTGTGATACTGTAGCTTAATACTACACCAGGCACTCTCTCCAACCTAAGATGTCTTGGGCTTATCGCATCGTATCGGGGATCCTAATCGATAAGGCGATAAGACACCGAGGCTCGGAGATAACTCGGGAATAAAGGCGGCGTTCGAAGCGGTCAGACATAATATGTCTGGCAGTAATACATAAGGACCAGCCCAGGGATCGATCACCATATCGATCATCCACCATCCACCCAGTTCTGCTGAGTCTCAGCGGTGACGCCTTTATACCAGCAGTGTCACATTGGAAATAGTTATTTGAGTCTCAGTTCTCGCCTCCAGCCTCTGGAGCTCCACTCAAGAAAGCTGCACTTGCAGTCTCTGGGCGTCGCAATTGCTCGCGCGGCAATACAAAGGACGGAGCTCTATACGGCCACGGTCCCGCCCTAGCAAGCTTGCATGCCATTCACTGTATGCAGGTTATTAATCTGAAACAGCATCACACGAGATTGTCTACGACATTTGCTGCTTTATCGCTGAAGCATCTTCTGCGGAAGTTGTGCATGTTTTGAACCAGACATTGATCCACGATATCTTGTCATGAAACTTTAAGTACAAGATTCATGCCTCGTTGAAAGGGGACCTTTCCTTGGATTTTGAAACGCTTCTCAAAATGGAAGAAGAAGAAAAGTCCATTACGGGGCAGACCCCTGCCATGTCCTCTCAAGCGTCTCTTACGCATCCCCCTCCCTCTTCCTCTACCCATCTACACAATCGAGGGGACCCTACCCTTGCACCTTCGTTCATGCCCCCATCTGCACCAAAGTCTATATCCCCAGGTTCTGAGCCTTTCCCATTTCACCAGTCCAGTGGACACGTGGGAGAGGCTTTAGAAGGAAACTTGAAGCCAAGTGACTCGGAGAGCAACTCCGCTTCCCAGTACGCCAAGCGAGATAGTCTTGTTGAACCTAACTCTGACTGGTCAGACGAAGAAGTCATGCCCCGATCTGGTCTTCCAGTTGGGTCGCTAGCGACGGGTCTTTGTTACGACGAGCGCATGCGTTTCCACTGTGAAGTCCGTCCCACCTCGGACGTGCATCCGGAGGACCCACGGCGAATCTGGTACATTTACAAGGAGCTGTGCCGTGCCGGCCTTGTTGATGATCCCATGTCGACGCGACCGCTGGCTCCCCAGACCCTTCAGAGGATCAAAGTGGTCAAGGCTACCCAAGAGCAGATTACCATGATCCACACCGAAGCTCACTATGCGTTTGTTAAGAGCACTAAAGGTATGACCAAATGGGTTTGTGGGTCCGATCCGATCACTGACTAAAAAGCCAGATATGGATGATGATACATTGGTGGCACTAGAGAGACAGAAAGATTCTATCTACTTTAATGATCTTACCTTCGCCTCTTCTATTTTGTCTGCCGGGGGTGCTATTGAGACCTGCCTAGCCGTTGCGCAGCGCAAGGTTAAGAACGCCATCGCCGTCATCCGCCCGCCTGGCCACCACGCCGAGCACGACGAAGCCATGGGCTTCTGTCTATTCAATAATGTCTGTGTTGCAGCGCGTGTTTGTCAGAAGGAACTCGGTGAGAAGTGCCGTAAGATCATGATTCTTGACTGGTGAGTGTATGATGAGCTCTCCTTTCTCGAGTCGAAACACTGACTCGATTTCCAGGGATGTCCATCATGGTATGCGAAATTGGCAACTTTTGATTGGGAGGTTTCTGCGCTCACACAATTACAGGAAATGGGATTCAGCAAGCGTTCTACGATGACCCGAATGTTCTCTACATTTCCATCCACGTTCATCAGAACGGCAAGTTTTACCCCGGTGGCCCTGCAGGAGATTGGGACCACTGTGGCGAGGGTCCAGGACTTGGAAGGTAATTGCTTAGATTCACTACTAAGGAGGTCTGATTTCGAAGACAAAGTATACTGATATCCGACTGAAGGAATATCAACATTCCATGGCCTGATCAGGGAATGGGTGACGGTGATTACATGTGGGCTTTCCAGAAAATTGTGATGCCCGTCGCTACCGAGTTCAACCCGGACTTGGTGATCAGTAAGTCTGGCTCTTCTTTGGTCGTGGGCTTTTTCTGATCTCCGAACAGTTTCGGCGGGATTTGACGCTGCCGCCGGTGATGTCCTTGGAGGCTGTTTCGTGTCTCCTCCTTGTTACGCTCAGATGACCCACATGCTCATGACTCTTGCCGATGGCAAGATCGCTGTCTGCTTGGAAGGAGGATACAACTTCCGTTCCATTTCCAAGTCTGCTCTTGCGGTGACCAAGACTCTTATGGGTGAACCGCCGGACCGTCTGATGAACACCATTCCCACAGAGGCTGCCAAGGCCACCGTCGGCCGCGTCATGAGCATTCAAGCTCAATACTGGCGTTGCATGTTCCCGAAGCCACCATCCAATCCGGTCTGGGCAAATCGACTTCACGGTATGTTTGCTGCCCCGCCAGCCCACGAAGAGACATTGACAGCCATGTCAGACATCCTCCGTGACTACCAGTCCAAGCAACTCTACGAGGACCTTAAACTCACTCCGTTGTGGATTTATCGTACCGCTATCTCCAAGTCATTCAAGAACCAAGTCCTGGCAAGGTGAGTGCTGGACGGACTATCAGCTGAATGACAGTCGAGCTCATCATCATCTCCAGTAACAACACCCATACTCCAGTTCCCCTTATTATCATTTTCCATGACCCGTAAGATTCCCTTGGAAACACCGGGAGTTGTCCGATCTGACTGTCTCTAGCCCCGAACTTATGGGACAACCCGATCCGGTGACCAATCGAATGGACGCTCACAACACCTGGGTGGTACGTCGACTAAAATGGCTCAGTTGATGATAATGAGCTAACTCAACAAGGCGGACGCGGAAACCGACTACCTCGCATGGATTGTCAAGAAGGGATATGCCGTTATCGACGTCAATATTCCCAAGCATATCACTCGGGAGCCGGTAAGGCTTGACCATCAACACTCCATATAGATAACAATTAATCATGGAACCCATCAGGCCACCGGCAAATACGAGGACGAAGATGAAAACCGTCCCACTGCAACTGAAGAGCTGGCCAACTACTTGTGGGACAACTACATCGAGTAAGCAGGCGAATATTGCCCGACTTGTCATAAAGCGCCCAGCTAACACCACTACACAGGCCTACCGAAGTCACCGAGATCTTCTTTATGGGAATCGGGAATGCTTTCTATGGAGTAGCCAACCTGCTGATCAACAGAGGTACGGCTGACACTGTCCTGAGCTCAGAAAATGGCTAACTCGAAACAGAAAACCTTTACAAGCGCGTCAACGGGGTCGTATCGTTCGTGGCCGAGAACCCTGTCCGCGCGATTGCATCTCCTACCCAGACGTGGCTATCTAAGTGGTACCGCGAGGTGAGAACATTTCAATTACCGACCTATTAATTCCTTCCGCTCAGTGCTTACCGCTTTTTAGAACTCTCTTGTGTTTGTCTCAGAGACGCACGGAGTCTGGGGCAACCCGGAACGCAAACCATCCAAGCGCTATGGAACCCTGATCAAGTCCCCTGAGACGCAGCTTAGCGAGATGCTTGCTCGACACAAGGAAGAAGTGTTCGAGTGGATTTCCGCGCGCGCCGACGATGAGTCTGACGAGGAAGGCGAGGACACAGATCAAGATGCAGAGATGAAAGACCAGTGAGGCTTACATCAGTAACGACCTTGGGCTGGACGAATTCTCCAATGTTGTTTTTAGAGTATTGTCCCTTCGAGACCCCTGTGATGTTACCTACCGCAATCATTTCCGCAGAGTGCATGCAGCCGCATGATTCCATTGATCATCGATCTGTTCTGATTCATTGCTCTACTTTACTCCACTGATGCCTGAACAAGTCATCAAGCGTCTCTAGCCGAGGATTTCCCGCAAACACAAGTAAAAATAGGATGGCGCTGTCTTAGCCTTGGTAAGCGAGATGATCTAGCGTAGCTCAATTTCTCTGAACATCTGACAGAAACTGGGGCCTTGCGCCCCGGAGCTACAAGTCCCGGCGAAACGATGGTCAAGTAAATACGAGCGTGAAGCGGAAGACTTGATTTTTAATGTGACTTTAAAACACCACCAACCACATCATCACTATTTAGCTGATCTCGGAAACGAAATGCCCGAGCTAACTCACGCATGAGGCTAGGATGTAACTATGTCTCAGTCTTTTACCCCAGATTTGAAGTCAGGGTCTCTCTCCACTCTTGGCATGCGTCCCCAGTTGAAGGAGCGGAAGTCGGGTCGGAGCCCCCTGAGACATACGAGTCCACCGTGACTTCGTTCTTTGACCTTTCCGACCTATGGCCACTCAATTCTCCAACGCCCATGCGGGGCATGCACTGGTCGGACTATGTCTTGGTCCTCGGTCATGGCCTAACGTGCCAGTTCCTGCGCTTTGCCCACGTTGTCTCGGAAAAAGCAGGCCAATGGAGGTGGCCTAATTCGAGCACCGAACCTATTCCCCGATGAAGTGGATGAAGAGAGGTCCTCGTGCCGGTGCATCGTGCTTATCGAGAAAACTATATAAATCCGGGAATCCTTCGCCTGTAAATCTCGATCAAAACTTCAGTCTCGAGCCTCAAATCTACATTGACTATATCATTTTACCACGAACTCTCATCACAATGCGTTTCACTACCGCCGTCATCGCCTCGGTCGCCGCTCTGGCTCCCCTGGCCAGCGCTGTTGGCAATGCCGCCGTCGTAAACCACTGTGACTTCCCCGTCTACCTTTGGTCCGTCGGAGGCTCTGTTGGCCCCGAGGTCACCATCGCTCCCAAGGGCACGTACAAGGAGGCATTGCACCATGATCCTGCCTCCGGTGGCATCGCTTTGAAGATTACCACAGACGCAAACGGTCTCTATGACGGCAGCGCGCAAACCAACTTTGCCTACACTCTTGATGGCAGCACTGTCTGGTACGACATGTCCGATGTCTTCGGCGATGCTTTCTCCGGTCACACTTTGAACGTGCTGCCCTCCGACTCTACCTGCAGCCGCATCTGCTGGGGCAGTGGTGTCCCTCCCAGCGGTAGCCAGGTTAAGGACTGCCAAGCTAATTCAGATATTACTCTGAACCTGTGCGCCGCCGCCAAGTGCTAGGGGTCCTGTCCACGGATTGTGCGCTAGGATGTGGGAAATGGGGGGTGCGGACTGGGGCTCAGTGAGACTAGGCTACAAGCAAGGCTGCGCGGGGTCCAAAAAGAGCCTCAATTCTTGTCGTGGGTTATCAGTGATGGCTGTTCAATGTTGGATATAACTAGTTAATGAGTAATGAATCCAGATGTTGGAAATGATAAAGTACTTATTCCTTTAGATATGGATAAACCCATAAGGACCGTGCAAGTAGAAAAAAAAATTGAATAAAAAGCGCCCGAGAAGACCCGACCCTGGGAATATCCAAGGATCTGAAGATAGAAAAGAGCCTCATAACACCCTAAACTCATAACATCGGGACCAAGTCCGTAATCCTGATAATGCTCCGATCAATAGCTTAGTCAGGATATTTATCGTTGGGTTCGCCCCCGCCTCCGTTGACTCTACAATCGTCGATTGCCTCTATTCTTTCATCTTCATCTATATTCCATTGTCTGCAGATACAGTCCTTGCGTGGTTCTCGTGATTCTGGTGCATTGGCCACACCGGACACACCGCTACCTTTTTCCCCGACCCTTACCTTGATGCTCCCAAGGTCCTCCTCTACTGCACGCCCGTGGTTGTGGCACAGACGCCTGAGTTGCAATTCAACCGCTCGACCATATTTGCTGTCAGAGGTCTCGCTCTCTCGCTTTGTTTGGTCCTCGTTTCCAATTCTTTCACCGGAGCTCCCCTGGGTACGCTCATTCTCTTCAACCCATCCTTCCTCCGCCACACCTTCCACCATGACTCAAATTGAGCGCATCACAGAGCGCCTGGAGAAACCGGAGCTCGATGATCGGTCTTATCGTGTCATTCGCTTGCCCAACAAGCTCGAGGCTCTTCTGGTGCACGATCCTGATACCGATAAGGCTAGCGCCGCCGTCAACGTGAATGTCGGCAACTTCTCCGACGAGGATGATATGCCAGGGATGGCACATGCGGTAGAGCACTTACTGTTTATGGGCACGAAAAAGGTACGTAACGTTCATTTGCCCGAGCTAGAAGGTGAAAGTGGAGAGCAATGCTGACATGCATCCCGGCACTGCATAGTACCCTAAGGAGAACGCCTACAACCAATACCTAGCCGCTCATTCCGGTTCCTCCAATGCATACACTGCTGCCACCGAAACGAACTACTTCTTCGAGGTATCGGCCACTGGCGATTCAAGTGCGCCTAAATCCACCGGACAGAATACACCCACCGAATCCACAAATGGGACAAACGGATTAGTCAGTGAGGTTTCATCCAACAGTGCTGGTGAATCAGATGGCAAGTCGCCGTTATATGGTGCCTTGGATCGTTTCGCTCAGTTCTTTGTTTCCCCTCTTTTCCTGGAATCGACATTAGACCGTGAGTTAAGGGCGGTAGATTCAGAGAACAAGAAGAACCTTCAGAGCGACTTGTGGCGATTGATGCAGCTAAACAAGTCACTTTCAAACCCTAAGCACCCCTACCATCACTTCTCGACTGGTAATCTACAGACCCTGAAGGAGGACCCTCAGAAACGGGGACTGGAGGTGCGTAGTGAGTTTATCCGGTTCTACGAGAAGCATTACTCAGCGAACCGGGCCAAACTGGTAGTTCTCGGAAGAGAGTCTCTGGACACGCTGGAGTCATGGGTTGAGGAGTTGTTCGCCGATGTCGAGAACAAGAACCTGTCCCAGAACCGCTGGGATGATGTGCAGCCCTTTTCAGAGGAGGACATGTGCACCCAGGTGTTTGCGAAGCCGGTCATGGACTCTCGCTCCATGGACATGTATTTCCCCTTCATTGATGAGGAGAACCTGAACGACGTTCAGCCCAGTCGATATATCAGTCACTTGATTGGCCACGAAGGACCTGGTAGTGTTCTTTCTTACTTGAAGGCCAAGGGCTGGGCCAATGGCCTCTCAGCTGGTGCTATGCCGATCTGCCCCGGTTCTGCCTTCTTCACGGTCTCAGTTCGTCTGACACCCGAAGGTCTGAACCAGTACCAGGAGGTTGCCAAGGTGATCTTTGAATACATTGCAATGATCAAGGAGCGTGAGCCGGAGCAATGGATCTTCGACGAAATGAAGAACCTAGCCGAGGTGGACTTCCGCTTCAAGCAGAAGACTCCGGCCAGCCGATTCACCAGCCGTCTCAGCAGTGTCATGCAGAAGTCGTTGCCACGTGAGTGGCTTCTTAGTGGATCGCTGTTGCGCCGGTTTGACCCTGAGTTAATCAAGAAGGCCATGTCTTATCTCCGCACTGATAACTTCCGACTTATCATCGTGTCCCAGACCTTCCCTGGAAATTGGGATCAGAAGGAGAAGTGGTACGGTACCGAGTACAAGTCAGAGAAGATCCCTCAGGACTTCTTGAACAAAATTCAGCAGGCCTTGGATTCAACCGAAGGAACTCGTACTTCGAACGTGCACCTGCCGCACCGAAACGAGTTCGTTCCCACGAGATTGTCGGTGGAGAAGAAGGAAGCTGAGGAGCCCGCGAAGACCCCTAAGCTAATCCGCCACGACGACCGTGTGCGCCTGTGGTTCAAGAAAGACGACCGCTTCTGGGTTCCCAAGGCGACCATCAACATCACTCTGCGCAACCCCTTGGTGTGGGCGACTCCGGCAAATCTCATCAAGACCAAGCTTTACTGCGAGCTGGTCCAGGATTCCCTGGATGAGTACTCGTACGATGCCGAGCTTGCGGGTTTGGACTACCATCTTGCAGCGAACATTCTGGGTTTGGATATCTCTGTCGACGGATACAACGACAAGATGTCCGTTCTCTTAGAGAAGGTGCTCACTACTATGCGTAAACTGTCCGTCAACCAGGACCGGTTCACCATCATCAAGGAGCGCCTAACCCGAGCTTTCCGCAATGCCGAGTATTCGCAGCCTTTCTACCAAGTCGGTGATTATACTCGCTACCTCCTGGCCGAGCGTAGCTGGGTGAACGAGCAGTATATCGAAGAATTGGAGCACATTCATGCCGACGATGTGACCAACTTCTTCCCTCAGTTGTTGGAGCAAACCCACATCGAGGTCCTCGCTCACGGCAATCTATACAAAGAGGATGCTCTGCGCATGACTGACTCCGTGGAGAAGATACTCCAAGGTCGGTCCCTGCCTCCGTCGCAGTGGTACCTGAGACGTAACATGATGATCCCTCCGGGAAGCAACTTTGTCTACCCCCGGACTCTTCAAGACCCTGCTAACATTAACCACTGTATCGAGTACTATCTCTTCATCGGCGTCTTCTCGGATTCTACCCTGCGTTCCAAACTTCAGCTGTTCTCCCAGATGACTGATGAGCCTGCCTTTGACCAGTTGCGCAGCAAGGAACAACTTGGATACGTCGTGTGGAGTGGCTCTCGTTATAACGCGACCACCATGGGCTACCGTGTGATCATTCAGAGTGAGCGCAACGCCAAGTACCTCGAGTCTCGCATTGAATCGTTCTTGCGTACATTCGGAACTACCCTTGAGAATATGCCCGAGGAGGAGTTCGAAGGCCATAAGCGCAGCGTCATCAACAAGCGTCTGGAGAAGCTGAAGAACCTGGGCTCCGAGACTGGTCGCTACTGGTCCCACATCGGTTCAGAGTACTTTGATTTCCTGCAGCACGAGACCGACGCCGCCAATGTGCGCACCCTGAGCAAGGCCGATCTGGTTGCTTTCTACCGCCAGTACATTGACCCCGCCTCGAAGGTGCGGGCCAAGCTCGCCATTCATCTGAACGCGCAGTCTGCTACCCAAGCTGCTGAAAGCGACAGCTCAGACGAGAAGCGCGTCCGCCTGGTCGAGATCGTTGATAAGCAGCTTTCAGCTGCTGGTTTTACCTCGAACGGCATGCGTCTGCAGACGGCATTCAAGGATCTGGATATGACTGTGATTGATCGTTCCCAGATTGTGTATATGGTCAAGACCTACATGGCCGGAGATTTGAGTCTCTCACCGGCCCAGATCGACCCCGTGATTGAGAAACTGGAGAGCACCTTGGGCCTGCAGCTGAAGCAGCTCGGTTTGGTGGCGGAGAAGGATGAGCCTATCAATGGTACCGTGGTTGCCAAGGAGCCCGTTGTCATCACGGATGTGTCTGTTTTCAAGGCTCGTCTGCCTGTTAGCACTGGCCCAGTGGCTGTGTCTGATATTACTGAGTTTGAGGACTTTGATGCGAAGTTGTAAGAATGTTAGCTTTTGTGTGGGGTTGGTGCAATGGAGCATGAGAGGAGGGGGTTAGAGGGGCATGAATATCACACGGGAATAAACATTATATCTAATTGCGTGCATTAATACAAATGCAACAACCTAACAACCGAAGTAAATGACTTTCAAGGGTAGCGCCATCTTGTGATGCTGGGCAGTATATATGGCGCCTCAGGCATCAACGGGTACATCTTATCTAATGCCGATAACGAGCTTGTCCTCGCCATCTCAGTTCGCGCCCTTCTTGACCTCCACAGCAGCAATCAACAATGGCAACCACCACAGCTACGGCGATCCAGAGCAGTCGCCCGTGAGTATCCCCAAACTCTTTGTCGATCGCATGAAGCAGGACTCCAGTTAACGTAGGCCAATTCCAGTCCGATCCTCCCCAAGGGCTTCTCTGCCCAGCAGCCGGAGACCATTCGCCTATACCCTCTCTCGAACTACACTTTCGGCACGAAAGAAACACAGCCCGAGGAGGACCCATCTGTTCTTGCGCGCCTCAAGCGATTGGAGGAGCACTATGACCTTCATGGCATGCGGCGCACTTGTGAGGGCATCTTGGTCTGTCACGAACACAACCACCCGCACGTCTTAATGCTGCAGATCGCCAACGCCTTTTTCAAACTGTATGTCCGACTTCAGACCAAAGGAGATATATGTAACACGCTAACAATTCACAGACCGGGCGATTATCTCCACCACGAAGACGAGGAAATCGATGGCTTCAAGAAGCGACTGAACGAGCGCCTGGCTCCCGTGGGCTCACAGTTCTCTGGAGAAGGTGTGAATGAAGACTGGGAGATTGGCGACACCTTGGCGCAATGGTGGCGACCGAACTTTGAGACGTTCATGTACCCGTTCCTGCCAGGTCACGTCACACGGCCCAAGGAATGCAAGAAGCTTTACTTTATCCAGCTGCCCAAGAAGAGTGAGTGACCGGCGCATTCTTGACTTTTGACTTCAACAATTCTTGCTAATTTTGACTTCCAGAGGTCCTCTCAGTCCCCAAGAACATGAAGCTTCTGGCCGTGCCGCTGTTCGAACTATACGACAACACCGCCCGCTATGGCCCCCAGCTTTCAGCCATCCCTCACTTGCTTTCACGATACAACTTCGAATTTGTGGATGAGAACGACAACGTCGTGGCCGTGACCCCTGGCACTCCTCTGGCGGAGAACCAAATCCCGCGCACCAAGGTTCTGGCCGGTGATGACGGACAAGATACCGGGATGACGGATATTGGAGATGGAGAGCGAGAGGGATAGTCAAAGGCAGGGAGTAGAAAGAAATCTAATGTCACCCCGTTCATGAGCGTACAGCCAATTTTTACTTCGCATGTTTTCTGTTATGTCTGGTCTGGTGAAGTTTGAGGATCTACCCAAACCCCAACACATGTGCATGCTCGCGGTACATAACCGGCTTGGAAGGTTCGGGACCACACCGAGGAGTGTTTGTGTATTTGCTGAATCTTGGAAGCTAAGGGTCAATAGTAAATAGAAAACTCTTGCGACCGAGTCTTGTGGGGATCTGAGGCCATGATTGCCTTATTTCTCACGAATCTCCATTTCCACTTGTCCAGGTGAGTTGCATGGTGCACTAGCTCCTCGGATAAGACATGTTACCTCCTCGAATAGATCCAGCTTCAAAAACAACTAGTGCTTACACCGATTTCTGAATAATAATGGCGTTCAGTGAGTAGGTAAGCAAATATTAAATATTGGGTGCCCCGGTGGCTATCCACTTGAAGTGCACATGAGACCCTTAGACTTAGCTGTAGGCGATCGTAGGTCTTGAGCTAGATCATCACAAGTGTTAGCCATCAGTCGGCTAGTTGGTCAAGTTCACGTGTTACCACGCCGGTCCTTAGTAGCTTCCGGAGAGCCCCATATCTATGTATCTAGGAATCAAATATGTACCTGCCGCCCACGCATTAGTCTAGTTTAGGGCTCGTAATACACTATTTCTACTATCCACAAATATTAAGTGTAAGGCTTTCTCAATCAGTTCATTTTAATTCCTGACCCCAAAAGGCCCCATGTTAGATTTGAAAACACCTTGGTGGACCGTCCTGCTCACTTTATAGCATAGTGCTTATTCAGAGTATAGAATGCCTTCGGCTTGCGGACCTGGCCTGAACATCTCCTTTCGGCGTTAACACCTGAACAGTGCAATCATAAGATGAAAAAGGAAGTAGTTGATTTATTCTACGCAGCTCGGTCAGCACCTGGGTATTAGACAGAGCTCGGGAAACTCGAAAGACTATATTCAAGTGAGAGTCCATCCCTGCTACAGGCTCGAGATACCCCCGGAGTCGCGACGGAGCACGGGAGGTCTGTGCTCAAGAGAGATAGATCATTCGAAAGTAACATGGATTGGTATGTGCCACTTGCCCAGGTGGGAGTATAGCTACGATGGTTGGTGGTTCGCAGCCACCGGTCACATACAGGTCTGCGGGGTATCGGCTGCCAGCAACGTGGATTCTCAACCTACCAGGCTTTTCCTACGCCATCTATTAATTGCAAGCTGCGAAGTTGAACAATCTAGAAGCTCGCTTTCTTGGGCTTCTGCAGATACGCTCTCCGTGTTCTACAGTGAACTGACATGGGGATCCATCCACTCCAGTCGATGATCCACTTATCTCCAAAGAGGGATCTGCGGAGGAAAGTACAAAATGTACCCTAAAGGGGGAGGTATCCTCGTGGACAAAGCCCCCAAAGCCCCCAAAGCCTCGCGTTGGCCCAGGCCTAGTCCTACTGGCCACATTTGCCTGATGTGAAGAACGCAGGAATGCCGATCATCTAGAACCCCCACCACTCAGGCGCCGAATCTGATTTCAGGAACGGAGAACGAGCCTTTTTGGAACATTCGCCCAGATGGGACTCGACACTTAGTTGCTTATTCCACCGGCTATTTCCCGCCCCGAGGCCTAGTGGTCTTGTTCTTACTATGCCGTGAAGGGAAGAATGGGTATATAAACGGAGATGGAGGTACTTGGCCAGGAGGAGGCAGTAAAATGAAATAAAATCACTGCCTTGAGCCACTTCTTTCTTCCAAAAGCCCTTTCAAGTCGCCTCGAAGATGTATCTCGGTCATCTCTGGCATATTGTGGCTGCTGCGACCCTGGCCGTGGCTGCACCTTCTCGTGTAGTACCTCGGGGTAAGATGAGCTCTCACTTCCAACGTCCAACTTGTGTGGCCCAGGCTAATCCAAGTCTCAGATGTTTCGTCCGAGGTTTTGGGACAGTTCACCCGCTACGCTCAGTGGGCGGCTGCAGCATACTGCTCCAACAATCTCGACTCCACAGGAGATGCGATTACCTGCGCCGATGATTATTGTCCGGAAGTGGATTCTTCTACGACAGTCTCGCTATCCGAGTTCAACGAGTAAGTTCGCCTATTCCTATACCTATGAAATTAATTATTGATCTCTCAGATCGAATGATTTCGGCGACACTGCTGGATTCGTGGCTGCCGACAAAACGAATGAACAGATCGTGGTGGCCTTCCGGGGCAGCAGTAGCATCAGCAACTGGATCGCTAACCTGGACTTTGTTCTGACCGATGCCAGTAGTCTGTGTGATGGATGTGAAGCGCATATGGGATTTCTGGAGTGCTGGGAAACGGTGGCTGATTCTATCACTTTTCAAGTCGAGTCGGCTATGCAGACCTACTCCGGGTATACACTGGTCGTGACGGGCCACAGCCTCGGAGGTGCTATCGCAGCTATAGGTGCAACAGCTCTGCGCAATGCCGGATATACACTTGACTTGGTAAGTCTTCTTTTCTCTGTTGACATACACTCTAACACCATTGCAGTACACCTTCGGCCAGCCCCGAATTGGCAATTTGGCCCTGGCCACCTACCTGACCGAGCAGGGAAATAACCGCATAACTCATTTGAACGATATCGTACCTAGGCTGCCGCCTATTCTGCTCGGCTTCCATCATTCAAGTCCCGAGTACTGGATTACCAGTGGGGACGATGTGATGGTGACCACATCGGACATTGATGTGATCGACGGCATAGACTCGCTACAGGGCAATGCAGGAGAGCTTATTGAAAGCGTTGCCGCCCACGCCTGGTATATCATCGATATCGACGGGTGCTCGTAGCGTATGAAGCGGTTATGAGCTAAGAATCTGAAACGTCCCGAAGAACCCCGGATTTCATTCTGTAGTGCATTTTTCCACTCGGTGCTTCAACCAGGCTAGTAGACACTAGGGAGCTTCACTAGATATGCCTAAAGAGACGTATATAGGATGTAGCCGGCCTTCGGTCTTCAAATTCACCAGGAAGCTATGTACGCAGTAATGTCAAGTCCAATGTTCCCATCATCAAGACCCACCGATCGGCTGTGGCTGGAGCTTTGTGTGGCGGGGACAACTTTACCACGTATTTGACCTTGCGCTGTGCTTCTTTCTGCTTTCCTACCCCCTCAAGCTCACAAACTTCATCAGGCTAGAATTGCTCTCAGCGCGCATCCCCGGATTCCCCGGCGCCACATTTAGCCCAGGCGTTCGCCCTTGCAAAAGCCTCCCCAACGCGCCATGTTCTGACATTCCCATGTTCCGTTTCCTCGTCTTACACCATGCTGTTCGCCCCAAGTGGACCGCAGAGTCCCCGCCGTCGCAATCGCATTAAGTCTATCCTCCTTACGATATTCATCATCCTCGCCATCTATTTCGTCTTCTTCGCGCACCCGGAGTCGTCCCATAAACCCACCACGAAAACCGATTATGCGCAGCTACACAAAGCAACCCCATCCCCCAAAGCGGTCGAGCAGGCTCGCCCAGCGATTCGCAAACAGAAGGAAATGGTCGTGGCGAGTATGAAGAGCGATGATACTTCGTGGGTCGCCGAGTACTTCCCGGACTGGTCCAGGAGTATCTACGTGGTGGACGACAACAAGGCCCCCTTGACAGTGCCGTATAACAAAGGACGCGAGTCAATGGTATACTTGACGTACGTCCAGAAGGCTACACAAATTATCGTGCGATGCTAATGCGGCTGCTTAAATAGCTATATTATTGACAACTACGATACCCTCCCAGACGTCATGCTCTTTTTACACTCCCAACGTTTCCAATGGCACAACGACGACCCATATTATGACGGTGTAGCCATGCTACGCAACTTTCAAGTCCCCTACCTGCAGAAAAAGGGCTACGTGAACCTGCGCTGTACCTGGACGCTCGGATGTCCCGTCGAGATCTACCCATTCAGCGACGGGCACCGCGATGGCCCCCATGCGGGCGAATACTTTTTAAATGCATTTAAGGAGCTGTTTCCTTCATCGCCGGTCCCGGAGGAGATTGGTGCAAGCTGCTGTGCCCAGCTCGGAGTTAATCGAACTACTGTTCTTTCAAGACCGAAAGCCGACTATGAACACTTCAGGAACTGGCTTGCGACGACCACACTAACAGATGACCTGAGTGGAAGGATTATGGAGTATTCTTGGCATAGTAAGTATCTCGCGCATGCTGTGGAAGAGTTGATACTGAAGTTCGATAGTTATATTCGGACAAGAAGCCAAGTACTGCCCCTCCGCGGAGGCTTGCTACTGTGATGTGTACGGTCTTTGCGACTTGCAATGCTCAGAAGGCACATGCGACGGCCGCTATGTATTACCGCCTTACTCTTCACTGCCTAAAGGCTGGCCATACGTGGGATGGAAGGGTCAAGCCCAGAATCCGAGTTACGGTCTGCCGGAGTCGTGAAACGAGTTGGGTGAGACGGCTAAACACAGAGCCTGAATTACGGAACGCTATCATCGTGAAGAGGAGAAGGCGTACTGTCTTGGACATTGAAAGGCAAAGCAATGAAATCATACTGGGTCTGAGCCAGGAAATGGCCATTGCGCAAGAGGATACTGCGCCGGCTCTTAGAGCCCATAACATGACAAGCACGGGCCGATCGAGGCCTTGAAGGAACTTGAAAATAGTTGCAGTCTAAGTCATAGTCGCAATCACTTCCTAGGTAACTTTGGAATAGCGTAAGCAAATTTGAAGGCCAATCTTGGAAAGGCAACTTCCCCACGCGGACGTCGGGAGCCGAGGTCTCCGCATTCATCGAGTACTCTGACACCACTTCCACTTCCCTTTCCACTTCCACTTCCACTCTCACTACATTTACTTTAACAACTCCACAAATCTCGCCAAAATGCTCATCATCGGGCTCACTGGCTCTATAGCCACAGGCAAATCCACAGTCTCCTCCATCCTCTCCTCCGCACCCTACTCCCTCCCCATCATCGACGCCGACATCCTGGCCCGCAAGGTCGTCGAACCAGGCACGGCCGGCTACAAGGCAATCGTCAACTACTTCGGCCCAAGTACACCCGATCTCCTACTCGATGACTCCTCAAATCCCCAGGGTAAACCACTCAACCGGCCAGCTCTAGGCCGGCGCGTCTTCGGCGATACCGAGGAACGCAAGCGCGATCGCCAGGTATTAAACGGGATTATTCACCCAGCTGTGCGATGGGAAGTCTACAAAGCACTGATATACTACTACGTACGCGGCCAATGGGCCATTGTCCTAGACGTACCGCTGCTGTTCGAGAGCGGAATGGACCTGATCTGCGGGACAGTCATCGTGGTGGGGGTGCACGATCCAGCAGTACAGATGGCACGACTACGTGCACGCGATGCCCATCTCACAGCAGAGGATGCGGAGAACCGAGTACGCAGCCAGGGTGATATTCGGACAAAGGCGGCGCAGGCAGAGTTCCGAGGTACCACGACTTCGCGCGGGGTGGTGGTGTGGAATGATGCGGACAAAGCGGAGCTAGAGCGTGCGGTGAAAGGGGCCATGGCTACTATTGAGGCGTCGAGTCCGCGATGGTGGGCGTGGACGCTGTTGGCGGCGCCGCCAGTGGGCTTTGGAATTGCGGCGTGGAATGTGATTGTTAACTTTGCGACGCAGAAGGGATGGGAGAAGAAGAAACAGCAGGAGAAGGCGCGGTTATGATCTGGACTTGAGCTAAATACCCTTTTATTTGAATGTACATTGTTCTCGTATCTCTGTAAGTAGATACGGAGAGATCTCTCCCAAGGTCTATTTGCGTATAGAGAATCTACTTGGGGATTTCCCTAGACGAAGATACGATGGCAGAAAAGATGAAGATTCTGAATTAAACGCCAATGCGAGAATTCCGGGGTATCTGCAGATTCATGAAATAATGTCACCAGGCTGAGCTCAACCGCTCTTTCGCTTCTTCTTATTCTTTGGCTTCTTGTCCGAAGGTCTTCCCATATGTGGTTGGCGCCCGCCTCCACCGGAAATACTCGTCAGCTCGGATAGCTTGAAGTTGTGGGTGTTGTTCTTTTTCAATGCTCTGGCCTGAGCATTGGCCCTCATCTGTTCCATGAAGGCGTCTATCTGCTCATCGTCGTCAGGATCAATCTGCTTCAATTGCTCCTGCTCCTCATGAGTCATTTCCTCTTCTTCTTCTGTGGAGGCCTTGAAGATGTCAGCATAGTCGTGCTAGAACGGTTGAGTAGGACTTACGTATTTCGGTTTGCGCTTGAAGTTGCCGAATGACCGACGCCCTCCGCGCGGGGTGTCACCTTCAGTATCCAACGAGTCGGCTGCCACCACCGTGGGCTGTGAAGGGTAAGAGGCAGCGGGGATGTCCAGCACCCATTCAGTCTCGCCCGCCTCGGCCGCCTGTCGTGCAGCAGCAGCTCGGCGCTTGTCCTCCTCTGCTTTCAGAGCTGCATTGATCGCATCAAGTTCTGCTTGTGGTGTTCCCGGCGTGCCAGGGCTTTGGGCGTCAGTTGATAGTCTGGCACGCTTCGGAGTAGGCGGGCCATTATCGGATCCCGACTGGGATTCTTTGGCAACTGCCGTCGCCGCGGCGCGTTGCATGAACTGTAGACGGGATTAGTCCAATTTCTCCTCACACCGTTTGTCAAAAACTCACCTTCATTGTGAGCAGTCGTGATGACATGGACTTTTCGGGCTTTGCGCCCGCCGGAGAGGCCGACATGATGTGCAGTGATGTACAGGCAAAGTGTTGCTGAAATACAAGTCGAAGAAAATGGCGGCAGAAAAAGGTGATGGTTGGGTAGGCGGTGGACATGGCGGGCCAGCCAATTACAGTTGCATTATTCAGAGCCCTGCACCTCCCTCGATCTTCTCTCCAGACCTCATCTCGTCCACCATCCGTCCCCGGGACTCAATCCGCCCAACATGATGTCCTGCCGCCGTCTAACGAGCCTGGCGTCGGTCCGCCCACGCTTCGCCGTCAACTTCTCCTCCGCCGTCCCTCGCCTAACCGAGAACCGCATGCAGGCCAACGACCCCAACCCGCCCGTCGTTAAGCCGAACGTCTCGGAGACCAATGCTGAGCCTACTGACACCTTCGGTCGCTGGGATGGCACTATGCAGGAGGACCCGGTTGTGGCAGAGAAGATCCGCAGCATGCAGGCCCCGAACCGGGCCTCCACCTGGGCCGCCAGCCAGCAGCCGCGCCACGAGGCCATGGTTGGTCCTCGGTTCGAGCAGACCATCATGGAGACTCAGGTGTGTCGATTAATCTCCTAGATCGGGGAGTCAATTGGGTCCCGGTCGCAAAGCGGGGAAGAAAGCAGTAGACTAACTCGAAATTCTTAGCCGCGCCCCATGGCCGCCATCGAGCTCATTCACAAGCAACACGTGCGATGGACAAAGTCCAAGGTCGTCAGCTGTGACGGCGGCGGCGGTCCTCTCGGCCACCCCAAGGTTTTCATCAACACCGACAAGCCTGAGATTGCGCCCTGCGGATACTGCGGAGTTCCCTTCGTAGGTGTACTTTTCATGGCAGCAGAGAATGACGACTAACAATGTTTCCAGGCCAACGAGCAGCATCGCGTCTACCTCAAGTCTCTTCCCGAGACCAGCTACCCCCTCGAGCCCACCAGCGACGCCGCCGACGTGAACGAGTCGCAGCGCGTTACAGAGGGCGGCTTTGAGCAGCGGTAAACGACTAGCATCAAATTCCTTTTGTCGGCGTTGATCATTCCCGCGTGTTATTGTTTTTGGGCCAAAGGCCGTGTACAGAATATAGGATCAATTGATCTGTCGTTCGCCCGTGCGATGATTTAGGAACTGGACTATACTCGCACAGTTTTGGTTTTCGACCGAGTCCATCTATCTACCCGGGACCGTGGATCCAAATGCTTTCTCCAAAGCATCAAATACTGTAACTCTGCAGAAGATTACACAGACTCGCCATCATAGATGCTCTTTCATTTCGGTATCAAGTCAATCCTTCTGGCCCTGAATAGTTGCAACAACCTTGCGTGAATGGCGGCTTTTACGGAATTCCAGATACCATACGCCTTGCCACTTTCCGCCAATATGGTCATTAGTATAGAACCAACACAGGAAGACAAAAAGAGTTTCAACACGTACAGTTCCGGTCGCCAGACGACCATTGGAGATAGGAATGTTCACCGACGCACCGATAAGAGCAGACTTGATATGAGCCTAGGACAAGTCGTAAATTTAGTATTTCAAAGCTGTACTCGCGAAGTCGGGGTGTACACGAACCGGCATATCATCCTCGCCCTCGGCCGAATGACGGTAAAGGTCTCCCTTCTTGTCCATTGGGACGATTCTGTCCAGAGCATCGCTCATATCGGCGCGGACATCGTCGTCCCAATTCTCGTTCAGCGAGAGCGCGCAGCTCGTGTGCTGAACGAACAGGTTGAGCATGCCAACCTTGTAGTCGCGGATCTCGGGCACCTCCTGTAGGACATGGTCGGTGACCAGGTAGGAGCCACGACTGCGCGCGGGCAGAGTGAAAGTTTTCTGGAACCAGGACATGATTGAAGTGTGTAAATGTGTTGAAGTGAAGTGAAGTGGGGGATTTCGCAGGAATAAGACGGGTTTGATTGGGTGGGTCGTGATGTCATACCGGAGTTCTATACTCCTGTTGTTTTTTTTTGATTTTTTTTTTATAATTATCATTTGCATTATATCTAATTTGAAGGAACAGAGGAGATAAACTAGAAAATTGAGGGTCAATAGGGCCAATAGACTCATAGGTGGTTACTACGCCAGACGCGCATCCCTTGTACCCTCCCTACAATGCACCTGCCGAACCGGATCCTTCTCATAGCTGTGAATCACCCATTCACCAAGTGCTCCATCCTTCCCCAGGAGATTTACTGGACGATATTCGGGATTCAACTCCAGTCGACGCATGGCTGAAGTGTGAACCTTTGCATCGGATGGCAGAACTCGAGCCTGGCCACGATTTGGTGGCCAGTGAACAGGCTTCGATGATCCATCGGCTCGAAAGGCCAGACGACGGAACGGGATATGTTCCATCATTCTCCATGCCAGAACCGAGGGAGCAGATACACCGGGACTAACAGCAAGACGATCGTGAAGGAGCCCTTTTACACTGGACTCTTGAAGGGCCGAGTGGAATTCGGCGCTAAGTAAGGCACCGTCATTATGCTCCACGCACTTGAAGTCTTGCAACTTGTCTTCCTCGAATTCGAGTCCAGCGCGTCGAGCTTCTTGAACCATCCAAACCAGAGGAGCATGACTCAATTGGAAGTCTTCATCAGGGCCACGCGGGAAGCCCCCGCCAATGTCTGCATGGCCGCCTGGGAACCACACTTCCTCCAGATCACTTACAGCGATATCGTCATCATCCGTGTCCTCTTTAGTTGACCCCGAATCATCTCTGCAAAGGCTTGGAGGCTTTCGCTTTGGGGCCGAATGTAGTAATACCGGCCCAAACTTCACTCTTCTCTCGTCGATGCTCAAGATTTGGCGAACGACGCGAGCACTGGGAAGGGCATCGTTGTTGATTTCGAAATCCGCAACACTATTCACAGTGTCAAACAGGCCCAAAAACTTGATTCTGCGCACTGGGCGACATAGAGTATCTCGACAATGTGTCAGAAACTCGTAGGCTCGTTTCTTCTCTTTTGTCTCGTTGTATCGAGTCAATTTCCACTGGGAAAAAGCATCCCAAATGAATGGAATCATCTCTTCATTGTCCGGTCCCAGCAGCCCAGCGTAGTCAAGCATCTCTGACAAGAAGCGCGCTGTATATGCTCCCCGAGAGAACCCGAAAATGAATATTCCACTTGAAGATCGATAATGCCGCATGAGGAACCGATAGCCACCAAGGACATGCTGGTCGAATGAGGCTCCCAAGGCCTGTCCTAATGTCTTACTCTTCCCGAGGGGACTGCTCTTTTTGAGTGTTGTGGCAGCCAAAGAGCCGGGGGTGATGTCGGTACCGATGCCCGCTACATACGTTAGCTTTCAAGGAGTATCCACTGCGATTTGCGGAGCCGTACGCTGATAATAGACCACTATGAATTGTCAGTGATTGAATTGTGAATTGAGAGAGACCTCGAAAGCAACTGACAGTGATCATCTGACCGTTTCAGCATTCGACATATCTTAAGGATATTGGTCTCTGTGCCATCAGCGCGAAACGTATTTCCGGTTCCATCAAAACATAGCACGATCTGGACGGGAGCTTCCATGTTCAAGCTGATTAACCACGGGTCAGTAACATTTTTTGAAGAGGCAGACCCTTCTGCGACCTCCAAAGCTGACATGATGGGTATTTATCCTCGTGATGAGGACTCGCAGATCGCGTCAATCATATCAGCTTTCGGATGTTTGATGTCATTCTCTGCGCTAGCAATAGTTCATCTCGTATCCAGATATGCACTCGAGCCAGTTGAGTAACGAAGTGGCAGTCATTTATGGGAGGATGCCGAAGCCAAGCAGTGGGGCAGCTGGCCTTGCGCGCAGATCGGTGGGTTCGTGATGGTCGGTGGAGAACAGGTAGACATTGGCGGGTTGCCCCTTTTCCTCGCACGGACGATATTCAGCGATGAAAGAGCGCTATGGTCTGCACTGACCATTTATCTCAGCACGCTGCATGTCAGAGTCGCCGAAAAAAGCAATGATTGTTGCTTTCCCGATATCTCAGCTTGTTCCCTGCAGCCTGGGGCTTGGCGATGTGTCGTATTTTTGAATGTATGTCTCTACATGCATACAATCTTGTTAAAGACAAAAGAGCGCACGGTGATTGAGGTCAGATGTTGATTGATAGAAAGAGATCTGAAAGCTTGATTCTCTCATACATAGCTAAGGAAAAAAAAGGACCACGGTCTAGGTAAATGACCACAACTTATCTGTCCGGGTGGTTTTGTAGAGTGATTTGAAAAATGAGACCGTAGATGGCACGAGAAGAGGTCAAGAAAGACCCGTAGACAAGTGCTTAGAGAGATCCAGATCGACTAAGATAGGGCTTATTTGCTTTATCGCCTTGCTTGGGCTGTACATAGTGGAACTTAGCCCACAGACAATAGTAGAACTTCTTACGGCGCATTGCAAACAGTCGACTGAACAAGAGGAGGATTGCTTGTGGCACTCCCCCAATCAGCAGCTCCCAGAGCACGGCCAGCCTCAGTGCTGTCATCAGATCGAATCTACTACTCGTCAGGTTTAATCCGCCCTCGGATATATGGACACCACATACATAGTTCTGGGTTTCCACAAAATGCCACCAATCATCGCTTCTGAAGGCATCTATTTGCAGGATAGAGAATTAGATACCGAGATTAGACTAGTCAGCGGAAAGAGGCTTACCATCGAGACTCTGACTAGCTGGGTCGTTCCACCCAGTATTTCTCGTGTCAAAGTTAGGGTGTTTGCTATCACTAATTAGAGAAAGTTCAAGGAGTTTAGCCCGAGGATCTGCGTACCTCCACGCCACGTATACCTTGGGGTGATCTATAACGGTCAGGAGGTGTTCCAAAGGATAAGATAATGAGATACATACCTTCATTCTGGACCCCATTGGGAATCTTTGCATCACCAGCGTTAACCTGGTCAGTGGTCAACGTATTTTGAATATCGCCCCAGGCTAAATCGTTATAACCACTATGAGCAGACAACAGGGCCCGGGATGGGGCCCACATGTTGCTATCATCACGGGAGTGAATTATAATAACGCGCTCCCAATCATAATTATGACCGGTCTCCACCAGCCCGGCGACTGTTGCACCGTCTTTCTCGTAGAAGAGATTATACACCACGCGCACCTCGGTATCGTTGCACCGCTCGAAGGTATAGTAGACAGGAAAAGCGGGACCGGGGTTTCCAATTGACACCCCCGGGTTACGGCAGTTGCATCCTACATCGGGGTACTCGCATTGAGCCGCAGGAGGTGTCATGTGCGCCTCGTCATAGATGTCTGGGGTTGAGGGCGACCCTCCAAAAGCCCAGGTCGGATAGCAAGGAGGTTGATCCATAGCTTGTCCGAAGAACCACATCGGCGCATAGCGATCAGCGAGATCCACAGCGCCGGCATCGAGAAGAGAGTTCATCTCATCGTCGGTAATTTGTGTGAGGGCTGCGACATGGCTAGCCAACAAGGCTAGGGCCAGAGATGCCAACAACATCCGGGGTGTTTCAGGCAGGAGTGGAAACCTGGCTCAGAATCAGTCATCAAGGAATAGCTGTCTTATATATCTGTTAATGAAGAATCGGCAATTCCTCGAAATGTATGAGGATCAGGGGTGGCCATGTTCTCAGAGTCGACGAATTGCCTAATCAGGATATGATCTGCTAGCGGAGGGTCACATCGGGCGCGTTAGCACCGGAGGTCCCGAAGAGCCAAGAATTCTCTCGAGAACGAGAGTCAATGGATTCTGCATGCGCACCTCCTCGATGACGATTGGGCCCTGGGTCATAATGGCTTAGGCCGAGAACACAGGGGTATTGATCTGAGCGGATACGAGCGCCGTTGATTTGATCTTGGACCCATTTCCGAAGGTACATGAGAAAAGAGAGCGTTTATTGGTGGTCTACTATACAATATCTTCTATACAATTAATGCGAAATAACCTTTCAAGGTTCAATGTTGGGTACTTAGTTAGGCTGGACTCACAATGTGCTTCAGATTGCCATCACAAATCTCCAGACCAAAACTTAGCACCACACACCTTTGTGCTACATCATACTCTTTTGTCTCATTGTTGCTCAATTGGCTTGCCGTGGTCATCTAACCGCTGGCTTTTCTCGTCCATGCCAGACCACTTGGTAATTCCATCGGGCATATCCACCACGCGCTGCTCGTAAAAGATATGACTCCTAGCAGACGGTTAGCAATCATAACCATGCCCGGTAAACCAGGGGATTGTAGACATACGTCGGTTTAAACAACTGTCTTTGCGATCGCTGCTCATCATAGGATCCCTTGAACTCGATCAATGTAGGGAACAAAAGCACGGTATTTCGGCCCTCGTCCATGAGGGGAGATCGGCAGAAGCCACAGTAGACTTTGGTAGGCGTGTGGTATTCGATGGAATTTTCGGCGGAGGAGAAGAAGGATAGACCGCTGTATCCCTTATCGAAAGAGATATCATCTTTATGGAAGATGGCGGCCCATTGGAAAGGCGCGCCGTGCATTCGCTGACAGCCTACACAATGGCAGTACTTGGAGTTCAGAGGCTTCTCCCGTTTGAGCGAGTAGGAGATCCGTCGACATTGACAGTGACCGCGCCACTTGATTTCGCCGAATTTGTCGGGAGATTGTATGATATAGGGCGAGCGGTGTTTCCATTCTTCAGAAGATCGCGTATCTTCAGGCGGATTGTCGGTGAGGGCTGGATTAGGCAGCGGCTCGCCGAGAGAGGAGTCCATTTCAGCCATGATGATTGATGATTGATGAGAGAATGCTAGAGAGGAAAAACCTTGAGTGGAGAGCAATTCACTGTTTAAGAGATCGGGGATTGACATGAATGATGTCAGGGCTGGTCTCGAAAATCAAGGTCGCGTGTATCTACATAGATCGCAACTTCATCATCCCTCGTCACCCTCATTCCCCCCCTGCATATGGCACCTTTATTGAACTTGGAAAAATTAGAAGCATCACACGCATTCGATGTCTATCTTCCATTATCCTGTTCGATTATCGTCCAAAAGGAAGTCTAGTAGGTCTAGATCGGTGATGTCATGGAGGCGACTCCGTTAGACTTCAGCAGAACTGTGGATCTGCTGCTTGACTAGGGCTGAATTGTGGTCCCTGATCCAGTCTTTCCAGGGATTGTGATTCTAGGTCTGAATCGAGGTATGAAATGCATCAAAACCCAGTGCGACAGCTGAAGATGAAACCGCCAATGAGCGCGTGAACTGCGGGGAGAGACCGGCGTTTCACCCAGGTCGCTTAGCCCTGCATTTCACTTCTCTTCATATCCTCCCCTTTCCTTCTTTGCTCAACCACCCAAGATGGGCCTCTTGAATAAGCTCAAGGCCCGTCGGAGTGCGGGGGCTTCCACTGAATTCGCAACCCCGCCTCGATCGAAAACAATCCCCGGCCGCGATTACACCAGGAAGCTGCCTCGCCCTGTGCTAGCCTACATCTTCGCCCTGGTCTGTCCACACACCGTGGATGAGTCCCATGAGACCTCGGAGGAGTCCATGACCGATGGCTGCATGCTGTGCGACATGCGCGACCTGGCGCATGCTGCCCAGGTCTGTAAGCGCTGGTTTATAGAGGCTCGCGCTCTGCTGTAGGTCTCCTTCAGCTTACCGTGCCAAAGCACCTGGCTAATGTCTCTCCATCCAATAGTTACATGCATGTCCGTATCGACCCTGTTCACTACTGCGAGTTGGAGTTCCAGCTGTCTGCCAAACGAAAGCGCCGCTCCTTCTTTGATCGCAATGGCGACCCCATCGATGCGTCGCAGGTTCGACTCGAACTCTTCATGCGAACCGTTCGAGAATCTCAGGGACTGGCTAATATGGTTTTATCCCTCCGAATGCCCTACATGACCCGGGAAGCCAACAAAGCCAACATTGCCCGCACCATTTCCGTGCTTCCCCACCTCCGCTTTGTCGATCTGCCGACCGGTCTCTTTAACGATGAACCGTCGTGTGCGGCCCTCAAACAAGAATTGATGATTCGGTGCCCCGATCTCCGCCGTATGAGCTACCGCCATGGCTCGGAGGGGAGTTTTGCGCGGCTTCCAGGCTCCCAACTCTGGGTGAACCTGGAGAAACTGGAGCTGTCGGGCTTACAGATCGAACCCAGCATTCTCCGCAACGGCCTGGCCTCATTTGAACACCTGCGCGACCTTACACTGGATGACCTTCCCTGGCTCGATGACTCGGCATTCGCGGTGAATGGGCCTCTACCACCCTTCCCCGCAGTCTTCCAACTTACCATTCGCGATACCCCCAATGTCACGGCAAGCGGGCTTGCCGCCTTACTTTCGTCTCCAAATAATCGCGCGGCGCTACAGTCATTAACTCTTGTCGCGACTGGCGTGCTGCCGTCAACACTACACCAAATTTTAGCAGTAGCTCCCCGGCTGTGCAGTCTCTCCATCATCCAGGAAGTGTCGAGATCGTTCCCGACAGAGCAGATTCCTCCCTTGACCTCGAATGCCTTGACACTTTTACACTACGAGATCACCTCCGAATCAGAAAACCACGGACTGGCTCCCGTCGCGGGCTCTTACTATACCTATCTTATTTCGTCACTGATGTCTCGCTCATTACCAGCATTGCGCGACCTCTATGTTCGAGATGCACAATTCCCCGATACACTTCTTCTAGCACCTCCGCCCCGACTTTTCGGCGGTGGGGAAAATGGCCCGCAGATGGGAGGCGTTGGTCTATCCCAGCCCTTGAATGTGTACAGCAAGGGTCTCGACGAGCTCGAGTGGAACTTTACCCCGTACGAGCCAGATCCGGCATTCGGTCGCCGTACCGGGAATACACGACCGATCAGCTTCCATGATGCACAGCTGAGCCGATCATGGGGTGGAGATGCGCGCAAGAGCGTACTCGTGGGCAATGGGTTTGGCGGGTTCCTGGCTGTTCCAGCGGACGAGGACGAACGACCCAAGAGCAGTGGCGGATACAAGCGAGGAAGTCGACAGGATCTGTGGCGGTAATTTAATTTACATACTTCACGATGTGGATACTGAATGCTCGGTTGTACCATGCCTCACGACATAATGAACTCTCATGCACCTGCAAGATTCATGGTTTCTTAATTATCTCGGGCGCAGCCCGTATAGCCATACTCATAAATTGCGCGGGTTTGTTATTCATACATTCGTCAACCTCTCGTCTCAGGCCAACCATCCGGCAAGACCAAGCCACGCCAGATCCACTGGTTCTGCAGCTCAAACTCGGTCATGTTGCAAAGCCCGTAGACATTACAGTACATCTCGCGCGGATCCGGGCAATGCTGTGGCGGCTTTCCGAATATCACTAAACCCCCAGAAATTAGCAAAAAGGGAGAAGGCCAAGGATATAGGCCACATACTATGCCAGGAATACTCCATGATCCGACCGCTGGTACCTGAATCGAGAGTGGTATCAACGAGCCAGCGTTGAAATCGTTCATAATCGCTTTTCGGACGTTGATGGATTTGCTCCCTGGACACAGCGAACTGGCTGCAGCAGCCACCACCAACCAGCTCCGGGATTGGGGTATCTGGGAAGAGTATCTTAAATTGATCCGGATACTCGACCGCAGTGGGATGCATCGGATCATCCGGTCTCTCTCTCAGATACCTAGCAGGCTCGAGCTCAGCAGGGCAACCGATCATCCACGTACAGCGCAGATTGGCATATCCTGCCTGGCGCACGAAATCGAGATTGAGATTCTCAATTGAAAGCACACTGTCGTAAAGCGGGTTGTCATTATGCCACTGATAACGAGCACCGTGCATAAAGACCGCCACATCAGGCAGCGAGTCATATCGATCGATCAGATATGTAAGGTAGACCATCGCCTCGTTACCCTTATTGACAGGGACCGTCAACTCGGCCTTTCCGGGCCGCACATCAGCTCGATAGATGTTCATCGGCCAGGAAAGACCATCAGTCCAGCTCATATCGCTATAACTCATTGCTGCGAGAACCAACTCTTTCTCACCAGGTTCGTTGCTCAGTGCGGCTGGTTCCGGATCCGGATCGCCATCCGTCACGACATTATCGATTTCCACCAGACCTTGCTCTTCCGCCCAGCGGGAGATGAATTCATGATTTAGGACGAGCTGGTATGAGAGCATGCAAAAGATCGCCGAAAGTAGCAGATAGACGAGGGCGCGCCCGAGCGCGGGGGAGTTGCGCGGGTGCGACGAGCGACGCAACCAGTTCATTATTCCGGGGGTGAGCTCATTGCCATTAGCCAGTCGAAGTAACCAAGTGAATATAGTGGGATGGGAAAATGAGCGAAGTCAAATTCAGGAACAAGTCGAAGTTGACATGTTGACGTAAACGATCCGGGTCCCCGATGATGCCCATGGAACGTACGACTGGGCAAGGAACAAAGATGGACCCAAGAACCGGAGAGGCCATGAATTCCGGCGCCTAGACCCAAAAGTAGCTTTGGTCCATACCGTCGATTGTAGTATGAGCACTCCACTGCAAGCACGTCAATGGCGAAAGCAGACTAGTTCGACGAGAAGATTGCACGAGCCCAAGGCACGAGCGGGGATTGGTGGAGCCTCGGAGATATAGAGCTTACACTCGGACACTTTGACATTCTAGTCGATCACAGAGAGAGATAGTCCAGGTAGTATATGAAGATGTTGAAAATTGTGTTTATTCTGTTCTTGGAATTTGGGGATCGACGACTAGCTATGGTCTGGGAATCAAGTCGCATGAGTATGATGGTAAAGCTGATCTCGAATATGACAGCACCAGGAATAGGGAAAGGAAATCCGGAAAAGATGTTTGGTAGAAAAGAAGAGGTTGAATAATGAAAGAAAGTAGGCGAGAAGACTAGAGGCCTCTGGGGCCTCTTAGATCATCTCTCGAGTCCGGCTCCAGGACAGACTGGTTATAAGAAGAGGCTAAGCCAGGTATGAAGCCCATAAATGCGGCGACTCCCTCAATACAGCAAATGCACGTTTCAAATCCTGGTCAAACTTCGGGAACATATCGCGAAGCTCTCTGAATTCGTCTTTCGGAGCAGCACTCGCTACATTCCATCTGCCTTTGCCTCGAGCATTTGTTCTTGTCCACTGTTCAGGGTCCTCGTCGTGGTCCTTAAAGATCTGCTTCACGACAGCATGAATGATGAAATGGGGTCTAAAGTCGCTGAATCCAGCCAGCCAATATGCATTTCCATGGAGATCTGGTTCGCTCCAGGGATTCATGCCATACACGGCTCGTATCGCGGCTGTCATGACGATAGGCTGGGTGCCTTCAATGGCCCGGGCGAACTTCTCCATTGCAAGGAGCTGGAGTAGCTCCATTCTTAGGTAGCGACCAGTTTCAAACATGTGCTTATGTAGGCAAAGAAGGCGTAAATGGTTGTTGCATGTGACGCACTTGGTTCCTATCTTGATGTTGGAGGTGTAGGTGGTCACGTCGCTCGGCACGATGGCGTAGTATCCAGTGTAGATGAAATCCCTAAGTTTTGGCATCAGTTGTTCTGTCAAGGGGCTTTTGTGGTAATCAAATGGCATTCCTGTGGCGCCGGGATTCTTTTCAAGGAAGTCTTTGAATATGAGTGATTTGCATCGTAGGTCGGATTTAAACACAGGGTATTGAGGAGCGTTGTAGTCGGAACCGAGGATGCAGCTGATCGTGAAGTCAGGAGTTCGATCGACGAGCCAGCTAATTATCGATCAGTATACTATCTCAGAAGACTTCTGGATTCCGAATTACCTTGCAACAGCCTGATCGACCTCCGCCTGAAGTTCTGAGCCCTCATTTGGACCTATAGTCACCATGTCTCCGAATCTGTTCGGTTGACACGCACATTTTCTTTTTGGCATCTTTCTGGCGCTCTGTTTATGTATCCACTGGGATTTTGCTTCTTGCGTCACAGAGTGAGACAGGAGAGAGGAGGTTCCAGGTCTAGTTTTATTCTTGAGAGTTCTTTCACTGATTTCCCCTCTATTTTGAGCTTCGAATTTTCCAAGATTCTTTCAGAATTGCTTTGAAGGTCTATTGTGGATGCATCCAAAGGAGGCCGGATTCATGTCAATGACAACAAAGCAGTAACGAGGTTTTGTATAGGCATTATGGCAAATTTTCAGTGTCATCAGAAAGTCCAAAGCTATAGAAGCTTACAAAGAATCTTAACCAAACCAAAGCAACACCGGTCATGATTAAACCGTCACATTACAGCATCTCAGGTCTCTTCGGGAGGGAAATTTGAACAGAAAAGACAGGTTCAAAAGAAAGTCGCCAGAAGAATCCGACTCGTGATACTTGGGTGGCTACTGAACCCTAGAAAGGGCTTCTTAGTAGACTTGTACCTGCGTCCTTTCATTAGGACATCAGGTTCTATTTGAAAAATGATGTTCCATATACAAATCGTATACTCTCCTTTATTTCTCTCTTCCTCTCCCTTCTTCTCTTACCTTGTTTACCCTTTCTTTAAAATGTGTTGACCACCATGGCCAAAAACCGCTTCCAACCCGTGTACGGTTTAGGTCGGGTTGGTTTCTTTGGGCTATGCGGAGTTTGATGCAGTCTACAATGGATACAGAGTTGTGAATTACCTTTTTAACGCATTGCCAACAAAAGGGTTGTCTATATAGTTTTATATTGTCTCGAGGCACTAATGTTCCTCTCATAGCTAAGCAAACACCCGACTGGAATCCATTGAACTCCATCAACCCCTATAGAGTTGGATAGCGTGTACCCATCTCATGGTCTCTCAGTATATAGGAACAAAATCCTATCAAAGCCGCAAGGAGCTCTGATTACCTTCTGGTTCTCTTCGTAGGAGGCACTCTCCAAAATAGACTAAAACTTTTCATTGGCGGTAAAGTCCTTCCAGTCCTTGGCGTATTGGGTGCTTCGGATACCCTCAGGGTACTTACTTAAAAGCTCCTTGGCATTGCCCCACGCCTTGAGGACACGTTTAGTCCGCTCCGGATCTCTCTCAACCAATCTATACGCAAATGGGGCGGGTCGACAAACAATCCCTTGAGTGACTGCCTCAGTAGATACGGGGATCTTGTTGCCGTTCTCATCTAGATCATGCTCAAATGAAAATGCCCACAGAATGAAAGTGATACCCAGAAACAGCGAGCGCTCGGCGATGTTCAGGCCTGGACATACCCGCCGGCCAGCGCCGAAAGTGAAATGATCACGCTTGTAAGGATCATTCTGGCTGGCGCTCTCCTGGGCGCGCAGGAAGTCATCCTTGTATCTGTCTGGGTCGAAATTGCGGGGGTTCGGGTATCTTTCTGGGTCGTTGTTCAAGGCCCAAACATTGATCATCATGCCGGTCTTTGGTGGGAATGTGTATCCATTGTACGTGTCTTCATTGGTCGTTGCGTGAGGAACGATGCCGAGAATGCTTGAAGGCAAAAATCGGAGTGACTCCTTAACAACTCCACGAATGTATTGCAAATTGGGCTGTAATAAATTTTTAGCCTACCATTGCCGTTATCGTACTCGGGAAGCTTTACCTCGTCGGCCATAGTTGGTAGAGTATCAGGCCCAATAACACGATCAATCTCTTCTTGGGCTAGAGAGACTTTGATTAGCGATGGCAGTAAAGCTATATCAGCAAAAAAGAGGTACCTTTCTTTTGGACCTCCGGGAAATTGATCATAGCCACCGCGAATGAGAGGAAGATAGAGGCCGTCGTGTCAGATCCCGCTTCAAGAAGAGTACCGCTGACGTAGCTTGCCCAGTCATCTGAGAAACCTACTTTCTCCTGTGACTTGAACATGTCTTCACAAAAGTTTTTGCTTGCAATGCCTTTTGCAATTCTTTCTTTGACTTTAAGCAAATAGCTCTTGTACAATGCTATTTCCTCCTTGTGAAGCTGTTTACCTTTCTTCTTGCTGGGGTTGATGAAGTCGGGAAGACTCCGCAAAATCGGGAAGTAATCTAACATTGAGGCAGACACCTGCGACGCCACAGCAAATTCTTCGAACCCCTAAATCACAAAACATAAGTACGAATATGCGTTGGATTGAAATGGAGCGTACCTCGTAAATCTGCTTAACGTCCGGGTCGTTGAATGCTAAACTTCTCCATCCAAATGTCATACTGGTGACCAATGATGTGCTGTAGCGTCTGACGTGATCGTGATATTTGTTGGGCTTTTTGATCATGTCTGCCAGCATCTGCCGAAGTTCTAGCTCTTGATAGGGAATATATTGCACGGCGGTTTTGATGTTGAGAAGGTTGTGGATCATCTTGCGGGCGAGACGCCATCCTTCATCGTATTGCATCAAAACCAAGCGGTAGCCTCCGGAAATAAGTGTCTGGCCGACATACATATCAGGTCGTGAGGAGTAGTTGTTGGAACGCTGATCGATCAAGTCTTTGACTACTCGCGGTGAATTCAGAACAACCATGCGTTGGTTGCCAAGCATCACCGAATAGATTTCCCCGTACTTGTCAGCCCATTCCTTGAACTTGACGTGCACATCCTTTGACGGCAATAGATGGAGATTGCCAACTAAGGGCAGAGTTGGTGGCCCTGGCGGCATGTTCTTCGGCCTTCGTCCGACTTGAAAGATTTGATAAATTAGGAAGGCTAGGCCGGCGATGCCGACAAAACCTAGCCATGGCGATATCAAAATAGGCACCATTTTTAATCAGAAAACGTGATGTCGCCCTCAAGCTCCAAAAGCGGCTTTGATCTTAAATAATGAGAATCTCATGGCGGTCAACAAGAGAGCAGAGAAATCGGGTATAATGGTGAGTGGTGGTAAACGGTCGGCATTATTTCCGGCTCCTATGCCATCCTAACAATTGATTCGAGAGTGGGGGTGCTAATGAATCCAAGATAGACTATGTACCGGCTTTCCTTATCTCAATGGCTTTAGAGGATAAGACCCGGGTGGGGAAAGGGGCTCTCATGGTTGGGGTAAAAAGCTTGCCGCATTCGTCTGTGTCCGGATTACTAACCCTATTATCTACACTATGTCATGAGAATGATAAAATGCAGGGCCCACATCCATGCCGTCTAGGATCATATTAGTCAAGGACAAAGATAGCAACCCTTTCATTTTCCAAACCAGGGACCAGTGAAATCACTCGCGAAGCGAGACTGTGGCGCTCGGAAACTCAAAGCCACGGCTAATACAATCTGTGCCAAGGGAAATTTAGGTGAGCCTTGATTTCAAGAATACAATAGTGATGGCCAAGAGACACCCCTTTAAGAGGCCGAAAACACCAGGCAGCTCCAGAATGACCGATAGTCATGATACCTATCCCTACTTTAGAATTTAAATCACAAAGACCCAGTAAATATCAATCCGAAGTTATGTGACAGCCCAGTGTTAGAATTAGCCATTTTAGCATTTAGCGGTTTAGGATGACTTCGCCCGCCACAATAAGTACTGCACAGTTCCCATTGTGGCGCCGAGGCCCCCGCTTTCGACTAGTTAAGCTTCAGTTTCTTCTCTCACGACTTGAGGAAAGCTGTAAAGCTCTGACCTGTCAATACTACTGCTACCTTGTTCCTCAATGTGTTCGTAATGATCTTTCAACGGAATGAGTAACGTCATCGCTGCTTTCCGTTCTTTAGCAGAATTAGAAATCAGGGGCGGAGCACAGGCCAACTTGGTCAACACCCGCACAAGACGATTATGCCTTTGTCATGTTCTCCATATCTAAAGCAGTCAATATACCCCACTCCTGTAAGCTTTGTTCCTTGATTATGTACTCCCCCCCACCCTAGCATGGAAAGTGGCGGTAGAGCAATCACCATAGTTAGCAGATAATTTTCCAGCTTTCGAAGTTTGTCCACTTGTTGAAGGAGAATAATTGGAACTGTGCTATCTGAGCTTATCAGGTCAGATGTTGGCTGCTGTACCAGCAATAGAATCCGCTCGCTTTCGCCACGCGTTTCAAACATGGAATCTTTCCAGTGCTCCAGGCAAACCTTCTAGGCAATTGTCATTATCAAGCACCGGCTATATCGCCTCTTAGCCAGAGAGTGGGGGCATCAATGTTCAAAGGTTGTGCTATGACGGGATATTGACTTTGAGATGGTTATCACTGAGGGTGTCCCATTCACAGTTATCCATAACAGATAGCTCCTGTGACCTCTATACAGATAACTTTCAAGTCAAGCTCTTCACATTATAAGTGTCAATTACAACTGATATTGTTTCGTTGAAGGACTTTTGCCCCCCCCATCTTTACGGCCATACTATACTCCATGGGCGACATACGCATTTCGGAGACGATTGAGAAGCCTCGTGAAGATGAAATTGCTACCAACTCAACTCATCAACCCAATGCTGTACCTTACGATCCGATGAGCGATACAGAAGCCGGTGTAGTTGCTGTGTACGCTCAGCCAAGAAACACGATGAGGAGATGGGTCGATAAACTCGAGGGCCTTGCTGGTATTGAAGCCAGAGGCATTGAACGTGTTCCCGACAATATCAAAGCAGAAAAGACCACGACAGGAGACTACGTGCAGATGTGTCTTATCTGGCTTTCAGCTAACCTGACCGCCAACAACATGATGATTGGCATGCTGGGTCCCTTGAACTATGGAATTGGGCTCCGAGATGGTATGCTTCTGGCCACCTTCGGGGGCCTCTTAGGGGGAGCCATGAGCTCCTACATTGCATCTTTTGGACCCGCCAGTGGAAACCGGACTTTGGTATGCTCTATTTACAGCTTACGTGGACGAATTGCTTTCTGACCTGAACCGCCAGGTTACTGCGCGTTATACGATGGGCTGGTTTCCGTCCCGCCTCTGCGTTGTCCTGAACATCGTCATCATGCTTGGTTACGGAATAATCGACATTCTTGCTGCGGGTCAGATCATGTCAGCAGTGAATAACAAAGGGATGTCCGTGATTGTTGGCGTTATCGTGGGGGCAGTCATCTCGCTAGTGATCTGTGTGGTTGGCATCCGGCTCTTCCACAGCTATGAACGATGGGCGTGGCTGCCTCAGGTTATAGTGGTCTTGATTCTAATCGGCGTTTCTGGACCTTACTGGGACTCAAAGTCTCCGTCAACCGGCAGTGGAGCAGCCAAGTCCGCAGATCAGGCAAGTTTCTTCTTCCTTTGCATGTCATCACCTCTTGCGTGGTCCCCTGCCTCGGCAGACTTCTATGTTTATTTCCCCACAAACTGTAAGCGGTGGAAAGTTGCTCTTGCTACTACAATTGGTCTCGGGGGCTCATGTATGATTTCCTACTATATCGGTGTCGGTCTAGCATCAGGAGTTGCAGGCAACGAGTCTTGGGCGGTGGCATCGGATAAGAGTCTTGGTGCTCTGTTTGTCCAAGCATATCGTCCTTTGGGCGCATTCGGTGACTTCTGCTCTGTTATCATTGCTTTGGGTGTCATCTCCAACAATATCCCTGGCACCTACTCGGCTGCATTGTGCTTTCAATTGCTGGGTAGCTGGATGCAAAAGCTGCCTCGCTTTTTGTGGACTATCGTTGTGGTTATAATCTACACTGTTTGTGCGTGTGTCGGCAGGAATGAGCTCTATGGCATCATCGAAAACTTTGTGGTCATTATGGGTTACTGGACGGCGGCGTGGATCGCAATTTCTGTCGAAGAGGAGTACATATTTCGCCGCCGAAATGGCGGCTATGACTGGACTATATGGAACGATCAGAAGAAGCTTCCTGTCGGTCTCGCGGCATGCACCGCGTTCTTATTTGGCTGGGCCGGTGCGGTGTTGGGAATGTGGCAGACCTGGTTTACTGGACCTATTGCAAAGCTGGTTGCCTCCGGTATTGACATCGGTATCCCTCTCGCTATAAGCTGGGCGGCCCTTGTTTATCCTCCTTTGCGATACGCTGAACTCAGATACTTTGGTCGTTAAGTTTTGATTACTTAGGCAATCTGAATATTGTTTTCAAGGTCGCAAAGTTCAGTAAGCATAGGCCATGCTTTGGATCGGGATCGGATCCAACAGGTTGTATACCTACGTCTATATTTAGTTTGTTCTTTTCTCTATTGTTTTTCTGAATAAACATGATTTATTAACATGTTGGCTTGTTACAGCTATATATAGATAGTTCTAGAATCAAGAACCCCGATATGATTACGTTAAGGGTGAATACTTCCCAGAAATTCCGTATATAGACCAATATCAATAAGTAAAGTCACGGTAATTGTTCACTTCGATCCTAAAAACTTAGTGGAATTCAATATACTAGTTGAATTTATACTTAGCTATAACAGAGAAACAGTGCTAGTGAGTATATACTGGTGAGATCTCTCGATGCTCGGCGGGTGGTACTCTTCAGCGACCTCAGAATACTTGACATCTGGACAGCTCAGCACTTTGAGTTAACAGTCATTCATATCTGTAATCTTTATGTAAATGTTGGTAGATTTAGGAACCGGCTTCTGATGCCTCGGAGCCTGCACGTTGAACACACTGAAACCAGTCAGTTCCTTGTATCAGTCTGTAACAGTGATCTTACTAGCAGCAGAAGCCATGTTCGTGACATTTGGGTGAGAGTATGATGCCTCTATAGCGGGGTAGCAGAATTTAGGTTGGGAAACTTGCCTTGTTCTCCACGTATTTCCGTATTTGTTGAATGTTCAAATCCAATTTAGCTTTTTCTCTCTCATTAATTAGGCTTGAATACGATTATTTGAATGTGCGTAGGCTTTTCTCAGACAAACAATAAACCACCTAGTTTTGGCGCACTTGGTTAGTGCCGGACACGTCAAACCAGTCTCCGTTCTCTGGTTCAAAGGACGTCACAGGTCTACTGTATCTATACGGGACATAAAGGCGAGAGAACAAAAGGCATAAGGACAAGTAGAACATTTTGGAGTCCAATAAGGCATCATGCTGATGGTTTATTGCTTCTGGGACCATCATTTGGGGTGAACTCTGCCCAGTCGACTGTAAGACATCCATTCAGGGGGGTAGTTAATATACATTACTGTGCAAGGGACATAGTGTCAGCACGATGTAACCCATGGGTAAACCCTGTTTCTCGGACACCGAGCTTCTCCGCTTACTATTCCATGCTCGGAAAAATCCCGAGTCAAACTATAGAACATGAGGCATTCGATAACAGGGAGACCAGGGCTGAGGCTTTGCTCGTCCGCAGGATGTGAGATGACCCAGTTTCTGGGAATGCCTGGCCACTGATGTTTCTCCCTGCTAATGCCCGCGAAACCGACAAAGGCTGCGGCTTGTTCAGTCTCGATTGGCCACGAGCCGTGTGGGCAGCCTTGCGGACCTAAAACCCTAAGGGCTATCCGCACCAGGTGGTGGTCTGATCAAGTGGCTGAAACAAAGATGAATGCCTTGGACCCGCTCAGGTAATTGTGACTGCAGCGTCCGAGAGGCCGATTACGACCCGGAAAGGACCTAAAAGGCTGCCAAAAGTGCAGATCACTAGTTGAGATCCAGTCGGAAGTTGGAAAGAAGACTGCCGGCTCCACCCCATCAGTGGGATCAGCGCTAAATCCGAATTTTTTCGAAATGGAGCAATTGGTGACCCCGAATACGACGGCACGGTCCCAGGCTGAATATGGGTTTGGTAATTTGGTGGTGGGGGGTCTGGTTTATATTTTGTTGTATTTATTTAATCACGCCATCCGCCCTCGGGATGGCTCATTTCCCTGCTCGCTCATTGCCTCGCCTCAACTTAAGCTTATTTTCCTAACACCAGTCCACACTATGACTGTCGTTGATGAGATTCCTGTTCCTCGTCGTCTCCTGTTGGTCAGCGTGCCAAGGACTGCTTCGAACCTATTGCGTATGTGTACTGCGATACTTTCTGGGCTCTGTCGCCTAACAAAAGAACAGTCAAAATCCTCAACGTTCATAAACAGCCTAGTCTACTCACCAACCAGAAGGGTGGCTATTTCTTTTTCCCTGCATTCGTCCGAGCTGCGCAGGAAGGCAAACTTGCCAAGGCCCCCGCAGACTGGTCCAATGAAGATGTTGAAGTCTTCAGAGAGGGCTTCCAGTCCTGTACAGATACCATGGAGAAGTGGTCGGCGGAGGCCCGCGATGAGAACAAGGTTCTATTTGCAAAGGAACATGCTTTTTGGATTGTGAACCCAGGTTCTTTCCATGACGCTGTCACTGGAAATGACGCTACCGAGTTTTCTAAGAAGTTCCGCATCAATACTGACGCATACGGGCCCGACCAGAGCTACTCCTCGTCTAACAAGACAATGCTGTCTGATCAGTACCTGCGCAGTTGGCAAATGGCCTTTATCATTCGTCATCCGGCACTCGCTTGGCCGTCGATGTATCGTGCGATGGTGAAAGTCGCAGCTGAATGCTCTATGGATGAGGATGGGCTCAAGGGCTCATCCAAAAACAATATGAGTCTGCGCTGGTCTCGGATGCTCTATGACTGGTGCATGGAGCAGCCTGATGTGCCGACTCCACCTCCAGTGATCGATGCTCATGACCTAATCCATAACCCCGAGGTGGTCCTACAGCTCTGTGAGCAGACTGGACTGGATAAGAGCGTGGTGCAGTTCGAGTGGGACCCGAATGATGTTAAGAAGTCCAACAGCTGGGCTCCCGACGACCCTAACGCCCCTTCTGATGAGCAAAATCTACACAAAAGATCTGCTGCTATCATGCTATCCTCTATTCAGGCATCCAAAGGCATTATCAAGAACAAGGCACCTGCGAGCATTGATATTGCCGCTGAGGCAGCGAAGTGGAAGGTTGAGTTTGGAGAAGAGGTCGCACAAGTCATTGAGAAAGCTGTTTGGGATTCCATGCCCGATTACGAGTATCTCAAGTCGAAGCGAATCACTCCTTAGGTAAGTTGTGATGGCTAGATTTGATGTGACGAATATGATCATCACCAGATTGGATCGGTGGTAAAAGTGTATCGGTATAAGTATGTAAGGTTTTTTTCTCGCATCTGGACAAGTTTATGACATACATTTTTATTTTCTCTTCTACTCTGTCCGTATATGTATGTAGATAATCAAGTATTTTGAGTCTGGTTTCCTTCTAAATTGGGCTACAAAGTCAAAGTTTGAGCGCGAGGCTACTCTATGGAAGTACATACTGAACATTATCCAGTCGTCCTTACTCCAGATGTCATCAAGAACATATCTGCAGACATAATCCTCAATGAACAATCCTAGGGACTTGCAAAAGTGCTAACATATGATCAATGCAAACACGGGAAATAGATCGAGCCCCTCCTCTACTTCAGTGTTGTGTGGAGAAGTGAAGGAAAAAGAAAAATGGAATATTGACAGGCTATAATACATTCTTGGATATGCGATTCGGCGTCGGGCATTTGCTTTAACCACGGCGGCCACCACCCATGAAGGCCTTCTTCTGGCGGACGTAGGCGGCCACGACGTTCTCGACACTGCGGCGGTCGTGCTTGCGAGAGCTATTAAAAGTGAACAGATCAGTAAGGGGCCCAAATAGCTGAGCCTCAGGGGATTGACGAACCGCATGAAGTACAGACGAGCGCGACGAGCCTTGCGCTCCGCACGCTGTACGATCTCCACACTCGAGATGTTCGGGTTAAACACCTTCACGGACATCTCCACAGCGACACGAGTAAGCTCATTTCGCAGTAGGAAAGAGGTGTCAATGCCGCGCATCTTAATGCTCAGAACAACGCCATTGAAAGGGTCTCCGTTCTTGAATGTGACTCGGACAATATCACCCGGCTTGACACTGCGGGGATTCCGGCGGTAGTCGAACAAAGCCTTACGCTCACCCTTGGGATCGATCTCCGACAATTGCGACTCGGTAACACTTGCGATTGGGTCCTTGCATACGGCGCGGGTGGAAGGAGGAGGAGGGTAGACCTTGATCGGCTTGGGGGCTGAGATGGGTGACTCAAGTTAGCAAAATTGGCACAACCGGAGCCAGATCAATTGCAGCGCATACCATTTTGAGGCTGATGGCGGGCAGGGATCTGCGACAGGAATTGTTCGGGGAGGTTCGAAGGGAAAGGGACGCGCTTGGGACGCTGGGAGTATGTGGTCGAGATGCATCGGCGGCTGATCTGAGGTTGAATGGCCTCTTGAGTCTTGAACAAAGATCTCAGGCAGCCCAGCTGCCGCATTGCTGGTAAAGCTGCCATGGTTGTGATGGAGGATGTGAGTTAGACAAAGTCGGAGAAGTTTGCTGCGGACCAGCGACGGCAGAATAATGCCAAGCCTCGAATTATTCGGCGTCGAGATTCTCCGCCTCTCTTTTCGCGTTTTCCAATTCAACCCTCTACCATCCTCGTGATTGATTGACTGCATCTATCGGGGAAGCTTGACTTGCAGCATACATATCATCAGTCATGGCTCATAGACTTTTCCGCTGGCCGGGCGCCATGCGCCAGTCGGTGATCTCGCAGACTCGCAGCTACGCTTCAAAATCAGGTAAGACCCGGTTCAGAACACGATATAATCACGTTTATGCATGCTCATTGACGGCCTCTAGCAATCCCTACCTTCTCCCCGACTTCCTCCTCTGAATTGAATGAAGCCCTTGACCGTTTCCGACAAGATCTCTTCATTCCGGCCGGTCTTCCGAAAAGACAGCGAACAAGCATGTACAAGGAGAAGCACGCGCAGCGATTGCGGGATGAGCCCATCACTATCAGCATTAGCGAGACCGAGGAATACACTCTGCAGCCCAAGAAGTACCTCGATGCCCCAAAGAAGTCGGAAGCCATCGAGGTCATTAAGATGATGCAAGCTGCCGAGGACTATAAGAACTTCATTCCTTTTGTCAGTGGCCTGCGGGGAGCCCAGTATTCTGTGACAGACGATCGCTGGGAACAAATCATTCGCAAGGCGGGCGACGCTGGCAAGCTTCACCTGATCATCGAGTGCGCCAGGCAGTCAGAGATCACTGGCTTGCGCCTGCGGAACTTGGAGCTCGTGGAGACTCTATTCTACACTCTTCACTTGTCTGCTCATAAAGCAGACTTCAAGGGCCCTGAGGTTGGAAAGACATTGAACATGGCTAAGCAGGCTGTCGACATCATGGACGCCGATCTCCCGGACCACTCATACAGTGATCCTTCCTTGAACCCTAAGAGCCAGCCAGTTGTCATCGCTACTCTATTGGAGCTTAGCGCTGCTCGTGCTGTTAATGACTTCGCTGGCAAGGATCAGAACAAGGAGGTCCTCAGCTACGCGCAGAAGCTCCTCGCTTGTGCGCCCAAGGGCCACTACCAGAAAGGTCCCTCGAACAATGGTCGCAAGAACGTCAACAACTGGATCCGTGAGGCAAGCACAGTCTACAATGGATTGCGGATGAGTCTCTCGATTCATGGCCTCGCTGCCGATAAGGCACTTCACCGTGAGGTATCTTCTCGCCTCGACGAAGTGAAGAAGTCGCTGAAGAAGGTGGTCGAGGACCCCACGCACAAAGACACGGATAGCGTTCACTGGAAGGAAGCCCGCGAGCTGCTCCAGGGCTAATTGTATGAGTTTGGAGAACTTGAGTCGTGTTAATCCTTGAGCTACTAGCATGTGTATATTACTTTGATCCCATCATATCTGGAGCAGACTGTATTTCATAGAACGGAATTTGAATTTCCAAAAACTGAACTTGGGGGCTGCTTGTAATATCCACAACATAAAGAAGCTACCTTTTCATTCCCAAATAATATTGCAAATGCTCAAGGAAAACTAGGCTGTTTAAATGGGTCTCTGCGCGACGCTTTCAAGAAGACAGCTGCAAGGTGTTGTCACCACTAATGCGGGCCCGTGCTGACAGGGTGGTCTTGCCATTAACGACAGCAGGACCGGAGACAGTGATCTGAGCAAGTTAGTACCGGTTCTATACAAGGTGAAAGATTGAGGGTATTTTACCTGGCCCTCTGGGAAACCATCCGACACGTTGGCCTCCGACATGCCGGTCAGAGTAACTTCAGTGCTGCTGAGAGGAGATCCGAAGTGGCTCTGACCGGTGAGACATCGGTAATCAAAAACATTTGTTTGAGCAATAGCACCAGCAATTCCAGGGCCGGTCAGTGCATAGACCACGCGAGCTCCAGTGAAGACCCGAAGATCCGTCAACTGCTCAGAGCTGAGGCGAGCAGATTCCCCTCCATCAACACGATGCGAGATGCAAAGTAATCGCAGTTTATCCAGTGAAAGCTCAGCAGTTGGACCGATTTGGGCAAGCTGACTGAAGATATTCTTGGACGGCATGTTTCCGGCTTCCAGAGTGCGACTCTGAATCCACCGGCCAAGTGAAGAGATGGGTCCGGTATGCGGCTTCATGTTTCGCTCATGGTAATTAGACATAGTGCGTGATGATGCGATTATGACCGTAGGAGACACTCCAGCCGTAGCGAAGGCGAAATCGACCTGCTCGCCTGCAACAGAGTTCAGAGCCACGGAAGCATTCGAAAACAAGGCACTCATGACTTGCAGCAGGGGGTATGAACGTGCCAGAGAATCAATCGAGAGGACAAGATCAGCCGAGGTGAAACGTTGGGTGCGAGGAAGCGCAGAGTTCAGAGCAGCAATTGCGGACACAAGGTTCTATAAAGTTGTCAATTTGGAATCTGTACAGAGGGACATGGTTCCTTACCTCCGATTGGAAATCAATGAACTCGCCAGCCTGCGAGGATGACGGCCAAACGGTGGTCAGAGCAGGCGCTGGGGTGCTAGGGTCGTATTCAGGGACTGTCATGCCTGCCAGATCTTTTTGCTCTTCAACGAGCTCGTGCCAGACGGAGACCTCCAAGTTGTCCTTAGCGCCCTCGGGAACTTCATGCCAATCCATGTGTCGGTTGCCGTCCTTTGCAACCCAGAGAACGAGCGATAGCTGCTTGTTCTCTTTAGTCACCAGAGAAACATCGAAAGATCCGGCTTCGGCAATAAGAGCATCAGCTTGAACATGTTGTAGGTGAGCTGACAGAGTCTCGGCTGGAAGATTATGAGGCACAATAATCGTCTTATAACCATAAAAGGCGCCAGCTGAATTGAAGTTAGCACTTAATCCTAGGGCTGTGACATTTGAAAGGAACTATGATTTCATACCGAAGATAGCAGCCAGCAGTTCAACCGAGTCAGTCAGACAGACGGCGACGATCTTGACAGCAGCTTCTTGAAGATGACTGCCAATGACATTGATTTCCTGAGTGACCTGGCTAAGCGAGTGCTCAACGGCCTGCTTGCCCAAAACTGTGTAGATTTTTCCTTGTTGTCCAGCGACAGACCCATCAGGGTTCAAGGATCCGCGCAGAGCAGCCTTCCACACATCCCGCAGATCTCCACGTCTTCCGGCGGTCCACTTAGGCGCTCCGGGGTCTTTGACGTTCAATCCGAGGCGGAGAGGAAAGCCGTGAGGTGTCTCTAGACTGCGGTAGGTTGCGGATTCACCGGGCTGCCGGATTGGAGATCCTGTAGATTGGCGAGCCAGAAGAAATGGGTGCACATCGGGATCTTTGGAGGAGATGACGGAGTAGACGACGAAGGCAGCAATGATACCGGCGAAGATGGTGGTGTAAATGTTCCAGTCGGCGACCAAACTATCCAAAGCAGCATCCAGCTGCTGGAGTAGCGACGGTTGATCTGCCATGGTGATAGAGACAGACAGTGGTAGTGTCAACAACCCCAGACTATGACGTTGAGGGGTCCGGAACACGGTGCTCGGGTCAACTGTAAGACCGGCGTCTAAATTCGACGCGCCGGCGTCTGTTGAACCCAGCCACTTGCGACCATCACAACATCCCTGATGACCAGGGAAGAGCTCTCCCAGTTCCAATGCTGTGATTGAATCTTCATTTCAACTCCAGGTAAGTGTGTTCTTTTGTTCAATCAGGTAAGTCTCACGCTCTCCCCCCGCGAGATCCAATTTATTGATCCCATCTTCCAGTTTTAATTCTCGCCTTTGCCTCTACAATTATCACTCGATCCTTGTTTACTGCGCATGATAAATGGCTACTTTATCGGCTCCCTCGACTCCCAAAGCTGCTTCGGCCATACCTCCTTCCTCGGAGGGGTCTGGTACCCCAGGCAAATGGCGGCATCCCCAGCTCAATGAGATTGTCAGGCGTCAGAATGCTGCGACTTTCGGCGACAAAGATGTTAAGAGGCTGCTATGGAACGGAGCTGCTTTGGTGACGACTTGGTTTTTTGGAAACGCGCTCAAAACCTAGTACGTCGCGAAACGCTGATAACCATACCCCCAACATGCTGACCAGTCCTTTCCACAGCACACGCCTCATCTTCGAGAGTAAGCCCGCTTACCACGAGCTTTCACTCCTACTCCTCCAGCTCTTCTTTGCCTTTAACATCTTCTTGGCTCTCTATCCTCTATATCGACCGAAGGACGACTTCTCCGACATCCCCCTTACCCCCACCCAGCGTGCTCTGTTGGGCATGGACCCGACTGCTACACCACCTGCCACCCCTGGAACCACATACCTTACTCCCCCGAGATACCGAATGTCAACTTCGCATAAGGCTAGTCCTGCAAGCAGACAGACCTCTCCTATGAGCGCGACTCCCACTTTTTCCGAACGACGAGTTTCCTCGGGTCCCTCTTTCTCCCCCGCATCTAGTCCTTTGTTCCACAAGGCGGTCGCAAATGGAGGCAGAGATACAAGTGGTCGGCGACAGAGCTTTGGGTCTTCGTCGCCTCTTGGTCGGAGCAATTCGTTTGGAGAGTCCACGATGTCCAGCTTGTCCAGCATTGGACCCGGCACTCCTTCTCCACTCGGTGGCAAGCGTGCGAGCCTGGGAGTGAGCAACCGGTGGCTATATGAGAGAAGTCGGCGACTCTCTACCAGCAACGGGCCTCTTTGAATTTTTTTTTTTTTTTCTGTATCTCATACTGGGCAGGGCATGGAGTTTGTAGAATTCGGTTTCTTAGCGATTCCCTCATAATGAAATGGAAGCATAAAGCATATATAAATCCAAATCGCTTGTCTGTATTGAATATCGCAAGGTAGAAAGGCGGGGCTGAAAGAACCAGTTTATCGAGCTCCAATGTACCTGGGCGCGGCTCGGCAGATCCAAGTTCAGGCCAAGACTCCGCAACAGGAACGAACCGCAACACTACACTCGGCTCTGACAACACGCTTTCCGACTCTTGGGTGTTTGCTACATGAAGCTCGTGCTGTGAGCGACTCTCGTTCTCTCTTCAGCAATGGGGGCCTCGGAGTCAAAGCTTGTCTTCAAGCAGGGCATCTTCCGCCTCTCCGAGGAGAAGGAGATCCCCGCTGACGACCCGTATTGGACACGAGTATGTCAATGAACACAGATCGCTTTGGCCTTGGGCGCAAGTCCATTTGACTTACATGCTTTACAGTTTTGGGAACTTCCTGAATCCTCTGAGGACATCTTCAGCCTATTCACACCAGCCGATATCCGACGAACGCGCGACCATGCCTTATCCAACTTTGAAACACTGTTACTGTCGGTCTCGTCACGACTGATAGTACTCAAGAACCACCCTTCCTTCCCGGACCCTGATCTAGCTCCCGATCGTGACGTTCTCAACTGCATTCGCATCCTCACCCGACTACTGCCTTTCGTCTACGAAGCCGAACATCTTGAAGACTGGGAAGAGAAGTTCTTCTGGGCGAGTCGCAGAAAGAAAACTAGACAGGCGCAGATTGCTGGCGAGGTCCTCTTTGATGATGCACAGTTGGAAAGCCCGCAGGGTGAGTCGCCTCGAGGGGAGGAGTACGAGGATGTGAAGCCTCTTGGTGAAGAGCTGATTGACACCCTGCTCGACCTGCTCTTCTTCGCCGACTTCACAATCCCGATACTTCCCACCGCAAAGAGCAAGATTTCCTACTCGATTTGGCAGAGTGGAGTGGGCTGCAACACAGCAATGGGATCAAACAAGACATTAGAAAGCAACCGATGCGAGATTGTACGCCTGCTGTTAACGATGACAGGCAAGGCAATGTACATGCCGTCTAGTGAGTGAACCCAATATATCTCTGAATGTATCGGCCATGACTCACTTTAATAGACACCCTCCCTGTGCAAGGTGTCCGAGTGATTACGTATATCACCACTTGCCAGGACAAGCAAGCTGTCTTGACACTTTTATGCTCCCTTCTCAATACGGTATGTGCATCAGGTTTTCGCGCCTTGGATGAAATTGACAGGGTATCAGGCTATAAAATACAACCCCGCCACTTGGAGGGTACCATACGACCATGTTGTTTGGAAGGATCCGAAACAGATGCTGGTAATATATTGCTTGCAGTTCCTCCTCGTCCTCCTCATGTATCCTATTCCTGAAGATGGCCGCGGAACCCCGCCAAAGAATTACTACCGCCATTACTTCGGGAGGCTTCATCGGCCCCAGGATTTCCAATTCCTAGTGGACGGCATGACGAGGATATTGAACCAGCCTGTATGTGACGCGCAATACCTCTTATGTGCTCATTTCTAATGCTTAACAGATGCAAGCTACGAGCGCATATCTCCCTGGAAGCCAAAGATCGGTGAAATGGGCACCTGAGATCATCATGCTCTTCTGGGAGACTTTGCAATGCAACAAGCGGTTCCGGTCATTCATCATTGATTCCAACCGCTCGCACGATTTTGTGATTCTTTGCATATTCTACGCGATGGAGTACAGAATGGATCCAACTAAACAGGGCGTTGTCCGGATGTGCATTTTCGTTCTCCAGACTATGAGCGCAGAGCCTACCTTTGGCAAGAGTCTTAACATGGCCTTCGAGGCACAGGAAACTTTGCCTCAATCGATTCGACTACCCAAATTCCGAGGGTCTTATGCCGACTATCTGATCATGGTTTGTTCCCGGCTTTGTCTTTGAAAACATTGACCATAATGCTGACCTGAACAGTCGATTCATACCCTTATGGCTACCAGCAAGGGAAATCTTGACACTGTCTATCCCGCTCTTCTCATTATCCTCAATAACATTGCCCCGTACACCAAACACATCTCTCCGAGCGCCTGTTCTAAGATCATCCAACTCTTCTCGTCGATGTCCGCACCCAGCTTCCTGCTGGCAAATGAGACGAACCATACGCTTCTTGCTTCGCTTCTCGACTTTGTCAACACTATTCTCGAGCACAACTTCACAGACAACCCGTACCTCGTTTACGCGATCTTGAAGTACAAGCAGCGATTCGAAGCCGTCCGAGCGTTCACTCTGGAAAGTGGTCAACAGGAAATTGAGCGCCAAAAAGAGATGCGCAAGGCAGGTGATACGCCAGGAGACACCATCACCAGTCCCACACTTTCGCACTCGGAGGAAGACCTTCATGCTCCATCCGGCGCGCGATCGCCTTTGACCCGTATTCCCGAGGAAAACAGCGCATTTGCGATTGGCGATGATGATTCGGATGATGAGGAAGGAGACGACGGACAGAACACTCCCTCACAATCGTCTCCGTCGGCTCAAACCTCTCGCCGGCCATCCGTTGCCTCCACGGCCGATGAGAGCATCTCCCAGGTCCGGGGAATGTCGGAGAAGGCGCGTGGCAAGATGCCCGCAGGAAGACCGTCTTTCTCGCGCCAGAACAGCATGACCAGTCAGACCAGCATGTCTGCTTTGTTCATATCATCGTCTACTGGCTTTACGCCAACTGTTGCTTGGGTAACTCATTATCTTTCTCGCAAAACGAACCATCCATGCTAACCCAATCTTCCCAGCTTGAATCCTGGCTTCCTGAGCTTCCTCTGCACACGATTCTTACCATCATCTCCGCGATTGCACCCCACATTCCCGAGGCAGCACTCCAAACCACATCTAGCCCCGAGGCCCGCACTCTGATCAACAATCTTGCATCCTTTTCGGAGGAACCCCAGATCAAGACCATCACATCGGAACCTACCCCGATCCGTGCCCATTCCTTTGAATGGTCGGCACTATCGATGGGTTGGTATGAGTCGCTTCTTTGGGGATTCATCTTCTCCAGCGAGATGGTCGTTGGCACCGCTGCGGGTGCGACACCCGGCACAGTTGGTGTTTGGAATGGAACCAACATCCGACTCTTCAGGGTGCAGGAGGCAGCCGCTCAGGGTCCCACCTTGTTGGCCCCTAAGGGCGCTGTAGATGCGGTTGGCAGTAATCTGGTTCAACGCATTGGAAATCTCAGTCTTCGAGGTCGCAACTCGATTTCGCAGGAGGGTGGACAATCACCGAGTGTGAGGGAGGTTTAGGGTGAGGCGAAGGCATCAACGATCTTGTACATAGAAACACTGGCACGATATGAATTTATTTTTTTCCCGAATGACCCTGTTTAAAACATGCTAATAACTATTCGCCACTCTAAGGATTGTAGAGTAATACGACTGCGCGGGGCCAGTTGGCCTCGAGCTCCGCGCAGCTGGAATCGGCGATTTGTATGAGAGCTTCAGAACACGTGCAAGCGCGCCGCGTTCCGCCTGAACGTGCTTTGGCAACTTCACCCCTGCACAGCTGAACAACGTCTTGTATATTGCATGTCAACTGCTTTCAATTCACGCAGTTTAAGGCGCTATGGTATCTGCAATCGTACTGCTTACGGCCGTGGTCGTGGCTCTTTCCGCCGGCCCGGACCCGGTCATCGGCGCGATCACCTCAAGCCTGCAGAGCATTTTGAAGAACACGCATGGGAGCAAAGAATATGAATATCCTACCGATATCACAAGGGATATTTATCCGGTATGCACGCTTTGGGTTTTTCTATGTCAACCGGTCGGAACCGACGCGCTTCGAGAGCTGTGGCTAACGTCAGATTTAGATTCCCGTGCACTCTCACAAGTAAGGATCTCTGCGCGATTACTTTGCATTGGGTTCCTGTGGCCCATGCTAATCCCTGGACAGCGACTACTGGAGAGATGAACCTTTCTATACCGGTATGTCTCGGGCTGCATGTTGACCGGACTCCCTGTTAATGAAGCCCCTCCCCTAGGTCTGTCCAAGGGCTGCACGTCCACCGAAGCCGATGTTTGGCTGTACAATGGCACTCTCTTTGTTCGTTTGCCTGTGACCGGTTTCCTTGATAGCTTGTCTAACTGATTGCCTCAGGTGGGACATGATCAATCTGCTCTGACGGAGGACCGGACCCTCGAGGCCCTCTACATCAACCCGATTCTGGACGTTTTGGAACGTCAGAACCCCGTGAGTCGGTTTGTGACGGGAGCCACCAAGAAGTAAGCGCCCTCTCGGCAAGTGTTGTGTCAATGCTGATCACGGCCAAAATAGTGGTGTCTGGGATACTACCCCCGATCAGACACTCTACTTCTTCATTGATGTGAAGACTTCTGGTCCGGAAACTTTCAAGGCCGTCATTGAAGCTCTGGCGCCTCTTCGTGAGAAGGGCTATTTGACCACTCTCAAGGGTGGCCGAACCATCACTAACGGCCCCGTCACAGTCATCGGCACAGGCGAAACTCCGCTTGACATGGTTGCGCCTGTCAAGGACCGTGACTACTTCTTTGATGGACCCCTTGACAAACTCAACGATCGCAAGTACAAAGACATCATGGGAGTGGTCTCCCCCATCGCCTCAACCGATTTTGCAGCTGCTGTAGGCAAGATCACCTCCGACACTGATCCTATTCTCTCCGAGGACCAGCTCAAGGCCCTCCGTGACCAGATCGCTACGGCTAAGAAGCGCGGGATCGGTGCGAGATATTGGAACACGCCTGTCTGGCCCATTCGCCAGCGCAACCTCGTTTGGAGGACGCTTTTGCGCGAGGGAGTCACTCTCCTCAATGCAGATGACCTGGACGCCGTGACAAAAGAGTTCTAATTATGTGTGATATATATAGTGCTTTCTCGGTGGTTCTTGTCTGCATGTACCATCTCTCCCGGCTGGGTTTGAAATAAGTTCAATTGACTGAATAGAATATTAAACACTGCATAAGCTGCAAGCAACGCTTTTGGTATCATGTAACCGTTTCCGCTTGAAAACGCCCAATTCCCGGAGCCTCCACTCCCGTATGCATGCTGCTCATGGGGCCATCGAGCCAACTGAAGTTTGCATTTTCACCCGCTGCGAAGACAGTCTCGGCATCTGTGAGGCGACAGCTTCCCTTCGACGTAGGCGATTTTTGAAAGTGAGCAGCGGATATCCTCCTTGCGGATGTGTTCTTGACACTTGATGAACTCGCCACCTTTGGAGTGCCCACACGAGTATCGGATCTGAAGCATTGTGCACCGCTTAGGTAGATTGGGGTCGACTATAGACGTATTAGATTTCACTCTCAGAAAGGTAACTAGGGTATGAAACTTACCTGGAAAGGGTGTATTGCACCTCCACGTCATAACTGGCAGATTGATAAACAGGCCTGTGCATATGTTTCTCTGTGCTCTCATATCAGTATCAAACCATCGACTCCGATGTGTTCCTGGTTAGCCAGATAGTGATCTCTTCTAGGCGAGTCACTTGCCTGTTCGATGCTGCTCTGGTTCAACTAAGAACTAGTTATTTTCAGGAACGGAAGCCCACTGGAAGAGGGTGAGGGTGAGTGGTTGCTGAGGACAAGCGTCACAAGTAAAGAAGTAACAGTCAAGCGCTAAGAGTGCAGGTTCCAGGATGGGAAGGATACAGGGAGGAGACAATACATTCAAAGTTCCACTTGCTGATTGAATATGGGTATCGAACAGCAGTTGGTGAGTCTGCCTGTACAGTCACTGGCATGATCTGTATAGAGCCTAGTCATTTCCTTCCTAATTACGATCATTGCAGCCCCGCAATCTATACTATGTATAGGGCCAATCTTGGGATTGACTGGAAGCGTAGGAAGTTCACTCATTACCAAGGCAGCCCTCACACTACAACATGCAGGAACCACTTATTTTGCATTTCTTCCTTTGATACCTCCTTCGACCACTTCAATGTTCACATATAAAGAGACCGAGTTCCTTACTTCGATCGCACCGATCTGGTACCTGGCACGTGATCTGCAACGACACTCCAGGGAAAAAAGGGAAAAGAGAAAGGAAACAGGCCCACGACTTTCCACTTCATCTTCCCAAAACTTCGTCTCATGGGTCGTGTGACAATGGCAGACGGCGATCTGGGAGATCTCTTGGCCAAGATCCTTCCCTTCGGGGCCGAGCTCACCGTCCGCCATGTCTCATCCACTCCATCCCCCTCGCCAGCTCTCTTTGCTGCTGCCCCCGGTCGGGAACCTGAACAGACATTCCTCGAAAGTCACTTTCTATCAGCTTCAATTGATTCCCCCAAGGATGATGGCGCTGAAATCATTGTCTTCGGAATGGAAGTTTTAGTCTATACTACGGCCCACTTGACCACCATCTTCGTCTCCAAGGCTGATTCGACCGGGTTCCTGCATCTGCTCAAGCTGCCGCAGAAGGTGTCAGTTCTGAGACTCATTTCAAACACTTTTCTATCATATTTAGCACGCACTCATCAACGCCCCGGCGTACGTCTGGTCGTGTCCCTGTTTGCGCGCGCTCAGAACCAGTACCTGTTCCCGGGCAGTATTGACAATGCCGAAAAACATGTCCTGGATGACCGGGGCCTGATCAAATGGTGGTGCCGCGCCATCGATCCAATCATCCGCGAGTATGAGCCTGAATCGGTCTCGAAAGACCCGAAGCTATTGGACCAGACAGTCGAGGCAACCAGGGCTTCCGCAACCGCATACCTGATCGTTCCAGGCTGTGATCGCTTCGAGACACGCAACTTTTTCCCTTCCACGGCCAAGCCTGACGCGCAGGATCGTCCGCGATGGCTCAGTAGCTATCCTCTCAACCAGATGTGCCATGACCCTTCAGCTCCGCCACGCTGCTTGGTGCCTCGTCTCCCGGATGACCCCAAGACCCGATTCTTGATTGACCTGGACGATGAGCTTCCGGAGCCCGTAGAAGGTGGGATTGCACCCCCAGCGACCGGCATGTGGAAGAGCATTAAGTCGCTGGATCAATTCTGGGAAATGATGTCCTTCCGCCAGGAGTGCTCTGCCGGTCGGCTCGTGGGTTTCCTCTGGCTTGTCATTAACCCACCAGGCTTGATGAACTCTACAACTATGGCTAGTCGGATCCGCAGCCCTGTCACGGGCAATGTAACCTCTCAGGCTGTCTCCAATGAAGCTCAATCGCAGAAAGGCTCCGAGCAGCCCAAAGCAGAGCCATCGCCAGAAGTCCACAAGAAGCCTACAGATCTAGAACAGCCTGCAGAGCTTCCATCAGCACCAGCACCAGCACCAGCACCAGCACCTTCTTTCGATCACCCACCAACGGAATCTGTCACTATTGCGTCTACTGATACCAACCCCTTCTACTGGCCCGAGGTCGGACGAGGCAACGTTGTTCTCAGTGAGACCGATTACAAGAAGATGATGGACTGTGTTCTGGATCAGTTCTACGACGAGAACGACATCGTCGCCAGTACTAAAGCCTATGTCGACGAGGTCGCCTCTCTCGCAGACCAGCTTACCTGGGGCCAACGGGTAACCGGCACACATGTCCCACAGAGCACGAGTTCGGCATCTGTGCCGGTGAACAACTTTCTCGAGAGCGGTTTGATCCGTAAGCGGAAGAAGTCTGAGGGTGAGGCCAGCAAGCCATTTGGAGAATCAGCACAGCCGAGCGGGCCGGATGACACGCAACGGACTCCATCGCAGCCAGCACCCGTCAATGTACTCAATGCCGGTCTCATTCGCAAAAAGAAGAAGGCTTAATATAGGGATCATAGGTTTAGGATTGGAGTCTACCGGGGTTTGATTTATAGCATTGGATTAGGCTGGCTGGAATTACCATTACGAACTTCAAGAGACCCGTTTTGTCAACAATAATTTCCGATCCCACACAGCCGCCTTGGCTATTGTTTCTCTAATGCAGTAGTTGTATAGCACCTAACGGGTCATGGGCACACAAGACTAATGTTTCAATTTCGAGGCCCGTGTGCGAGGACGCTAATGGTCCATGGGTCCATACTATGTGTCAACATAACAGTAACGTCCGACTCAAAGTTGCCTTCTCTAAAGTATCTGATTTTGACGGGGTTTCCAGGTACTAATTCTTGGTCAGATCAATCTCGCGCAGATCGTCTCCGACACGAATCGGCAACCCTGGAATTGACCTATTGACCCATTCAGGCGGCGTGCGAAACCCCGGCAAAACCGAAATCCACTCCGCAACATCCGGGCTGTGCTGGAGCCACCCACCAAGTCCAGCTCAATTTCCTAGAATGTGCTTGTTCGTGTTACTCACTTGCGACCCATGCTAGAGAACTCGCGCCTTGAACGAGTGCCCGGGCATGGCGCCATGTCCGCATCCGTTGCAGCCGGCTGGATCGGTCTGATCTGGTATCTCACCGTGTTAGTGGTGTGTGCTCTGGGTTACTTTCAGATGTACGTGTGGCTGTTTCTGGGACTGTACTCGCGGTCCGAGTAAATAGAGTCGCGGCTAACCAGGATGCTTAAACCACAGATGGAGGTACTTTTCGCGACAGCCGCGCCGCTCCCGCTTGGCCTCCGCCACCGATGCTCCTCATGTCACTGCCATTCGACCAGTGAAGGGCCTCGAGCCCCATCTCTACGACTGCCTCGCCGCTACATTTCGTCAAGACTACCCGCGCGACAAGCTGACGATCTGCCTGTGTGTTTCTACACGCGACGACCCCGCCTATCCGACCCTCCGCAAGCTGATCAACGACTTCCCCGATGTCGACGCGCGATTGTACGTTGAAGATGACGACCCAATGCTACAGGGGGGTAGCCCCGGTGCATACAAGCTGGGACCGAACCCCAAAATCCGGAACATGAGCCGGGCATATCGCGAAGCCAAGGGAGACATCATTTGGATCATTGATTGCAATGTCTGGGTTGGCAGGGGAGTGTGTGCCCGCATGGTGGATAGGCTCTGTGGAACGGGCACTTCTCCAGGCAAGAAGCACAAGTTCGTGCACCATCTGCCCGTGGCTGTCGATGTCACTGGCGAGAGGAACCTAAAGGCGGAGCGCCAGGCTCTCTTGGATGACAATCCTGATGCTACGATCCCCCGGGAGGCAAACTACGCGCTGACATCCAGCCGTCCGGAGGATGGCCTCAAAAGCATGCTTGCGCATGGCGGTGGACGTCTTGAGGAGCTGTTCCTTTCCTCGGCCCATGCCAAGATGTATACTGCCATCAACACGGTCCTCATTGCTCCTTGTATTGTGGGCAAATCCAACATGTTCCGCCGCTCACATCTGGACTCTCTTACGGCCCCGAATCCAAATGAGCCAAATCCCCGCCTTGCCGGAATCGATTTCTTCTCCGACAACATCTGCGAAGACCACTTGATCGGGGATCTTTTGTGGAGAAAGAAAGTGCCCGAAGAGAAGTCATCCCGCGAGCGCTGGGGTAAGCACGCTATGGTCTTCGGGGACCTGGCTATCCAGCCTGTGGCCAACATGAGCGTGCAGGGGTACGTTGCGCGCCGTGTACGGTGGCTTCGCGTTCGGAAGTTTACCGTTCTCCTGGCAACCCTTGTTGAGCCTGGCACTGAGTCCTTTGTGTGCTCCATTTACGGTGCCTGGGGTGTCACTACTGCATTGGCGCCATACCTCGAACAAAAAGGCCTGGATTTCGCCCCGGTTCTCAGTACTTGGACTTCTTTCTTTGCATTTTTGGTGCTCAGCATGGTGTTCTGGATCTCTGTCGACTGGACATTGTATATCAAACTGCATTCGGCCAGAGCTATTGAGCTTGATGAAGACACCCCAATCTTTGCACGGCCTAATCGTCGCTTAGCGTCCCACGCCACGCGCCGTCCCTTCCAACAATGGTTGACGGCATGGCTGGGTCGCGAGCTTCTAGCCCTCCCTATTTGGTTTTCGGCTGTCTACGGCGGCGTAACAGTCGTATGGCGAGACCGACGATTCAAGGTCGGCTTCGATGCCAAGGTCCGGGAGATTGATTCTGAGAATACCGAAGGCTCGTACTCCACTGGCTCCGTTGTAGACTGGTTTCCTGTGGCGCCACAAAATACTAACGGGAAACTAGACTAATTGCGGTGCGATTGATGAAGAATTGGTCCCTAGCAGCACGTGGCCAATGTTGTGTATACTATTATCCCCACAAAATGGGCTTGTCGGTTGAAAATCATGTCTTAGAACTCATGTTTTAGAGATCAGGTCTTAGAAATCATGTTTTAGATTCATAGAATATGGTCAAATGCTTTGTCTATCTCAAACTTTTATCGTATTTCCATCAATTTGCATTCATAAACCTCTTATGCCGAGCTCGAGCCCTCATTAGCACCGCTCTCCAAACCAGCCGCCTTCTCTGATGACAACAGCCACTCAACAACCTGTCTGCCCGCAGACATTTCCCCAGCCGGTTGCTGCTCAGCCTGGCCTTCACCTTCGCCGTCACCAATAGTCATCTCGATCTCCTGCGTCTGCTCCTCATCGTCGTTGACTTCTTCGGCAGAGGCAGACCAAGCAGCCCGCTCAGCAAGGAAAACGGCATCGTGGCCGGCATCGTTCTTGACAGTGACATCCGCACCAGACTCAACAAGCGCCTTGACACACTCCAAGTGTGTATTCAGCGCAGCCCAGTGCAGCGACGTGTTGCCAGAGTAGTTGCGGTGGTTGACGAACGCCGCACGCTGAGCAGCATCCAAATCAGACAATTTTTGCAGAAGAGCGTTGAGAATTTCTAGATTGCGTTAGTTCATAGCTTTACATAGAGTTAAGAACAACGTACCGATGTTGCCATTGGCAGCGGGGAAGTGCAAAACACAGGATCCTGTGCCACCTTCGGACTCGGCCTCCATATCGATAGCAGATGCGACGATGTGAGACTCGGGGCAGCCGTGCTGCGAAGCCAGTGTGGCGATGTCGGCCTTTAGAGCCTCGAGATCGCCGGCACGGGCATCGTAGATGAGGTCATCAATTGCCTCGAAAGAGAGCTCGACGAGCTTTGTTGTTGAGGTAGACATTGCGATCAGATTAATGTGTGCTTGTTGCAGATCTGAGTTCTCCAGCGGTGATTATTTTCGCGGTGGAGAATTTGATATGTGCTAGTGGGGGTGTCAGTCGAAGTATTCTGGGATTTTGAAAGAGCCAAAGCGACGGAGAAAAGCTCAAGGGATTGCAGAAATTGAACGAGACACTTGATGCAACGTTTACATGCAATTGAGCAATAGTGATTTCAAGATTTGCATGAGGCGTTGATAAGCGCATGAATGGTGATGCAGATTTAGCCCCCCCCATCAACAGACATGGGCTTCAAGTACAATCAAAAACGGAAATTTGTCAAATAAAACAACCAAAGCATTCAGAATTGCTTACCTTTGCGTCTCTTTAACAGGCGTAGATTCTTGTAGCGACGAAGTTGTTCTCGCCGAAGAAACTTTGATATCTAGGTCATGTGACACGGTGGGGTCGCCGGAAATCATCATTTTTATACTTCATCTTTCAGAACTGGATGTACAGGTTGAATTTGCGAAGATGCTCATAGCTAATAGTACAGATGCCGTGGGGAAAACAGACTTTGCAAAATAAAGCCCCTCTAGGTAGCATGTTGGAAGAAAATCGCAGGAAAATAGCCACAAACGCCCCCGATTCCCACACCCCAGTGTGGGTGGTATCACAAATAGCATGCAAATGTTCATCAGAATGCGACAGCCAGTGAATGAATTTCCGGTACATGGCCGACGTATTCAGCCCTCTCGGCTTCAATCAATCTCGCAACCACGCCCTCCGCTTTTCTTCTTTCTTCTCCCGGCGCTTTTCCTTGAACATTTTCAGCTCCTTCTTGCTTAATTTTTTGGCGCTGCGCTCGGCGCGAAGACTCCTGCCATCGTGCGCATTCGCCGCAGCATCGACATCAAAGAAGGCGTTCATCTGCCGCCGTGATTTGTTTTCGTCGTTGTGATTCTCCGGGTTGATTGTGTCTGCCTGCCAGCGCCCAGTAAACCGGTTGAAAGTCCCGGTCGCAGCGTACGCGGCAGTCGGATCCAGCGCGGATCCATTCGCTTCGTCTGTCTGCTCTTCATATTGCTGCGCATAGGGTGCAGTCGGGTCGTAGTCGCCATGGATGGCGGGGTTGTAGCCCCCGAGCACTGGAGCTTTCTTTGGGTGTTCTTCGGGGGCGCTGGGTTCAACGCTTGGTGCAGTTTCCGTAGGTACGCGAGGGTTATCCCACTGAGAGACTTGGGTAAATCGGTTGTAGAAATAAAATGCGTTGCTGCTGGCGTCCCATACGGGTTCCCATCCATCATCTTCAGCTGGGCCGGGCGGCGCTTCATCGGGGAGTGGCGGGGGAACCTCGTCGGGCAAAGGTGGCGCAGCCTCTTTGTCTTCTTCGACTTCCTTCTCCTCGTGTTCTGAAGTTTCTTGACCTTTGGTTTCGAGCTGTTCATTCTCCGTTGGAGGCTCGGCTTGAGCTTCGGACGGGGCGGAGGGCGACTCCGGTGCGGATGGAGAGTCTACATGCTCCTCTGTACCAGAATCAGAAGGTTGCGATGGGTCGGACATCCTAGCGATCAGTCCTGCTGCGACAGGTAGATCAAATCAAGGGCGTCAATTCCAGGATGAGTCTGGGGATCTGAAGCAAACCGCGACTGACCGCCTTCGCCATCTATGCCTATTCTAGAATAGCGTCATTTTGTGTAGGTGCGGATTGATTTGACGAGGTCAAGGTGGGAAAGCAAATATATTTAGCAAAAGAGTTATCTTTCACCTCTCCGAGGATTCTTTGCAACAGCTGACCAGGAGAATTATGATTGTCTGCTCAGACGCATTTACCTTGCTCTCCTTGCTCCAGAGGCAGCTGCACTTTTTTCGGGACGCGGTATATCTCTAGGGTGGCTACTAGTCTTCCGCACAACCCAACCTAACCCAGACTAGGTTAGGCTTTATCAATAATTACTGTAATTAAGAATATGACTCTTTTCGCCGTGTGGTTAAGTAAGTGTCGCCCTTGAGCCCACACGGATCAATATCGCCCGAGTCCCCAGGCCATGCTTGGTTCGGCAACTATAAATTGTAACATCGCATTAGGATCATCCAAATATGAACGGCATTGAGTCTTGCAGGCCCTTGCTTGTGTCGGATCGGCTCATTTGGATATCAGATATGTTCTTATCAGCTTGAGAGGATGGAATGGCCGGTAGAGTGCGCCAGAAACCGTAATAGTTTTTAAAGTAGGGCTAAGTAATCACACGTATATAATTTTATTGGTTATAAGGTATTTTATATTATATTTTTATATATTTTTGTGCAAAAATGGGTTTTGTTAGGGCCCTAATGGGGAACCGCAGTGGTTTGTGGTTTGGTTGCGGTTTAGGCGGTTTGGTTTTTGGGGCAAGGTTTGCCCCCAATTGCGGTTTTTGGCGCACTCTAATGGCCGGTCACTACTGTAAACGAGGTCTTTAAGGTGTTAATTATATATAATGCATAACGCAATTATACGTAAACAAAGGCCAGTAAGGCTTATTTAGAGACAAGAAAAATAGGTGTCATCTATCCTAGTCTCTAGTACATCGTCTATTGCTTCGAAATATACATAGATATGAAATATTTCCTAATACGCTGACGGGATCTGAAAAGCAGTTTGAGAAAAGAAGGAAAATATAATAAGGTGTCTATCTAAGCTTCCGCCTGCTCTCTTCTTTTCTCGCCTGGATTTTTCCGATAGTTTCGGATTGTATATAAGGCACTGAGCCCCATTCCGAGCCCCCCTAGTCCAACGGCTAGATAAAGGGCACCACGGTAGCCTTTAAGAGTATCATGCGCTGTGGTGCCTCCGTTATTGACATTTACTTCAATGGTTCCAGCAAACCCCAAGCTAAGGGAAATGCTATAATTAATCACCGTGGTAACGAGCGACGCGGCAATTCCTTGATGTTCCTTTTTCGATGCATTGGAAAGCATCAAAGTCGCGGCTGGGAATGACATGTCCATTCCCCAGGGAACAATCAGAAGACAGACAAATGTGAGGCCCCAATAAGTCTGGTGAACTGGCGCGATGGCTGTAAATATGCTTCCAATTGTGAAAGCGGTGAGAGAGAGGAGCATGATCCAGCCAGCTCGAAGCCGACTCATTAAAAGGCCGGTGGAAAATGAAGCCACAAGACCCATAATTCCGGCTGGTACAAACTGTGCTGATGCGAGAAGAGGGGTATCACCGCGGAACTCCTCTTGAAACCTCCAAAAATAGTAGATCCATATACCAAAGGATGCCCAGCCGCAGGCAACGCAGCCCAGAACGAAACTGACATCCGATGTAAAGGCCTTGATTGGCAGGATGGGATTTTCAGCAAAGGATATTTCCACAACAAAAAAGGCAACAAGAAACAGGACCCCGATAACCAGAAGCATATAGACGTAGGTGGTTTGCCAGCCCACAATTGGGGCTTGATTCCAAGCCACATTAACCAGGATTAGACCGGTTATACCCATAGCAGCCCCAGGGATATCGAGCAATTGCACAATTTCCCATGGCGTACAGCCTTTCGTAGAAGTATGTGCAACAGGCTCAATAACGAGAACGCCGACGACTGCACATAGAACGGCGACGATTGCCATAGTCCAATAAGTCCAGGGCCACCAAGCAAGCTGGGAGAATAGGGAAGAGAAGACCGCTCCTAAAAGAGAGCCATTCGGAGCAGTTGCACCAAAGATGGCAAAGATCATATTCTTCTTCTTTCCGGGTTCATAAGTTGCTCCCAGAAGCGCAAGACCATTAGGTAATAGGATTGCTGGACCAAGACCTTGAAGGACCCGAGAAAAGATGAAAAGTATATGGTTGGAGTAGACGCTGACTCCTGCAACCACTGACCAAATAGCAAGCCAGATAAACCCGATGAGCAACATGCGGTGATAGCCGAATATATCGCCGCAGCGACCGGAAATCAAGATGAAAGTACCAACTGCCAAAGAATATCCAGCGATGAACCAGGAAAGAATTCCCGGCTGGGTAATATGAAAGCTATCGCCGACTATATCCAAGGTTGAAATACATACGCCGATGTTTGCTTGCGTCAAAAATTGGGTCATGCATATAATGGTAACGAAGGCGACCTCTCGTAGAGGAGAAAAGGTATCAGCGATCGACTGGTTCGTAGGCACATTTTTCAGCTCTTGGGAGACCATTGTGGTGTCAAGAATTGCAGAGACAGAGTGAAAAATGAAACATATAGATTCTTGAGTGTCGGCATTTCCTCTTATCAGCTCGAGGTGGGTTAATCTCCCAGAGATCCGGTGAAAAAGAGCTTCCAAAGCCCGGGACGTGCCCGGAGACCGAAAATAAACCCGCTTTCACGTTACCCACTGTTTCGTCAATTATCGTCCATCAGAAACGCCACCACCCATTCCTACTTTCCTTTTCCGGAGCCGAACGTTTCTTTGCTCTTTACCAGTGATAACGTAAGCCCTTTTGACCTGTGGACCACCCTAGTGATCGTATAAAATTCTGCCAATTTCCCTCTACGTGCCCATATACTATAATAAATTCATCACCGGCTCTGACATAACACAAAAGAACAGGCCCAGTATCCTAGAGGCAAGTTATAAAATTAAAATGAACAGGATGCAGTTGAGTCCGAGAATTGGAAAAACCAGCGGAAGACTCTGTTATGGCACTTTCAGCTCCAGCATATTCAACTTTGACGTACCGGGGAACTACCGGGTAAGTGGCGGGTAAGTGGCGGAAGTGAAGTTTATCGATGATCTGCAGAACGGATAAACGATCTGCAGAAGATCGGGTCATCGACAGATCTTCCATCCATGTTTCCGCTTAGTCAACAATTTCCCAAGCCACCCTAGAAGCCGGGGGTAGCTATTAAAGAAAAGTTTTCCTCCCTGCTTTCTCTGGCTCCAATAGAGAATAACTTCGATCATTCAACTTCCCTCAGAGAGCCTTACCTTAGATTCGCGATGTCTTATGAAACCGAATCAGAAAAGAAGCCTTATAAGTGGGTGAAAGAGGCAATCGAATCGTCAGATCCATACAAAGATTACGAGAAGATCTGGAGGCTGTCTATTGAATATTCTGGCGGTGGCGATTTCATCCAAAATCTCATATACGCCACCACGTTCTCGAACTTCATTGCGTCGGAGTGGGGATCTGAGGTGGTATGGCGTGATGACGGAGGAAAAGTACTCCATGGCGCGACAAATCGGGTCTACGAGACCCAATATCATAACTCTGTCTGGTGGTATCACGGGCCGCACCATCCAGAAACCCAGAAATCTGTGGATACGATCAACAAACGACATGCATACTATGCTAAAACATATCCTGGTGTTTTCACGCATACTGCCGACTTCACTCATGTCCTCTGTTTCACGGCAATTTCAGTCCACCGCCTTCGTTTAAGACTGCGGCTTCCTGGTTTTACGGAAAAGCAAAAGATTGCGGCCCATATTTTCTGGAAGGAGATGGCTCGACTCTTCTTGATCGAGGTTCCAAACAAGCCTCTTGAAGAGTGGAAGCCACTCACAACCCATGAAGACTTTCCACAAAGTTGGGATGCAATGTTCGCCTATTGTGAAGATTTCGAAAACAATCATATGGTGACAACCGACAAAGGCCATATGATTGCCGAAGCGCTATTTGATCAATTCGCCGATCGCTTTTTTTCTCCTCCACTTCGGCCTCTAGGACGTGCTATTCCGATCACTCTTAGTCTTCCGCAAACACTGAAAGCGCACCGGGTTCAACCGACCAATCCAATTCTCGCACGAATCATCATTTTCTTGGTCGGGAGTTTCATGTGGGTCATGGAAACATTCTTTCCAGATCCAAAAATCAGCTATCAGGAAACTTTACAGTTGAAGCTAGCCGACAAGAGTCAAAGTCAAAGTCAAAAGGGAGATACAAAGAAGCTGGACGAAAAGTTTCCTGCTACTTTTGCTAGTAACCATCAAGGGAGTGCTGCTCTTTGTCCCTTTTCTGTGAGCCCCAAAAAAACGATTTAAGGCTATAAGTGTTAGACCATCAATAGAAGTTTGGCCAAGGCGGCCTCAGGCAAGAATGATGTGTCGGGACGAATACCGCGGCGTATCGGAGATATTGATATTCCGCATAGTTTATTTCCTTTATAATCTAGTTTCCCTTATAAATTGCCAGAGAAAAGGGGTAATACAAATTCAGAATTATTGACATCGTTGATTGGCCATATACCGTACGTTTTGACATGATGCCTGGGGAACTCGGCCTCACCGCCCTCGGCAGGGCCAGTCTGTATTTAAGGATCCTAACGCTGGACCTTAGTGTTAGGATAGGTTAGACTAGGTAAAGGACAAGATGATGAGACACGAGGCTACTAGATAGGTTACTGTTGGAATATAGACTAATATATATATAGATGCTTCTATCCTTCTATTCAATATAAGGATAAGAAAGATATTAGATATATATCTTGGAGCACATACCTCAAAAAGGAAAAACATTTTGGAGGCTTAAGCTTGGTTCAAGATATATATTGGTGGTGGGGACCAGAGCATTACCATCTTCAACCTCCTATCGGAAGATATATTTCACCAAAGGAGTAACAACGGAATTCAAAGCCTAGTGGAATTCAAAATCGAATTGAGTTGATTTATATTTGTCGAACACAGTCCTAAAGAGTCGTAACGGCGTGCTGTTCAAATGGCCCACGTTTTTTAATCCACTACCAGATAGTGCTGACTGAAGGACGCCTCCCACGGCTGTAAATCCAAAGTTGAGTAAACACCTATACTAACGGCAATACAAGAAATTACGAGGGTGTTATTGGGATACTCAAGAGCTTCTTCGGACAAGAATTGACCCAGAGGCAGATTCATGATTTCACTATCAATTACTATCAATTACTACCCAAATTTTGAGGTAGTGCTCGACAGTGATCTATATCGTAGATCGTAATCGAATAGCGCAAACCAAAATCCCCTCTTAAAGTCCGTCGAGCTCCAGCGCGGCCTCTCTATTGATTTCTTGAAACATAAACAACGGTCACCTCACATTACCACTGACTCATGTGGCAAGAAGAAATTGAGATGAGCATCCAAAGTATTACACAGAGCCTTAGTCATCCCCGATGAAAGAGCTAGATTTCGAGTTCGATATGGCACGCATTTCCAGCATAACATGAAACGGGGCAGAGCATCACGAAAGCACGAAGCAGGGATAGTAAGATGACAGGGGCCACGGATTGCTTGGCTGACGAGGCCAGGAGAGAGCCTCGGGATCTGGGATTGACTATGAACCAAAGGGCGAGAATCAAAGACTGTAAATGAGGGCAGTTAGGGCATATTCTGGAGCAGTACAGGCCGGGGCCGACTGTAACCAAAGATGGCATTGTTAGCAAAGCCAAGCTCACATAATCCGATCGGAGAGTTCTCGTGGAGCATCATACATAGTTGAGAAAAGTTACGATGCCCAATTCTTACTCGTGGTCTAAGGGCGCGAAACAATGAAGGGAGAGCCCGAGGGCCTCTGATTCACGGGCTTAGAGTTAGCACGAGATCCCTTGCGTAGACTAGCCATGCGTCACCGACTCCACACAAAACAGGCCGAATCATGGGCTCAGGTGTTTTGGTAGAGCCGGTTACATGCCTTAGCTCCCGAATCCATGCAGGGTCCGAGTAAGATCCCTATGTTGGTGGCTGGGAGAACGGATGACCCACCCTCGAAGCTTAGGGTTCAGTGGAGTGCATCGGAGCCGCTGAGGAGTGCAGCTGTACGTTAGATGATAATTGTCCTATCTAAAGATCATGAGTTGTATTTAACCATCGTCACGGTAGACTGTGTCCAACAGCCATATCCAACATCTCATTACTCTTACTCATTATACATAGATCAAGATCAAAACAAAGCCGGAGATCTATCAAGGCCAGGGCGTAGGAATGCCAGAGCAGATTACTCGGTCGCGTGAAGCAGGTACCAATTGGCCCCGCAGATCCATACCAGGAGTCTCCAGAAGGAGCGTTCTTCGGAGAGCGAGCCCTGGAAAGTGGAGAGATTCCCCCTTCCATTACCTTACAGGTCGCATTCCGGCGAGAGGAAGATTGCTCAAGGAAACAAAACAGAAATCACAGTGATCGAAGGAGCCCACAGACCTCTACCTTGTTCTATATAAGCATAGTCATTCGGCGCCCCAGATGTTCTTCTTTCCATCCCGCATCACTCTCTTTTATCTTCTCTTCTGAGTCCAGTCTTCTCTTTCTCAAAAACAAAAAAACCAATCTCCGAGTCTTCTCTCGTTCAAATCCAAATCCACACAATGCAGTTCACTCTCGCCGCTGTTCTTGGCCTCGCTGCCACCGTCGCTGCCCTTCCCCCCGTCGGCCCCTCCGCTGGTGGTGTTGGCAACGCCAACGGTGTTGGCAACAAGGGCAACACCAACGTCAAGTTCCCCGTTCCCGAGAGCATGACCGTCAAGCAGGCTCAGGCCAAGTGCGGTGACCAGGCTCAGCTCTCGTGCTGCAACAAGGCCACCTACGCCGGTGACACCACCGATGTCAACTCTGGCATGCTCGGCGGTACTCTGTCCAACCTCATCGGTGCCGGCTCCGGTGCTGATGGTCTCGGTCTGTTCGACCAGTGCTCCAAGCTGGACCTCCAGAGTAAGCTAGTCAACATGGTTGAATTGTTTGATCCTCTGCTAATCATTCTCCAGTCCCCATTCTTATTGCCATCCCCATCCAGGACTTGGTCAACCAGAAGTGCAAGCAGAACATTGCCTGCTGCCAGAACTCCCCCTCGTCCGCCAACTCGGACCTCATTGGTGTCGGCCTCCCCTGCATTGCTCTCGGTTCCATCATCTAAGTGTTTTACTTTGTTTTCTGGCATTATGCGGGAAGCAATGGTCGCCACGCCAGCCCTCTTGGGCCTGGCAGGAACGCGAATTCGGACCGGTATCGATTCTCGGGGATGGATAGCAGGCGCTTCGGCGATTGTTTTGAATAGTTAGGCGATGTTGTTCTCAAGCCCGTGTATCATTAACTGTGTCGTGTGGCACCCCTCGGAGAAAGAAGACTGTTTTGTTTTACGCGATGTTTGGCATGGTGCTCTCTGCTTCTCGCTGTGTGCTTTGGAACCATGGTTTAGCTGCAGTCTATCCAGGTGTTCTTCGCATATATATTCTTTAATTCATTAGAGTTACCTTTTTTATCTTCATTGTGTACCAGTAGCTCTAGTCGAAAGTACGGCGCTCTTGCTGGTAACCTTCTGTATATTGTAGCTGGAAGATTTTAAGGCCTTCCCCGACCTTGTAGAAAAGGCTTCTTCACATCTCAAGCTTCTTTCCTTTGTCTAATCGCACGTATATCCTTAAAACTCCATTGTGCTCCATTGTGAAGAGGCTCATCATTTTTGATCCAAAGTCTTTTGGCGAAGTGCCCCATCATCATTTGTCTCCAGAGCTGGAAATCACACTCTTGTATGCTTCTTTTATAACCAAATCATGCGTAACGTCCGTTGACTTCTCATTCATTGCTCGATTGATTTCATTCTAATGCATAACTCATTTCTGAACCACATTCCTTCCATGTTATTTACACACATAATGGTCCAATCGTCATCCCAGCCGTGATGCCTCACCAAGGCCGTCCCAGGCCCCCGCCAGTCCACGTCCCGATGTCTTTACCTCCACCCAGCCCATGGGCCTCCAACCACTTGTGCTCTTCAACATTGATCAAGAATTCTTCATCAGCAAGATCCGAGGCATCAATCCAGCCAGGCGATACATGGGCGCGCAAATTCCTGCTCGAACGAGGAGCCCGTGGAAGCTTCACCGTCAAACGCTTTCTGAGCGTCTGCGTTTTGGATCGCTTGGGCTTCCAGGTGGGTTCTTCTCTCTCCAGCTCCTTTCGCGCCGGCTCCTCATTCCGTTCCACCATTGTTTTTGGCACGGAGATTTCTTTCCTCAATTTCTCGTCCATCCATTCGACTGATTTCCGTCCCGTGCCCCTCTCTTTCTTTTCGGGATCGATTGCATCCTGCAACGTCTTTGTCGGTGAATCGCCCGATGATGGGGTCATGTCTAGCTTGTAGACCGGGTACTCGGGAACAGACGATATTCTCGACGTCGGGTCTGCCGCGGCGTCCAGTGCCTTGCCGTTGTCGAATAGCGTTTGTAGATTCAAGTCGGCAGGACTAAGCTGTTTTCGCTTTGGTGATTTGACGGGAGGAATTGGGTCAAGGCTCGCATAGTGCATAGCCGTGGAAGCAGAAGCTGTACTTTCTGTCGCAACAGAAGAGCCACGGGTGGAGTTGGTTTCGATAAGGTCATTCGTTTCATCGTCTAGACGCTGAGGCTTGGGGGTGCGGTGCTTGCGAGAGAAGGTGCCATCTCGCATGCACCGAGCCATAGATGAGATAAAGCCCATTATTGCGGATTGCGTTAGGAAGTAGAGGATGGGTAAATTGTTGCAGGGGATTTTTGGGCTGCAGGGAATTGTATAGTTGATAAACTAAGTCTGAGGCAGGTCGGGGCAAGGGGCTTCAGAGCTGGCGGTACTGCATGGTGCGGTTCTAGATGCTGCTTTACAGATTATACGCAATTCTACAGATTCTGGGGACTTGGTGCTGGGCTAGCGGTTTTTGTGAAACATCTTATGGATCTAGTGAGAAATCCAAAGGCTTGAGGCTTAACTCAGTTTTTTTTTTTTTTTTTTTTTTGTAGGACGAAACTGACCATCTCCAGCCGTTTCACAATCTCCAAGGTCTTAATATTGCCATCTATCTTGCAATAATCATGTCTGTATTTCTACAATTATCAGAATATTCGGTATCATGATTGTACAAATCGTGACAAGACAGCCATGAGCCTGGCGCCCTGCACCGCAGCCACCGGTGCAAGAAGTACCCGAGCTCTTAGCTCGTGGTCTAGCATGCGGTTTCTACTGCACAAATGCGAGGTAGATCAAAACAAACCCAATCGCAAGAAGCGGTCTCAAGGCCGAGGCTGCATTCCGCTGGCGATCTTCAAGGGCGGATGCAAGGAACTCTCTACATCCCTTGACCCTCGCGAATAAATCGAGACAACGTGATCCCGCTGGCCAGCCCCCGGATTGCACCTGTAGCGGCATGTTCAAAAATACCGAGTTCTAGAGAGGTTGGACTCACATTGTGGACTGCGGAATGTCTTGGTAGCGTAAATACGGAGCCCTAAAAATGTAGTCGCGAGAATGCGGCGCATTGACCCCACCACATCGAGCCCCTTGGAGAGGAAGCGGCGTCTGCTGTACCGCAATCCAGATACATGTTGCGCTACGGGTGAATATCGGAGCTTTTAATACGAAGGGGGAGCTATATCGCTCAAGACATATGACGATATGATGCGTGGTACTAATGCGTGGTACGAATAGATAATAACTCATGGGTCGAACAAAGGTCACCCGAGGTAATCAGTCCTTCTTCTACACACTCTATTATGTTGAAATGGCTCGGAAATAATTACAAAAATCACGCAACCTTAGAGTTTGCTGGTAGGCGCGTCGCTGTACAGGGATCTGGTCCGGTTCATTGCCTCAACGGCTTCCTTCTCGATGCGCTTCAGCAGCTCATCGCAAGTGGGGATATCATGAATCAATCCAATGACCTGTCCAGCAGTCCACACCTAAAGATGTTGTTAGATAATGAGGAGATGAAACTGCAGTAGAACAACTTACGCCATAGTCAGGGTCGCCGTTCAAGAAGACCTCGCGACCACGCTTGCCACTGACATACGGGCCAATCTCACTGAAATCACCGGTCGTGCTCTCACGCTCAATCTTCAATGCATCCTGAGTGACCTTGTTGGCAAACAGGCGGGAGGTGTTCTTCCACCGACGCAGCACAAGGGCGGTGTCAGTCTCCTGTGCGTTGACGATAGTCTCTTTGATCTTCCGGTGGATGGGGGCCTCAACGGTGCTCATGAAGCGGGTACCCATGTTGATACCCTCGGCACCGAGAGCCAAAGCAGCAGCAAGGCCTTGGCCATCAGCAAAACCACCTGAAGCAACGAACGGAACCTTGAGTTCCTGACGCGCACGGCTCAGCAGAATGAAGTTGGTGATATCGTGCTCGCCGACGTGGCCGGCACACTCAAAACCATCAATGGACAGGAAGTCAACGCCTAGCTTTACGGCAGACTTGGCATGGCGAACAGTCGTGCACTTGTGCAGGATAATGATGCCAGCGGCCTTCAGCTGCTTGATGACAGGGCCCGGATTATTTCCAGCAGTCTCGACGATTTTGATCCCCTCATCGATAATGACCTGGGCGTAAGCACCGTAGTCCGGGGGCACGAGAGCGGGGAGAAGAGTCAGGTTGACACCAAAGGGATATTTGGTCATTTCGCGGCATCGTCGAATCTCCTTGCGCAGGTCTTCGGGGGTAGGTTGAGTGAGAGCAGTGAGCTTGAGTCCATGTTAGTCTTATACTTGCATGGGTGAGGAGTAGATATACCAGTCCCAGACCACCTGCGTTGGAAACGGCCGAGGCCAGCTCGGCGTATCCCACCCACTGCATGCCACCCTGCACGATGGGGACTGTTGAGGTGAGTATGTATTCTAACCTAGAAGTTGAGGATCGCGCGCATACCTCGAATTCCCAACTTGCGGGTCAAAGCTGTGTTAAACGGCATGGTGAAGTTGTAGGTTTTACTGGTATGTGACAGAACGGTAGCTTCGTTGGACGCGAACTTCTCCGAAGCAGCGACAGTGGTATTTCAACTGGATTTGAGCAAAGAGAAGGTTGAGATTTAAAGATCGTGTCAGTTGAAACAGAAATTGAGATATGGACAAAGCTGATTAAAAAGCAGCGTATGACCCCCGAGGAAGCCGCGGGCAGTCTGTGGGTAAACGTCGAGTTGCCGAGGTTCGGTGGCCGCAAATGATTAGCCTGACGGTCAAGACGGTCAAACCGAGGATTCTAATGCATCTGAATATACACTCAAAACGTCCTTGAGAGGTCTTCAGAACTACTAGGAGAATTTGGTACACCAACGATGCGCCGGCAATGAACTGTCCATCTCATAACTGGATCATGTCCTATGTTGAGACCTTAAACCAAGCATGTGACGGGGTCTCACGATGGCACCTTTTCGACATGCCGGTTTACTCGGACCTTTGAGAGATGCAATACTGTTCGGAGACATTGAGCATACCAAAAAGGTCTCATATGGATCATGGTATCGATAAGGTCCCTTGAGGGTCGGACAGGCTATCTAGCCTGGAGGATAACCTCAGACCGCAAGAAATGGCTCCCGGAGCTTCGGCTTGCAGATCCTGCTCCTCAGAATTACGGCTATTTAATTCCACAAGACAAAAGCTACCTGCAAAAATTGCTAGGTTGTTTTTATCAAGTAAATTGACTAATTGTTTGACGGTATGTTGCCCTGATATGAAACCCATCCGGCTCATTGAAAGAAGCAAATGGGCGATTAACGACGACAGGCTATCCCTCTGCGGGTTTCGTAGATCCCTTAGAAGTCGCGACAGAATGTCGAAACAAAAGGGTGCTAAGCACGCCAACTTCATCCCGGCCACGGGGTCGGTACATTGACGTGAGCAGAAACTCGTGATGAAGGAAAAGGGAGAGAGGGCGGGAGCTTCAGGAGAAAGACTGAGGACACAAGCGAGGATCACGTGAGCTGGCATGGAAGAATGAAAGTCCGCCCTCGTCAGCAGTGCCGAATTGTAGAGGCCGCCATTGGCTCCCGAGAATCCCGTGACGGATCCAAACCCGAGGTAGTGCCTTCCGGTTGTTCGCGATTGAATCCTTATTCTTCAACACTGGTGAGATCACGTCTAATCACACCTCATAATGTTCTCTCAGAAGCTTGCTCAGCAGTCGCTGCGACGGCGTATGTCTACTTGCTCCTATCCCCGCTCAACATGGCCCTCGCGCTGACAATTCGTTCCGATTCACAGTTGCCGTCCAGCAGCCGCTCGCCATGCAGTGGTCGATGATGCGCGCCTCCCCGGCCGCCATCGCTCTCGGAAAGGGAATCCAGTCGAGGTCAGTTCCCATGCAGTCAGCTCCCGCGCATTTCGATCTTGCCAATTCCCGCGAACCACCAAGACCGACGTCATCCGCAATCGACCGAGACTAACTTCTCAATATCTAGACCCGTCACCACCTCTCCCAACACTGAGGATCCGACTCAGATCCTGGCCAAGCAGCGCTTGAACCGTCCCGTTGCCCCTCATCTGACCATCTACAAGCCCCAGATCGGCTGGATCGGCTCTTCCCTGCACCGTATTACCGGTGTCGCCCTCTCCGGCTCTCTCTACCTGTGGGCCACCGCCTACCTCGCCTCCCCCGTTCTCGGCTGGCACCTGGAGTCCGCCTCCATGGTCGCTGCTATGGCTGCTCTTCCCGTTGCCGCCAAGATCGCCCTCAAGGCCACCCTTGCCCTCCCCTTCACCTACCACTGCATGAACGGTGTCCGCCACCTGATCTGGGATACCGGCCGCGCTCTCACCAACCCCGCCATTATCAAATCTGGCTGGACCGTCGTTGGATTGAGCGTCACCAGTGCGCTCGCTCTTGCTTTCCTGTGATTTGACCTCATACCTCTGAGTTTCCTTGTGTTATTAAAGTGATTTTGTCTACCAATTATACTCGAAATCCCGGTCTGGCGCGAGCTCAAAAGGCGCAGATTTCTTCTTTGTTACCCAGTTCCTTTTGACTCTAGATATGGAGGTATGACCAGAGTTCCAACGTTCTTGAATCTACAACTAGGGGTCGTTTCTTCCGAAGTCATTGATGTTTGTCATGAACCAAAATCCGCTTTTTCATATACCTAGGTAACTCAGTACACCATTACTCCATAAGTCGCCATGGCCCTTCAATGTAAGTGAGCCAGTAAAGAACCACCTCGATAGGCCGAGTGTCCACTTCGTCATTATTTCCCTTTCTGTCTCCAGTGGTATCATATTATTCCATCCCATCCATCATGCAGGCAATCGAATGCTTTGTGGTCTGTATTGCACCATGTATTAGCGTGGTACTTCAACATGCCTGTATCAGACTCGCCTATATAGCCTATTTTCCTCAACGCCAAAGAAGAACCCAATTGATATCGTCTAGGCAGGGCTCGGCGGTGGGTTGGGAGGGAATGGCCGCGGCGATGGAGGGTCTTGCACAGAATGGTCACTAGCTGGCATACCACCGACGTATGTATAGGTCTGGCCCGTTGATGAAGGGATTATTTGGGCAGCGTTGTAGCAGGTCATATTGATCGGGCAATTTCAAGCGAGTGCCAAGGTCCACGGGGGAGTTTCAATGGAAGAGCGAAGTAGAAAAGTGTATAAACGAGACGACTGAACAGACAAGTACAATTGGTATTGCGAAAACTAAAATTAATGAAGATGCGAAACAGATCGGCCGATTTCCTCCATTTAATACTTCTCACGTCCGAGCAATCGAGGCCATCGGAAGACGCTATCCCTCAACGAGTCGTACACCGCCATCCCGTCGGACATCCCAATCAATCAAGCCGGTTCGAAAACGACATCTAGGCGTGGCTTTGCTGAGATCTGGAAACCTCTAGTCTGCAAGGGCCCGACGGAAGACTTGTATAAACGGTTGGAAGAAGCTGTCACGCCCGCTTTGCCTTGAGCCCCTCTGTGTCTTCCGGATGCTTCCCCAAAGCATCCAGCCGATAAGCCGATAACTTTCGTTTTGTCGAAGCGGACTGATGATCCTTTCCCCAGGCCTTCCCGAAGCCTGCAGATTTGTGTGGAGTGGCACCAGCAGTCTGAGCCGTCATTTGCCGGCTTCTTGCAGCGATCATCATCTGAGGGTTCGATGGATCTATTTGCCTCCACTTGACAGCTCTTTTAATCATCTGCAGCGGATCGACCGTCACTATCCGTAGCCTGGCACGTCTGAGCCGAGGCATCGACGGGTTTGTGGTGAAGAGCTACGGAACTTGATATATATTCACACATACAGTGATTTCTATAGATCCAACCCGGCCCCGGGATATTTCTTGAGTTATATATGTTGGCTTTGAGGTGAACTATCCTGGTCTTAGTAACCCCAAATTCTAAAATTCTAAGTTCTAGTCCAGTCGTACCCTTTTGGAGAGGATAGGCTGCAGGTAAGTCTTCAGGATATACAAGACGCATACACAGCCGGGGGTACGCACACGTGGATCATTCTGTGCTTGGGCGGGCCACAGCAACCTTGAAGGTCTCCTGCCTTATTCAGAGGGGAGAAAAATCTTTACACAGCAGCCGTTGTATGCACCCAGTCCACGGCGGGAGCAAGGGTCCTTCGAACCAACCACCGGAGCTTGGGAGATGCCGGAATCCGATGGCGACATCAAGCAGTCTCAAAAACCGACTGAGTGCATGAGCACATCTTGTTCAACCTCAAGTCGTAGCTGCGGCTGAGCTGGGGTTGAAGCAGGTCCTAGAACGCCACCGAATATTCTCCTGGTCTCCACCGGGCCCTCTAGAACTCTACTGCTTTGAGATGCGGGTGGTTACTCGGCAGCGGCTAGGGACCTGGCCCTGGTGGTTGGGCCTTGCTTAGAATTGTGGCACTTGCTGGTGTTGTGAACATCCAGTCAAGGATATGGGCAAGGTTACCTAGCAGTGTCATCAGACCCTTTGCGAGGAGGAGGAGGAGGGAAACACGGATCATGTGGAGTACATCCATGGAGGGCAGTTGCTGAATTAGACCGCTGGCGAGACTCCAGCTTTAGATGGAAACCTACAGGTCTTTTGAAGACTGAAATTATCACACAGGCCACTGCAGATGCTTTTGGGAAATTTCACAGATATGTTACAACCAGGATCCAGCAACAGAGGCTCTAGACCTGGCCTTCAAACAGCGGTATGGACGTTTAGCAAAAGACCATGTCCACACCTGACCGCCACAGGAGGTTATGCAGATGCGAATCACGATACGAGTGATTATATATGCATCGAAGCATGGCTGTCTCAGAATTCTTCCCCGGCCAATACCGACCTGGTCGTCGCCGCCAGTGGCTGCGGCCCCGGATTACTGAATCCAGCAATCACGCAGCGGTGAAGCTCAATTTGCATGCCAATGCCAATATATCGGGTAAGCAACATGATGCATAGTACTTTTTCCTTGACATGCAATTAGGAGAATTTCTCGGAGTGAATAGGATCCAAGACAAGAAGCACAGACGATCGAACCGGGGGTAAACAATCTGGGTGGTTCGATGTCGGTGGAGGGTGGCAGAAAGTGTCGAGGAATTCTTTCCATAGGAACTTCTATTCGGCCATTCACTTCCGAAGACAACCCGCCCCCCATGGCTTCGAATCTGTCTACTCGAGCGGTCAGGTCCGCCTGCATCGCATCGAGAGTCGCTCCTCGTCCCATCGCGACCCTCGTCCCCCGCCGTACCTTCGCCTCGGACCCGGAACCCTCGACCGGCGAAGCCCCGGCGCCCCGATGGTCCTACACGCCGCCGCGTACAAAGGCACCCTTTAGCCTGCGTATGCACTCTAAGCGTCCCGATTTCCATGTCAACGCGGACCCGGCCGTGCTGGACCAGTTCTACACCCGCATGCTGGGCAATGAGGGTGACAAAATGCTCTCGGAGGAGACCAAGTGGTTGGCTGTTACGCATAAGAGTTTTGACCAAGGCCGTCGTGGATTCAACGATCGATTGGCCTTCCTCGGTATGGGAAATCCCTGATATGATGGAATTAAGAATTGTGCTTATACGATGATCAGGAAAACGGATCGTGCAGTTGCAGGCTTCACTCGCTCTCGTGCAAAACCCCGCGACCGCGAGCGCCCCCGTGGTGGAGGATCAGCATGGCCGCGTGCCATTCTCTCACCCGGCTCTCGACGGCCTGAAGAACCTTTCTTCTAGCACCAAGAGCTTCCTGACGGACCGCGCGAAGCTCGCTGAGCTTGCGCAAAAATACGAGATGCAGAGGGTGCTTCGCTGGTCACCCAGAAAGGTTCGATTGCCTGCTCCTAGATTTGATCTTGCGCTAACTGGATACTTTATAGCCTGACAACCTCCAGGCCTCTGGTATTGAGCTGGTTCTGGCGCACACCATGTACGCGGTCATCGGTGCGGTTTCGCTGGAGAAGGGAGGACACATTGCCAACAAGGTGGCTCAGGAGCGGATACTAGAGCCTTTGGGACTCCAGACGGTTGCTTGAACTTGACCGTCTAGACCTGTAGGGGTTGGGGATACTCCGCGGCATTTCCGGCGTTCTTTGATATTTTCCCTCAGGGCGATGGGAGGGCTGTACCTGGATCTACAGTGATGTACATGTATTTTTACTCTCTTCTGTGCTCAATTGCAAATACCATTTGAAAGATATGTCATTCGATTTTTTTTAGCAAAGTAATAAACTGTGGGTAGAAATAGGAATGTACGGCTCCTCTGACACCGCCCGCGTAACAGTTGCAAAATACACGGCCAGCTCTTATGGATCCCTCAACAAAATCGTAGTCTTCGCAAACTCTGTATCGCAAGTGTAGTAATTAAAACTGAGTCACCTAGCAGAATGCTAGGAACTGCAGAATACTGCCTTGAACTGTCTAATGAGAGCGTTGAAGAGGAGAAGAAACTGCGCGGGAAGAGAATTTTATTTAAGGAGCCCACGCTAACCGCTTTGGGCGCAACTCCACTGCGGGCATCTCGACTCTCGCGACCTTCACCTCCGACTCCCTGCTCATCTCACTCTCCATCTTGATCTGCAAGTCCTCGCCAATTCTGCTAAAGGCGCAGAATGCGGCTTTGTTGTTTCACAAACTCCCAGCCTCGATAATCGATTTCCGAAATACACATCTGTTGACACGTCATGGCGTCGGCACTCTTCTTCCTTGACCTGAAGGGCAAGGTGAGTGATTCAGGAGACTGGGCCGATCATGCGCTCTCTGAAAAGAGCGCTTGCCCAATTGTACATGGAAGGGTACATACTGACACCGTGATAGACCCTTTTGGCCCGCAACTACCGCGGAGACATTCCCATGTCCGCAGTCGAGAAGTTCCCTATCCTCCTTAGCGACGCCGAAGAAGAAAGCTCCGCCGTTCCCCCTTGCTTTTCTCACGAGGGCATCAACGTACGTTTATAGCGTGATAACCGCGTCCCTGGGCCCTGATCTCGAATCTCCTTTTTGTGTGGACCCAGCCCACTGATTCGCTTTGTGTACAGTACCTTTATATCCGTCACAGCAACCTCTACATCCTCGCGTTGACGAAGCGCAACACAAATGCCACCGAGATCCTTCTGTTCCTTCACAAGCTGGTGGAGGTCTTCACCGAATACTTCAAAGTGCTGGAGGAGGAGAGTATCCGAGACAATTTTGTTGTTATCTACGAATTGCTGGACGAGATGATGGACTTTGGATACCCGCAGACGACAGAAAGCAAGATCTTGCAAGAGTAAGCAGAAGCCAAACCTTTATGCGGGCCGTGCTGACCGTTCTCAGGTATATTACCCAAGAATCACACAAGCTCGAGGTGCAAGCACGACCACCCATTGCTGTCACAAACGCTGTCTCCTGGCGAAGCGAGGGTATCCGTTACCGCAAGAATGAAGTTTTCCTGGATGTGGTCGAGTCTCTCAACCTGTTGGTTTCGGCAAATGGAAACGTGCTTCGGTCTGAGATTCTGGGCGCTGTCAAGATGAAGTGTTATCTGAGCGGTATGCCGGAGCTGCGATTGGGATTGAACGACAAGGCCATGTTCGAGACTACGGGCCGCGCCACACGAGGAAAGTCTGTTGAGATGGAAGACGTCAAGTTCCACCAGTGCGTGCGCTTGTCGCGATTTGAGAACGACCGAACAATCAGTTTCATCCCCCCGGATGGCGAATTTGAGCTCATGAGTTACCGATTGAACACACAAGTGAAGCCATTGATCTGGGTTGAGTGCTTGGTGGAGTCGCACTCGGGATCACGGATTGAATACATGCTGAAGGTACGATCTACTACCAACGGGATTTCTCTTTCTTGCTAACCTTTCTCGACTCTAGGCCAAAGCACAGTTCAAACGCCGCAGCACCGCCAATAACGTCGAGATCATCGTCCCCGTTCCTGAAGACGCAGACTCTCCCCGGTTCCGCACCAATATCGGTACCGTGCACTACGCCCCTGAAAAGTCTGCTATTGTCTGGAAGATCAAGCAGTTCGGTGGCGGCAAGGAGTTCCTCATGCGGGCGGAGCTGGGTCTCCCATCCGTTAAAGGAGATGACGAGACTGGTGGTGGTATGACTGGTGGATTCGGAGGCAGCATGGGCGGCGCCGGCGCTATTGGCAAGGCCAAGCGGCCCATCAACGTCAAGTTCGAGATCCCCTATTTCACCACGAGTGGTATCCAAGTGCGGTATTTGAAGATCACCGAGCCGAAGGTATGCTCATTCCAATCCCTGACTTATAATGAAGACGACTAACTCTGACTCCTCGCAGTTGCAATACCCCTCTCTCCCCTGGGTGCGCTACATTACGCAATCAGGCGACATCGCCGTCCGCATGCCGGACGTTCAATAGGCCTTATTCTTTGCTGAACTCGCATGATGATTTGTACAGCCTTGGTCCATTCATTTCCCTTTTGCGCTTGCGTGAGGCCGGCCGGTCCGATAGATAATTCAATCCTGATATTCAAGGTTCTTTTTCCTTTTCCTTTTCCTGTATCGGTACGGACGAATAGATATATGAGATGGGATTGCTGCTTTGATACGAGATGAAACGCAGCAGATGCCAATTGAGAGTCCATTATGGTATCTGAGGTCTGAATGTTACATTTGGCGTTAGGAGTCGGGAGATTCTACTCGGGGCCATGTATGACCCTACATTTGGAAGCTGATTATACCGTGGGTACCTAATCTATCCCACCTACAGACCTGGACTTCAATACACCGTTTTTTTTTTTTTTTTTTTCTTTTTTGGAAAAAAATCAATTGAAATAGAATGAGATGTACAAAATGCCATGGCTAGGGTATCTCGACTCTCAGCACACGCAAGACAAGAAATGCAAGATCTTCATACCGCAACGCCGTGCGTATCAGCGCCCGTCAAAACTTTTCAATCCCAAAATGCCTGCTATACATGACAGAACGCTACAAATCATGACAATCCATTAGTCGCATCCTCCGACGTTTCCGGCGGCGGAAGCGGGAACCCATCCGTTCGACCCGAAGCCGCGGCCTTGGAGAAGCCTTCTCGAGCCAGCATGGTGTTCAGCACGGCGCAGTTGTACGCTGCCTCGCCGGGAGGCACGACTAGGAAGATGTATGTGTTGTCTGTGAAGCGGCCGAGGAAGATGTTGAATTGCGGGGTTTTCGTATGCATGACTACGAACCCGGCGGAGGCGGGAGTTGTCATTGTGTTGCGGGCGGCACAGTGCTTGAATGCCTTCATGATGTTTGAGAGGCGCTCATGGCGGTCGTAGATAGGGTTGAGCTCGCCTACATCCGAAGTCACGGATGTGACAGTCAGGAAGGTAGACCGCTCGAAAAGAATCACTTCCTCGGCGTCGATCTTCTTTGCGAATGCGCTCAAGAACCGTTCAATTACTGTCAGATTCGGAATGAGCTTGTGCACTATCCCAGCCCATGCCTTGTACAGTGATTGGTCCCAAATACTACTGCCAAAGGTGTCGACGCGGAAGTCCTCAGACCGGCTGCGGATAAGAGCAGAGCGCTCCTCGTAGATGCGTTGGCGGTGCTCGGCTTGGATTAGGTCCATCTTGTGCACCAGACAGAATACGTAGGCATTGGGGCTGAATTCACCCAGCGCTTCGATAATTGCATTGTATGTATCAAGGTCGCGGTCGACTTCTCGGGATTCAATGTCGAAGACATAGATAAGGACGGCGACGTCCGAGAAGATGTTCCCGCGCTGCGAGGCGAGGTAGGTTTCCATAAATGCATCTTGCCTATGCGCGAAACAAGCATTAATTTAGTGCTAATGGGATTCACAGAATCAATTGACTTACCCTCCGCAATCCCACAAGTTGAGAGTCAAGTTGCCCATGAACTTGACGTGACTGTGCTCCACATCGATAGTAGCACCAAGGCGGCGCACATCCTTAGCGACGTAATTGCTAAAGATGATAGAGCGCATAGAGGACTTTCCCGAGCCACTCTTGCCCATCAAGAGCACCTTTCTCTTCTTTTTGCGAGCGTCCATGTTTCTGATCTGCTGGTGGTTGCTGAGCTCGGATTGCCCCGCAAGAGCGGGGGCACTTCGGGTGGTACTGGGGGCGGCTCGATGACTTCACAGAGCTATTGCGGAGCTCGTGAGAGTGTAGATGCAGTAATTAATAGGAGGAGAGCATTTACCGCGACTTATCTGCGGAATTGGAGACAAGTGAGGAGGGCGGGGGGGAGTAGCTCCAGCCTCAGATGCGGAGTGACGGATCAAGGTTTGCCCGGTAGCCGATCACGTGATACGTACCGATTTGCCATGACGTAGTGCAGCTGCGGAGGTGGTCTTAATCATAGCTCGTAGAGGTATTCGAGGGTCCAATACAAATAGAGAAGACTTTATAGGTTAGGAATGATATATAAATGTTCGAAAAAGGCCAGGACAAGCTACTGGCATACCGAGGCAGCGGAGATAACGTCATGCCTTCCCGTAGATATGCAATCTATGGTAGTAACAGGATGCTCGTTCTATGCAGCCATCAATGTTTGAATGAGATAAAGTGTAGAGCTGCTTAAGAAGAAAATGGTAAAAGTGGTATCCGAAAATGAAACGCAGCGATCACCATTGCTGGCAAATCATGCAAAAGGCCTCAATCGGAAAGAAAACATAGAACCGAAAATATCAAAGACGAAGAGGCCATCATCAAATCAAAAGGGTCGTCATCAACATTTCATAAGGACCACCATTAGTTGGTAGGTCAGGTATCCAATAATCCATTAAACTCGTGCGTATAGGGCATTAGAAAACCGTGCCGTCGGAACGGATCATAATGGGCGGCTCCTTAGTATTGGGCCTGGACACTTCGGCGATTTCGCGACCGCCCTGATTCAGATTAGGAAGAGTGTTTTGTGAGGAGAAAATGGGTTACGAACCTTCCATGTTCCAGCCTCCAGCATCTGGGCCAGTGTCAATTGCTCCTCCCCGGCAAGTCCCAGCTGGGAGTTGACCTCATCGAGGAGCTCATCCAAGAAGGCAACAGTGGCAGCGCGCCATTCCACAATCACGTCGTCATCAGTAGAGAAGAGAGGAACGACCTCCACACTAGGCTGACCCTTGATCTGCGCATTCTCCTTATAAGCACGAATGCCGCGTTCCAAGTCCGCTTCTTTCAAAGTTAAAAGACCCATATCGATCAAAAGGCCGCCGTTGCGGTACTCGGGAAGACCCGTCAATAAATCGCTGCCTGCAAAATGAATATGCATCAATTTCGACATTGGCACCATGATCGAATAGCAGAGCCACTGTGTCAGCTTATGGAATGGCATAATAGTCTCCCACGGTTGCGAGGGTGGAGATCGAGGAAGAATCGAGCATGGCCATGCGTCGCCGATAGCCACACCGTCGATTTGGGTTCGCGACTCGGGCCAGATCGACGAGAGGCCGTCCATGAGGACGGACCATACTGTGGTTATGGGGACAATGGGCACGGAAGAAGCAAGCGTCGAAGGGTGACCAAGAAGGTAATCTGAAAGGAACTTAGTAGGCGATCGCAACGAGAACATTGCAATTCTCAATCATACCGAGCATATTGCCAGGACGGGCATCTACGCCGAAGAGGTCCTGCTGATTCAAGGCTCCTGCCAATCGCACCAGCAGGCCAGCGCGGCCTTCAAGACCGGCCAGCGGATTCTGATCGGAATGCTGCATCCCCTTGGCCAATTTTTCGACGGTGATATTTTTTAGTCCGGCCCCGTCTACCTGGCATGGCTCTGTCGGATCGCTGCTGAAAAGACCCGACTTAAACATCTCCAAGCTGGCAACAGCCAGACCTTCACTCCGTCCGTAGATTTTGCCCGACTCTTTGGACTTGTAGGACCATTTATTGCCGGCTCCGGCATCAAGCAGCACCGAGACCACGAACAGGTCGATTAAGCGGCGAGTACGCTCCTGAGTGTCAATACTGCTAGGCCATGACTGGAGGAGCTGATTAATGCGGGGCCTGCCACCGACATCGAAATGCTGCCAGCGGCCATGAGGCGGAATGCTTGCATAATCGGGCGCATAGTCGCGCTTTTCCATGATACAGGGGTTAGAAATCGGCTTTGAAAGTTCGGGTCCGGAGGGGGCCATTGTTTTACCTTGATGATCGACACAACATAGGAGGCGGTGGCCTTGAATTTGGCCATGTCGACATCGAAGTGGTTGAGTCGGTTGCATCTCGCTCTGCCTAGGACCAGCGCTGCGCGATCGCGCACGGCGTGGATGCTCCGGAGATAGGCGGCGGGGTCTAATGCTGGGTCCGGCGGTTTGGAAATGGGGAGTTCAGGGATGGATGTCGGAAGACCACTGCCCTTGTAACCGGGGGACCTTAAGGAGGTGTTGGAAGTTCGGGCGCTGTTGACGGAGACGAAGGACTCGTTCTCGTCCTTTTCGCTAGTTTTCGAGTTGCGCTTGAAGAGGCCCATGGTCGCGATCACAGGATAGGAGACAGGGTAAGAGGGGGAGAGGTCGGAGTGACTCCCATCAGGTTCAATATCACACTTCAAGAAAAAAAGAGAAAAGATTGACCTAGGTACGATGATATTTTTTTTTTTTTCCCAAGCTCCGGAGTAATCAAAGTCGAGCGGGGCGGTCGGTGGCCGGGCTCTTGACAATCTCCACGGTTTAGGGACGCGGATCTAGGGAGCCCCGAGCCTCGAAGTGGGGAGTGCGGCCGAGTAATTTAATTTCAACAATAACGATAGGGTTGTAAAAGTGGAAATAGTCCCTGGATCTGAAAGTTATGAAGGAAAGAGGGGCTCAGAAGATAGGGGGGGAAAGAATCGGCAGTAAAGAGAGTTGATTAGTATTCTGGTCAAATGGAGGAAACTTGAGAGAAGCTAGCTCAGACCTTTGGCCCGAAGATCTTTCTATGAATGGTTCACCAGCGCATACGTGTATAGATCGCTAGCGCGGATAAAATGTCTGGACTTTCGACTTTTGTGTAGCTTAGTGTATCAACAGGTTGAAGGCTACGCTAAGATGGCACGGACTACCTTGAGCGGGACCTGGAGGCGGTTAAGTGTTTTCAGTGGTTGTAAAGCTCGCGGATCGCGTCAAGAATGGAGGTGGATTGTCGCTCGGAATCTTGGTTCGCTCCGAGTCCCATTATTATTTCGGATCCGTTTTCGCAATGGGTAGTGTCCCCTAATTATAGGTCCCTGGAGCCACGCATCCCGGCTGCGTTACTGGTGGTGCTATAGAGCCAGTAACCAGGAATAGCTATGACTCGTGGAATTCCATTTCACATGCATTTCATTGACCTTCGAGATGAATCGTCCGATCGAGATGTGGCGGACATATACCCGAGTCAGCACTAGCGGGGAACTGCAAGGCACACGGTGTCAATGAAGCAACTGTGGTGAACTGAAATTTCAGGACACTGTGGTCTCGGGGGCTTTTACGTTTTAGTGAGTTGATGAAGCTAACCTTTGGACAAGGTCCGGTAAATCGAGCTTCAAATGTACCCCTCTAACCTCACGATCGGGACCATAGCGAGGCCTAGATCGAGTAGCACGCTCCAGGGGCTCGTTAGCATAGTGGACAGTGCGAGACAAATTCGCCGAAAAGACCGCGTTCCCCTGGCGATCAATGAGTGGCTCGAGAGGGTCTCATCTCCGCCCGTTGGCCCATCGACCCCTCCCGGGAAGCACGGGCCGGGGGGTTTCATCTTTAAACCCTGTCAATTTCCCTATAAGCGGACTCCGCTGTTAGTCCAAGGCGTTGTGTTCTAGACATTCCAGACTAGGATTAGGACACCTAAGGACTAAGGGAAAAAGCTATTCATTAGAACGAGAACGGAGTAGTGTAAACTAGTGTAAACATTGTAGCCCAGTGCAGGCCCACCAGGTCAAGTAGTTTCACCTCGTTTCCATTCGTTACCGCGCGGCTCCCACCCGAAGACTCCGCTACGCCTTCAAAAAGCGAAAAGCGGAGAATTGACTTTTCTCTGTTTTCCCGTCTGGGACTGAGCGGAACCCGCCTAACATCCAACATCAGGACACTTTAACCACTCGCTTCGCTTCTCGCACAAATTGCTCGAAACGAGAATAGTCCTTTTCCGGTGGCTGGGTTTAGCTGCATTTCGAATCGAACGGTTTCTCTACGTGGCTTGACTTGCACCCGCTCGCCCATCCGTGCGCTTCTGCCTGCTCAACCCTCCGACATGGCGCTTCTAGCCCTAGCTATGGACCATCCAACGTAGCATACTGCTCCGTAGTGATATCATATTCCATAACATGGTGGACGGACCTTCTGAGCAGTGGTTCGGCTGCCGGCAAGTCGCACGGCAACGGAGAGAGCCGCCCCGGTTGCTCCACCCATAGTGAAGCCTTTCACGAGTTGCTTTTCGGTACCCGGCCTCGTATTATCGAGTAAGAGCCCGGCAGACGTCAACCGTGTCTGTACTGGCCAATTAAAATTGGTCGGTCCGCTATCGTTTAACTTTAAAGCCCAAGGGGCGTCCGGAACTTGAGCGAAATTTTCCCGAAGAGGTTTCTAGACGACCTTATTTACGCTCTGTGCCCTTTTTAAATTTGCAGAAACTTTCCCCTTGGGGAATCTATGGTTGTATCATGCCTTAATGAGTTTTATGCACGGAAACGATTCGAGGTGAAAAAGTATTTCGTCTGCACGTGCCTCTTTCGGATTGACTGAGCCTTATCTTGCCATTGTGGCAAGTTGATTTGCACATTAATCAGCAAAATCATTAGATATGGGGTTTTGCAGTGCTGCAGAAGGGTTTAGGGTTCGCTCGGACAAGCTTTTGCTGAAAAGTGCCGGAATTTGGTTTGTTGTGGTTGGACTGCACGTGGAAGTCACTATGCGCCCCGCCCGACGCAATCAGTTCTATGTAGACGGCATGTTAGCAGAAGTTAGTTTAAAGTTAGTTTAAAATATTTTGTGAGCCTGCATTATCTGCAAAAATGGTAACGCGTGATATGCCTTAGCAAAAGTTGAGCAGACGTCAAGATCGCTTCCCCTGCGGATCGGCCACAGTGAAGAGATAGCGTACTGCCCTCGGATTGATGGGCTAACCGAGAATTTAAAGGTGGATGGAGACCGCGCAGATTGACAAGGAGATCTTGCCAAAGCATCTCATTAGTTGGACAGTGGGCATTGAGGTTGCGAACCTAGAACATACCACGAATATCTTACAGACCTGATCAGCCATCAAGTGGAAACAAACAGATCGTAGCTCATCAAAAAGAGAGTGCCAATTCATACTCATTGCGCTCCAAGTGAAAGCTGCTTCAGTGTGTGCACTCTTGGTCTGGGGCCAAGTTGCCTTGAGACGGGCCATGGGGTGGCGGGGCAGACATCTAAACGAACCACAACAATTTGCATGGACGACAGGTGCATACATCCTGCAGGAAAGTAAAAATATCCATGAACTCGTTTATAGTGGGTGACAATGTAAGTTCTCCTTGTAAAAGTTTAATGATGTGATGCTCCGCTGAGATCCATTCAAATAGTACGACCCTTCGCTCGGAACTAAGTTAGATCAGCATGAATTAAGTCTTGCCAAAGTAATGATACCCTTACGTGCACCGCTTCTGTTCGGTACTACCCGCTGTCCGCTCAAGTATCCGCTAAATCGTGTGGTCCACACGGGGCTAGGTCTCCGGGACGTCAGGAACCAATGTAACGCTACCCTAGGAAGCCAATTAGATTGAACAGGATCTCGGCATGACTGAACGGCACGGCCCACCCGCCAAGTTTCCAAACTCTTTGCACAGCCCCTATATTGTCTTCTAAGTTTCCGCGTGCCGAGAGAAAGCATCATATTTTGGGAGACGTTGCCCGACATCAAAGTTTGTTTTGCCAAATAGCGATTGTACGTACTTCATCTGTGTTCAAATCCATAAACCAACCCGTGACTGTGGTGATCTTTCACATGCGCCCCGTATTCACCTAATTTTCAAGAGGGAACCTTGGAACATGCAATAGACCCGAGCAAGATACTCACAGCTCCCCATACTGGAGCCAGCTGGGCTCCCACCCAGAGACAAGACACAATCGGCCATCCTCTCGCTCAGCCCACTCGTCGGATCCAACAGCAGTTTTGCCATAGAAGATATCATTGGGGTCATACTTGGCCTTGATCTGGCGCAGGTTATGATAGTTGCGACCATAGAAGACCCTTTGGAAGTTTGGCTGACGGAAATCAGCTTCATTCAGATAGGCGCCCGAGTGAGGGTCAAGGGCCTCGAGCTTAGGTATGTAAACGTCGGTCATCTTTTGCTGCTGAGCCAGCATTTCTTCAGGCGCATTCCACTCCCACGGAGTGGAAAGCGTGGTATGAATGTTTGCGTTTCTCCAGGCAGGGAGCACAGAATTGTAGACATCTCCAGTGACCTCGCGCGAGACGTTTAACCCGACACCGATGACCGTGGCGCCCGATTCCGCGATCTCGCGGTACGCCATTGTCAGACCCTTGTTATTGTTCTCGATTACCGATCGCGAGATAAGATATCCGCCGTATTGAGCCTCGCCAACGCCGATGATAGGCATCTCACCCTTGAACTCGTCATAGTAAGAGTCGTATTGCTTAGAGGACAGATTGTACTTGATTCCTAGTCGCTCCAACCCATTGATGAACGGATTCAGGAGGGCCACTAGCTTCGCCTCTGGGATATTGGGTCCGGTGAGAGGGGAAATAGCAAAACTGGTGTTGGTACAGAACCAAATGATCATAGCACCTGCATCAGTCAATGCTGGAAGATTGGCGTGGAAGATGGAGGTTGCCTCGTAATAGGCATTTTTAGAGATATTGAAGGCAGAGAACGAGAGTTTGAGTCCAGATACAGGTGTAGCTGGGTGAGCTTTGCTCACCATGCTCCAGACCACACCGTAAGTTCCACCGCCACCACCACTCAGAGCCCAGAATAGATCCGAATACTCGTTATCGCGGGTTGCGGTAATGAAGTTCCCTTCCCCATCAACCACTTTCCACTGCAGGACCTGGTCCGTACCGAGCCCGTATCTAGAGGACAAAGCCGAGTGCCCTCCACCCTGACTATATCCACCAGCAAGACCAACGGTAGGACATTCACCACCAACAACTTGGAGATTGGCTTTGTCTGCAATTTCATAGGCTTCGAATCCTTGGATTCCTGCGCCCATCTCGATAGCCTTGCCATCGTAGTGATCGTCTTTCCAGTCGCGAATCGTCAGGTGTTTAATATTATGGGTCCAGATACCCAGGGCACCAGCTCCCGTGCTCTTCCCATTATAATCATGTCCAGTATTTCTCACGACTATTCGAATGTTGTGCTGTGTTGCGAACTTCAACGACTTCGAGATATGATCAGGTGAGCTAACGTTGACGGCGTAGGTAACATAGTTGCCAAGCGTACATGGCTTCGAGACTGGGTGATAAGGATCACATGTTCCATTCGCAAAGAAGGGTGCCATCACCGAAGATGGGGATTCATAGCTATTCAAATTTTTAGATTTGCTCCACTGAAGGTGGCCGTCAACTCACTGTTCCTCTGGAAGAGTCCAACCTTCTCGCAAAATTGAACAGGCCCCAGCATCATACGCGGGCGCGTGACAAGAGGCCCCCAAGGGGATTGTTTTGATTAATCTTCCGTCAATGGACCGATTGAATCGGGCCCAAATACTCTCCGAGGGCCAGCATGCGTCTCCAGGAAAGCAGCGACACTCGGGTCTCGGCGAGGCTGTGGCCGAGACCGCCAACAATGAGGCTGCAAGACACGCGCGAATAAACATGGTAAATGTGGTGTTGTCGAAACATGGAAGTTGGGAAATTGAGGAATTCAAAGACTACGCAAAATACTTGGCAGCTTGGCCGACGTGAAAGTACTTGAATGCAGACCCCGCATAGCCTGACATGTCACTTTACATAAGGCCCAAGCCGTTCACGAATCATCTGAGTAGCCTCAAATGCACCCTGCGAGGCTCTTCTCCACGACGAGGAAGGTTGACCAATGATCCTCTCCAAAACTGTGACCGTTGTCGGTGATCTGCAGGGGCCAAAAGCCTTGTACTTCCAGATTGAAACATGATTCTTGTCCTGCGCCTTTCCCTGCCGCTTTTTTTTCTGCTAGAGAAACCGTGTTTTATCTATTTGCCGATCGTATTGAGTTACCCTAGAAGATTGTGAGCAGGAAGGAGTGCACTTACAGCCCGACGAAGATTTACTCACTTCACTATTCTTTAGCACTTTTCTATCTCTTTCGGGGCTTGTCTCTTAAGGCATTTTCTAGACTTCCTTTATTACCTTTTTAAATCCCTTTTTTGAATACGTCTGGGTGTCTTAGTCACGCCCGCCTACTTATTCGTGTTACGGTACAACGTACAACCTGAGGCTATCCAGCATCCGCATCGGGACGTTACAAGGAACCCCCCGATAACCTACAGACAACCTGCATGGAAGCGAGTATTGTCACATGATCCCACAGACATACCAAAGGAAGATACCTGTATCCAGATGATGTTCCTTCTCTAAGGATTAGTTCGGTTCTATTCAGTCACCCAACTGATACCATAGTGTCTCATCATCTTGTCCTTTACCTAGTCCAGCCTATCCTTAACAATTGGCAGGTGTGGCTTCCCGCTTATAGGAGTGTCTTAGCTACTTAGGTACAGACCAGCCGCTTAAATGACTAGAGCCTAGCTACTTGTGAAGCCACTCCGATACTGCTGCGTAGTCTAGGTGATTAATCGTTCTAGCGCCTGAACTGTTATATTAGTTGGTGTCAATATTCTCGGGCCGACTTTAATATGCGTTCTGGCTAGCACAACACAATGGCAGACAAGGCAATTCTTTATATATTTCTGGTAAGGGTTAGAATGTGTGTCGATCTGAGCGAGCCGGTTCTGCCAGTTAAGATCCAAAGGGTTTCGGATGATTTAGAGGGAGAGAATCCAGGAATATCTAGGGCTAAGGGTGTTATCGCATAAGCATTCAGTCTTTAATTTGTGGCTTATTACGAGGGACTGTCTCTTGGTCTATTGGCGGGTTACTAGACCTGGCCGGAGGGTCCAACCCTCCACCCGCCAAGGGACAGTCCCTTTTTGCATAAGTGTGTATAAAACAACATTTTTAAGCAGAAATTGCCTATTTAGGCCCGTTTATGCCTTAAAACATTATCCAAGAGGGCCCAAGGTCAAAATTTGGACCCTCCTTGGAGGGCCTCATTTGGCCAGTCGTTGGATATGAGACGGTTGATACTTAGAGATAACTTGGCCCCTCTCGTCTCGGCTTCATGATCTGAGCCCGATGTGAGCAGATACAGAATTTAGCATTCTTCGCCCGTCACACCGTAAACATTCTTCATTCGTCTCACCGTAAGCCAATGGGTTGGCTTACTTCAACCATCCGGTGGTGCTGGCAACTAAAGGCTGAGCCACGCACCGATGGAATGCGCGGCCGGAACATGCGAGCTGAGATCAAGCCTCTTGCAGTCTACTTTAGTCAGAGTCGCAACCAATTGCATTAGTTTCTTGTTAGTTGCCAAGGCGTGCCGCTGATTGGGACCTTTCTATTTGTCCAGCGATGTGGGAAACTCAAAGTAGATGGATACAGTAGGCGTCCTAGGAGGCCTGAATGAAGGGTATAAATCGTGCATGATGGATATGTTTGGTAGAGCGCATGCTTCACCCATTTCAGTTCCATACTCTCATATCGACGGCATGAAACATACTCTTTGTACGCTTCTCAGCCTGGCTGCCGTCACCAGCGCTCTAGAAAAACGAGCGGGCTCTGCTTCTGCGTATTGCTCTAACTCTGCTGGCAACTACAAGTTGTCTTCAATTGACGCGCCAGTCCAAGGAAGCGGTAATCCGGGTTCCGAGTCAACCTGGAATCTCACTATCGACGACACAAGCGATGGACACAAACAAACTATTGTCGGATTTGGTGCTGCTGTGACTGATGCAACCGTCACTTCCTTCAACTCGCTATCTAACTCGAGTCTCCAAGACCTACTGAACCAGTTGATGACCGGAGCGGGCGCTGATTTTGCCTTAATACGCCACACAATTGGAGCTTCAGATCTTTCTAGTGACCCAGCGTACACCTACGATGATAACGGTAACTCGTCTGACCTATCAGGCTTTGACCTTGGCGATCGTGGCAGTGCGATGGCTAAGATGTTAGCCTCAATGAAGTCGTTACGATCTAATCTCACGATCTTCGGCTCACCTTGGAGCGCCCCTGGCTGGATGAAACTAAACGGGGTCCTCGACGGAAATGCAACGGATAACAACCTAAATGATGGCTACCTAAATGGCGGCACCGGAACCTCTGGGTATGCTAGTGCGTTTGCCCAGTACTTTGTGAAGTACATCCAGGCTTTCGAGAACCTTGGCGCTAGTATCGACGCCTTCACTATTCAGAATGAGCCGTTAAATAATAAATCTGGCTACCCAACAATGTATGTCTACGCAGACGAGTCCGCGCAACTGATTCAGAATTACGTTGGCCCTGCTATCTCAGCGGCTGGTCTGGACACGGATATATGGGGACTAGATGACAATACAGGTATGCTCTCCGTGCAATTCAATATAACAAAGAAAGGACATCATCATTAAACAATTCTAAGACGACGACGACTATGCCCAGACTGTTATCAATGACGCCGGTCAATATGTGAGATCTATTGGCTGGCATTGTTACGCCGACCCTACGGACTGGACAGTTCTGAGCCGGTTCCATAGCAGCAACCCATCGGTGAAACAATATATGACTGAATGTTGGACTCCAGCTGGAACATGGGACCAGGCAGCACACTTCACCATGGGACCTTTGCAGAACTGGGCAGTTGGTGTGACTGCATGGACTCTTGGCACTGACGCCGACGATGGCCCGCACCTTTCTAGTGGTGGCTGCAGTGATTGCCAGGGTCTGGTTACCATCAGCAATGATACAGTCACGTATCAAACAGCTTATTATATGATGGCTCAGTTCAGCAAGTTTATGCCCCCTGGAGCTATTGTGCTGAATGGTACTGGTAGCCACACCTATTCCAGTGGTGGTGTGCAATCCGTGGCCTCGTTGAACCCAGATAGAACTCGTTCTGTCGTAATTAAGAACACCTACAGCAATGATGTCTATGTGACCCTTTCCACCCAAAGTGGGGAGTATTGGAGTGGTAATGTCCCCAATACGTCAGTCACTACCTGGGTGCTTCCGGCATCCAGTTAGGAGACACCCGGGTAATTATCCAAAGGACCATTATTGTTCGTGAAAGACGAAGAGTTCCAATGGAAGTGAAATACGGTGATTTGACCTCCAAGCGGCGGCCATATGGAAGCATATCCTGTGGCAATAGCATCTGTTCACATGGGTTTGAATGACGACAATGCAATTTACATAGTGAAGTTGGTGGCTTGGGAGTGCTGTGAATGACACAGTATTGTACAGCTTTTTATGTACAGACAGCTTTTTATGTACAGATTATTGCGCTACTTCTATTCTACGGGCTTTCTTTACGATACCTGCAACGCGCAGATATTATCTGTTTCACCGTCTTTCTTTTGCTGCTAAAGTGGTGATCAACCGCTAGGTTCGTCCAGCAGTACTTGTTCTGTGCAGGTACCGGTCTTTGTACGTGACGCGGGGCCGGCACGGTTGCTCGTTGTTTAAACAGCCCTAGTTAGTTGGCTGTGGTAGGGGTCGTAAGAGTTGAATATTTTTCTGTTTCTAAATCAAGTCCGCACTCCTTGAAAAGTGCACCGACGCGTTCTTCTGTTTCTTTTGATATCGGAGGAGAGGAGTCAGGATAGGCGCACCCCGTCGACGGTATTGGCTTCGCCCTTCCCATAACAGGTGATCGAAATGGCGGAATATATTCCTTTCTGAGAAGTTTGGGCCAGTCGATTTCGTCGAAGAAGGGGTGCGATTTGACGTCTTCGGAACCATTTGCACCCAGGCGCCGAAGAGGATCTCGACAAAGAAGCTTTGCGAGAAGATCTTTCGCAGTCTGGGACAGGGAAATGCCATGAAGCGGGGTCGGAAATTCGAAGGCTGTGTCGACGTTTTTCGCAAAGTTTAATGGGGGAGGCCCAGTGAGCATCTCGTAGAGAAGAACACCCAAAGACCACCAGTCGACTGATAAAGTAACAGGATGACTATGATCCTGTGCAGCTCGTAATTCCGGGGCCAAATAATCATCAGTGAATTGCTCGTCGGGCTCGTCGGCCTGTTTGGGTGGATCTTTTTGTGGCCATGGAAGGCGACCAGGAGACAGATCCTGGACATAAAGGTCGAAGTCACCCAAAGAGAGATAGCCGGTAGGGTCGATGTATATTCTTCGCGGTTGCAACCTTCCGAATACGATGTTGAGATCGTGCAGAGAATCCAAGGCACAGAGTATTTGAGCTGCATAGAAACAAGCTTCAGTAGGTTCAAGAGACCCTTTGCTGGCCAAAAGCTCTGATAGATCATAACTGTGAAGAGAGGAACAAAGTATGTAACGTTTTTCCGGAGGTAGTTCGACGTTGAATTTCAAGGGAATGACAAAAGGGCTGTCTATCCGAGTGGTGGCTTGTCTAATAGCCATGCCGTCATGTTTGCTTTTGCGCAATACCAAAGCATTATACAGTGGGCTGATATTCTTCTTTCTGTCAGAATAAAGAGAGAAGTTAGCAAACACCATGGCAAGCCCATTACTGTTTGAAAGAAGATGCATACCGAAGGATATACACATTGCCTATGGAACTCAACGGCCCGCAATGCAAGTCTACGCTATCAAACAGATCATTTGATTCTGTCATCGAGGTAGGTGATTCAGCTTCGATAAATTGGGTTCTAATAGAAATAGAACCCACTCCGCCATGGAGACCAAGCCATTCCTCTCTTGGAGTTTCGGTAAGCAATGGCCGGGATGCAGCTTTTCCCAGAAAGGTGTCTGTATTCACATCCGCGTCATGAGCGGTCGGCTGATACAGCCAAATATGGAGCTCAGCTTGCCGGGTGACATCGAAGCTGTACGTGTATTGGTATACACAAGAATTATCTTCCCCCGCCCAGAGAGGTGGGCTGTAGAGGCCCGAAAAGCGGGCCTCAGAGGTGATTTGGCTCTTTTCGAAGTCGACTATGGCGTATGGATGGGGACCACGGCGAAAGGGACTAGTAAGTACAGGTGAAGGAAATAACACATCTTTTGTTTGAACAAGAGTCACCTTGAGAACGCCACTCAAAGTCGTTGGTTCTAGATGGAGTTAGCCGGCACTTTACCTGTCTTTTGATCATTATTAACGCACTCTCGAGTGAATACATCGATGAGGAGGAAATTTGAAACTAGCAAAAAAACGATCTCGTGGGTTTTCGAAATCTTAGGATGCGGTCGATGGGTCTGAAAAGAGAAGATGGAGAAGGGGGAAGTTAGTGGGAACTATTCAAGTTAGGAGTCAGCAGTGCCTTGTAGCAGTGCCTAGTTAGCGCCCCCACCTTGCGGTGGACTTCCAAGCTCACCGCCTTTTTTGGGCGGTCGGCTGGGGGAACTGAGGAACATAAGTAAGGTGGAGTCGCAAGTTAGCTTAGGTGGCGCGGGCACGGTCTACTTAGACATCGTTATAGGACTCCTTCCCGTCCCGCGGGTCCTATAGGACGGGGCCATCTTTTCTATAGGTCCTATAGGAGTCCTATAGATACCTGATTTACCTAAATTAGGTAGAAATTAGGTATTCTTTATATATAATTCTAAAATTATTTCTATTATTTACCTAAAGACTAGCTAAAAGCGAGAGACATAGCTAGATCACGGGAGCAAACAAAGAGTCATGCAATGATGACTCTAATACTTTCCTTACCAGGGGAATTGAGATCCATCCCACACGCGCAGCCGCCCACCAACCGACTCCCTCGTCCCTTCGTCGATCGCCTTCACGATACCGCCGACGCTCTCTTCAACCGTCTGGAGGGCCTTCTCGAGGCCGACAGCCTGGGCGCCGGCATTGCCCATGTCAGTTTGGGGGAAGCTACATATTCATTAACATGTCTGAGACGCAACGACCATTCGAAAAGAGCAATCACTAACCCAGGATCCGCAACAAAGCTCACAAAGTCCTCGTTCTCAAGATGGATCTTGCGCATGATCCAGTGCAGAATGGCCTTGCTGGGGCCATACGCCGCACACGGGTACGGGCGCTGCTCCATGCCGCCGATGCTACCCAGAGGACTGCCGACTCCCACAAACGTGGGATTCTTGCTCTTCTTGAGCAGCGGGTAGACCGCCTGATAGAGGTAGATAGGCCCGTAGCCATTGACCTCGATGTGCTCGCGCAGCACGGGGATGGACACCCCGTGCACGGGCGAGAAATCCTCACTGATGCCGGCGTTGGCGATTACTACGTCCAGGTGGTCAATGCCGTGTTCCCTCTGGAGGGTCTCTACGGCAGCGGCCGGGTCAGTGGAAGACTTAGAGTCGACCTTCACCACGACCAGGCGAGAGGACTCGCCCTTGGGGAGGAATTGCAGGGACTGGGATGAGGCACCGGCGGGCTCGCGGACGGCCGCGATGACGGTGGTGTTGGAACGAGAGAGGAATTTCTCGGCCAGGCCACGGCCAATTCCGCGGCTGGCGCCAGTAATAAGATAGATTGTGTTGGTCATAGTAGCAATGGTGGACTTGGTTGGGATGGCCACGTTGAGATGAAAAGCGGCCTAAATATGCTAAGGGTAGGCTGCGATTTCTAATAACACGATAGGGATGACAAATGCGCGTGATTTTCTTGCAAATGCAATCTGAATAAGTACGAAATGTGACAAAGAAAGGAAAAAAGAAAAAGAAGACAGGGGAGAACAAAGAAGCCTTGGACGATTCCCGATCGGGTAGTGTTGATAGCCCTAATGTTGGTACAAATGATCGGAGATAGATTGTTCCACTCCCAATCTTACACCTAATCATGGATCTGTAATTAATTACACAACGTGAATCACCTTAATATGCCTCTTACATCACATACTTACATACTGTATTTACCTATATATGGCTACAAATGTACATACCTACCTAGGTATATTATCAATATCTCTGGGCAATTGTCCCTCTAACTCCCAAATCACTCGTAATGACCGTTCGCATTCTCTCCGTCCACGGCATGGGTACCAAAGCCCGCATATTTGCCGCCCAAACAGCCCATTTCCGCGATCTCCTGCCGCCGGATTATGAGTTCGTCTTTGTGGATGGCACCACCGTGTGTGATCCAACCCCCGAAGTGGCAGACAACTTTGAGGGGCCGTACCTGGGCTGCTATCGCAGTTCAAGCACCGTCAGGGTCGCCGCCGCTCATGACGCCGTGCGCAAAGTGATAAACGAGAAGGGGCCGTTTGACGCGGTGTTAGGCTTTAGCCAGGTATGTATAATTCTATCTACATTCCACACCTACTCATTGCCCCATCCTCCGTATTCTAACCATAGCGAATCACTCAGGGTGCCGCCGTCGCCGCATCCATGCTCTTACACGCCCGAATCGCAGGTCAGAGACCTCCCTTCCAGGCCGCCATCTTCATCGGGTCGCCGATTCCCTTCTCCTTCAGCCTGGACTACGGTATCGACACCCGCACGTAGTTCGGCATCGCCGCATCCTCGCCCAGCCGGCCCGGTGCGCTCATGCGAATACCCGACTACCTGGTCACATACCCGGCGTATCTGAAGGGCAAAAAGAGTGCGGAGGAGGTCTTCTACCAGATGTTTCATGCCACAATCGACCCCTACCGCATCGGCATCCCGACGGCCCACGTGTACGGGCTGCGGGATCAGTGGCGCCGCCACAGCATGGATCTAGTGCAGCTGTGTGATCGTGTAACGTTGATGGAACATAAGGAGGGTCATGGCGTGCCGGCAGGGTATAGTGAGGAGATTGCCGATGCGGTCGAGACGGTGATGACCGGGGTTGGGGGGAGGTAAGTGTATAGCATTAGCAGAACAAGTATATCCAGGAATACATGTCCGGTCGCACTGCTTGTCATGACGTACATAGGAAGTGGTCAAAATTATCTCCCCGTAGCAGTGTTCTCACCAGAAAACTAGTATTTTTAGCCACAATATGTCCACAAATTCATATTATGATATATATTCTCAACTTTTATTGATTTTAGATAACTACTAAATCAATAAGTTTTGAATTAATATAGCTATATTTTGCCTCGTGGAGTTGTCAGTATCTAAATTTTAGAGGACCTTTTTCTAAACTTTTACTGGGAGCTCTCAATGCCGCCTTATAATAAGAAGCGACCAAAAAAGCTGGGGTAAACTTTAGATACTAACAACTCCACAAGGGAAAATCAAGCAGAGACAAACCTATTCTTTAAGGATAGCTTAGGTGATTGCTTACTATGTAGAAATATAATAACTATATATTGTTTCATAATATCGTTAAGAAATTTTAATATGAAAGTATGTAGTGAGATTTCCTGATTTTGGTTGGTAACAAGCAAGGCGGGGAAATACATTAGTTCTACTAGTGTATCTAGAGGTGTAACATATATATGCTCAGGGTATGTGTCTAGCCTTTCCTTTGGTATCCTCTTCCCTCCACCTTCATCCCTGTCTCTACCTCCCCTCATCTGTACCACTTTCACTTAGATACTATCATCTTATGCCATGTTACCCATCATCCTCGTCACTGGGGCCACCGGCCAACAAGGCGGAGCGACAGCCCGCCATCTCCTAGCCCGAGGGTTGCGCGTCCACGCCTTGGTTCGGACGAATTCCAGCGCCGCGGCGCTCGACCTGTACCGTCGCGGTGCCGTCCTAGTCGAGGGCAACTTCGACCAACCAGAGCAACTCCAGTCCGCCTGCCAGAACGCAACTGCAGTGTTCCTGAACGTGTCGCCCTCATTCCGAGGCGACGGTGCTGAACTGCGACAGGCGACCGACGTCGTGCGCGCAGCTCGTGCATCCGGCACCGTCACGACCCTCGTTTACACCAGCGTCTGCGCCATCGACGAACGCGAGAAGTTCCCCGGATGGTACGATGGCACTATGTCCAGCATCATGAGGGGTTACTTCGAGAGCAAGGCTGCCATCGAGGACCTCGTACGTTCGGCCGGCTTCATGTACTGGACGATCCTCCGTCCCCCCGTCTTCATGACAAATTACCTCCTTCCCAGTGTGAGAGGATACTTTCCTGAACTGGCTGAATCCCGTACTCTTCGCACCGCTATGGCGGCCGGAAAAAAGACGATGCTCATCGACCCGGATGATATCGGACGCTTTGCAGCTGCAGCTCTCATAGAGCCGGACAGATTCTCGCACCGTTCTGTGGATATCGGGGCTGAGGCCCTGACGGCGGAGCAGATAGCGAGTGCTATCTCTGAGGTCAGTGGGCGCGAGATTGCGGTCGACCACATCCCCCGCAACCTGGCTGAGCGTCTGGCGCCCTCCAGTCCCCAGATAGACGCTCAGCTGTGGTTCTGGGAGCGGCAGGATAGGTTTGGGCCACAGGAGCTGGAGACCGAGTTTGGAATTAAGTTGACTAAATTTAAGGAGTTCTTGACTGCGAATAAAGAGCTGGTGACGCAGACGTTTGGATAGATGGACTTGGTCGAGTTTCTATCTATTGATATACGCACATGAAAGAGAGGAATGTAAACTTCTAAATCACCTACTCTATATATAACCACCCCAAACCACGGACCATATCCCCAATCTCCCATGCTCCACTCCGTCCCATTTCCATAAAAATTGATCTATTTAACAACAACCCTTACTCCCTTCGTCCCATCCGCCGCCATCGGCACAAAAAACTCCGACTTACCGTATTGCTGATGCCACGCCTTAATTTGAAAGGTAAATTGACCTCCCTGGAAGACATCGAAGAAAGTCTCGTACCATCCAGTCAGAGCGGCCAGTCTCGGTCCGGGAATATGGGCAATTGGGCTCCAGTAAAGAAGATACAGGGCCAAGAGGGCCAGGTAGGCGGCCAGCAACGGGAGAAGCAGCATGAATGCCATTGTTGCCGATGTGTTATGAAAAGAGGAGTTAACAAGCAAAGGAACGAGAGATGTTCTTTTTCATGCCACGGATACGCATGAATGGATTTGTGTATGCCAATTACCTCAAAAACAGTAATTTGTTACGAGATACATACCTATGAAATACGACCGAAAATACCGGTAGCGGCTTGATCTGGCTTATGGAGTAATGCAGGTCATCCTTCGCTTATTGCTTTTTATATTGACGCCTCGTAATCTCGGAGATAACCGACGTTACATTGCATCTGCAGTCAGCATCCTTCTGCTTGTCTCGTCAGATCTAGATTCCATCGCGAACTTATCGCGCCGATGGCACAATGTCCGAGTCCACTAGACAAATAGAGACAGCCGATCTTCCCTCAGCAGGCAAAGAGGAGGAAATTTGACGACAGATAGTCATCATGGTTTCTGATTAAGGACTTTCTCGAGGCCATTGGAGCTGCAAGCCATCATCCAGTTAGACTGTGCCTGGCAGCGATTGCCATTCAGCTTGTCTATCTCCTTGGCAATCAGCTTGAGTGCCAGTAAAGACATTTTGGAGCTAATTCCGATGGTGCGGCTTGGTTCCTGATCTGCACCAGCCTCAGATCACATACAGCACCGTCAACGTAATTCAAGTCCCACCAGTGCTGGGCACGCCAATCATTCAACTAGTTGTCCTTCAACAATTCATTCCACGTTGCAAAAGTTTCTTCGAAAATCGCCTTTCAACCAATGGCAACAAAAGCCCACACCAAACAATCATAACAACTACCCAAGCAAGTCCGAATGCGTAGCCATGGGTCCGTTCAAAGCGCGGCGCCTCAGAAGTGGGAAACATAAATTGCTGAGCGACAGTTTCGACAGCACTGGCATGGAGCGTCAGCATCAACACTATTTCAACCTGATGGGTGGAGGAGGCACACAACTTACTAGCCGATTGAGATCATGAGTGAGGTCGTTAGCGCACGGAGCTGTCTGTCTCCTCCGCAGCTAGAGTTCAACCATGCACTGATCAAGGGCGAAATGGCGCCATAGGTACTGCATATATAATAAATTCCAGTCATAAGGGCAATATTGGTAGACCAGATGTAAAACACGATATAAGCAGCGAGTTGAACTATCCCCAAAAAGGCAATAATGGGTGCACGTCTTTTTAGGAAGTCTGCTAGCGTAGAACTGATTAAAAGCCATGCCAGCTCCTAGGCTCGGTATTAGTATTAAAAGCGGGTCGTGGCCAAATGAAAGCTGAGACTTACAACGCATCCGACCACTGTGGGGAGGCTGTTGATCATTGTAATAGAGTACCGAGGGCGACCATCTACCTTCAGAGACTTCAGATATAGGGTCATCCACCGTTGGAGGTTGACTCCGCATGTTAACTCCATGAAGCTGATGTCCGGTTAGAGTTAGTTAGTCCCGGGATATAAAAGCAAGGATAAGGATGATGGTGGATGGGACTTACGCCCATGCTAGGCAGAAGCCGTATAGTTGCCAGGAGATCAAGATTCGCTTAAACGTAGCCAGGTTCCACTCCATCTTGGATGTGTCACGATTCTCATCACTGATCCGTTTGATGGACATCGATTGCTCCCTTTCCGTCATCCACCAAGGTCGCTCTCCGTGCGGCTCATCTAGTGTCGTTCCCAATATTAGCATAGAATAGAGCCAAATTACAGAACTCAAGCGCCACCTTACCTGGACAACAGAAGAATCCGAAGATTGCGATTGGAATGCCGATGATGAAGTCGAATATGAATACCCAGCGCCAAGAGGCAAGACCAAATTTCCCGTTCATGTTTTCGTGCCTAGAGCCAAATTAAATATGTGTATTACGCATGATCCCAAGATACTTACAGTCCGGCCTGGATATAACCTGAGAACATCCCGCCCCCAATGGAAGCAAACCAGTAAAGTGCTGACCGTCGACTGATTTCTGACGCGCGGTACCAGCTTCCAATCTGAAGGTATGATTAATCATTCATGGGATATATCAGGGAGCACTAGCGGGTGAAAAGAAATAATACCATATAAAAGGCACCCGGCATGGCCCCAGATTCAAATAGGCCGGCAAAAAACCTATTTGGTGATATAGCAAGTTAGTGACCGGGGCTTGGGTAGGATGATGGGCATGAAACTTACCGCAAAACATAAAGTGTCTTTGCATCCTGCACCTTGTACATAAACAAGACGAAGAAGGACCATACCAGTGTACAGGCCGGCAGCAGGTACCGCGGTTTGATAACTGTCAGCGACATTGTGATAAATGGTCCTCCAACGATGATGCCGATGTTGAAATAGGTTGTGAACCAGTTGAGTTCATTTCCCTCTACAAAGAAATCATATGCTTTAGTCGTGGCCTGGCGCTTCACATGGAAATTGGCTGTCTTACCAAGGTTCAGGTCTTGTTTCATCCCTGAGACGTACGCGTTGGTCACGTTCGTTTGGTCCTAATACGATGGTTAAACGACTGTCATGGTTTCGGGTTCACAATATATTTAGATTGCCACCCAGGCCAAATTTCAAAACGAAGACGGCGTACATACCAGATACTTGATAAAAAATGTCCACACGGAGTAGGCAATGTCAGCAATTAAATACTAAGCTAGCAATAGCTTGCGGCTCAGGGCTGGAAGATACAAGACAAGAGTAGAGTAGGATAAAAAAGTCAAGTTTGAATATAAGCCATTTTTCCTCCTTCGTGGTACCTGGCTCGTGCCAGTGCCACCAGCGTCGTCCGGGTGTGGTTGATCCGCTAGGCAAAGGGTCGGGTTTAGATTGCGCGTCCACGGAGGTAGATGAGGCTTGGTTCTTGTCCGACATTTTTCGCAGCTGGGAATTGTTATTATTGCAATTTTCCAAAGGGGTTGCAAGTTCCTTTAAAACTCGTAATCCGCGAGCTAGACTTAGTAGGCGTGAGGACCTTGGAGTTGATTATTTACTAGGTGGGTACGAGACGACGTATTAATTACTCGAGTAGCAAGTTCGAACCCCGGCCCCTCCTTCGGGGCTTCGGGTTGGCCGAACTCAGAAAGAAACCAAATATCCACTTCGCCACTCAGCGGCCGCCAATATCACCGCTTTCCTTTTCATAGCCACTATTATTATAGGAAGGCATAGATATACAATAACTAACTTAACTTAAGGGAACAAGGGAATAATAGTGATTTTGTCATATAACCGGCGGAATATAATTAGGCGCAGATTCTTACAAAACATGTGTTGGGGGACTGTATCTAAATACCAGTCTTCTTCGCCGCCATATTCAAGCAAGGTGACGGTATACCTGTATGAGATAAGTAGAGCAAAATCGCAACATGCATGAGGGTGTGTGGGTTTCTAGGCAACAACCAAAAGCTTCTCTTAGCCGGAAACCCCTTATCAAACTAGCCGATGTTTTACTCAATTAGGGGCAGAAATCTACAGTGCCACGTTATAGGCTGATAAAGCTCCCTTTCTCGAAATTGGAACTGTGTAATTGTGATTCAAGGTATTACTGTGCTTCTCCGGGTGCTTCAACCTGGACTCAATATCCATGCACTGAAATGGACGACTGCACTCGATTCTGACGGAAGAACTGGAGAGATATTCTCCCTCGTATCCTCCGAAAACGGATTTTACGTTATGGGGACCTTGGAGTTTACTGTGCAACTAGGACTCTGTCATAGGCGGGCTAGCCAGAAGCTAGACAAGCTAAGTGGAACCCCTCGATCCATATAAATCCCGCATCCACTTCCTACATGCGGACTCTACATTAATTCGGCTTACGACCCGAAGTTGAATGTCTGGACTATTGAATTCCATGAAGGAACGGCCGCCGCCTGTTTACAATTCGCCCCAATCTCTACATTCAAACACTCCGTCTACGTCTCATGGGAAGCAACGAAAATACTTGTGACTTTTGAGTCAGGGGAGAAATCAAACCCGCAAAACTTCCATTCAGCATACAAAATATGGCTCACCGCCCAGATGAGCCTTTTGGCTTTGGCCGGCGCGTTAGGCTCATCATTTTTATCCTCAGCTAATACAGAAATTGCTGAATATGCAGGAGTAAAATTAGAGGTCACTTCCCTCACTGTAGCCCTATTTGTTCTAGGTATGTTTCTACTCACAGTTCTTGCGCATTATTCCTCACTGCAAAGATAGCGAGTATCTCCCTCTATCGGATTTTCGGAGTCCGGCACAATGAAATACTTGGCTGATCGAATAACTAGGCTGGGCATTCGGCCCCTTACTTTGGGCGCCTATCAGTGAGGTTTACGGGCGTCGAATAGGAATGCTTCCTCCGTTTGTGGTAATGGGCTGTTTTAGCATTGGTACTGCGGTTAGCAGGAACGCTGCTAGTATCCTATTGACACGGTTTCTGGGAGGCATATTCGCATCGGCGCCGATAAGTAATGTGCCTGCTGCATTGGGCGATATATGGTCTCCAGAAGCTCGAGGAATTGCAATGGCATTCGTCTCCGTTTGCATTTCAGGGGGCCCAACCCTAGGACCCGTAATTGGTGTGGCGGTAGTTATTCGCCCAGGTATGGGCTGGCGCTGTATGTTCCTCACGTCACGTCTTGCTTTTCTTACGAGAGGCTCTAGGGTCAACTTAATTTAACGGCTATAGGGACGGCATACATCGAAGCCATCGTGGTATTTTTTCATTGCCTATTGTCTTTTTTCTGTCTCCCCGAGACTTTCGCACCGGTTCTTTTAAAGCACAAAGCGGAGAAACTGCGCAAGAGCACGGGGAATCAGCGATATTGGCACCCTCATGAAAAGGAGGAGATCAATGCAAGCAATGTGATGACCAAGTATTTTGGCCGTCCATTAAGGTAAGCCTTATAGATTACCTCTTGAAATCTCTTATCTCTTTACCTTTTACTGCAACATGTTGACTAATAATAACAGAATGCTTGTGACAGAGCCCCTGGTGACCTGTGTAGCCTTTTATGCCTCTTTCACTTATAGCTTGATCTATTTAACTTTGGAGATATTCCAGATAGTTTTCCGGGAGCAACGGCAATGGTCTCTCATGTCTTCCTCCTTGACGTTTCTGGGTATTTTGATAGGTGTTGTTCTTGCCGTTCCTTTGAATGTTGTTTTCCAGCCTTATTATAAAAGGGCTGCCAAACGGAATCACGGGAAGGCTGCCGCAGAAGCTCGTTTACCGCCGCTTGTCCTTGGTGGTGTTCTTCTCATGACTGGCTTATTTTGGTTTGCCTGGACGGCAGCGACTGAATATCCATGGCCTTTGCCAGTGGTTGCAGCAGGTAAGACTTGGTTTCTCTTTCTGCCACCCTCATTCCTTCACCCTCATTCCTTTCTGGTTTTTATCTTAAACCTAAACAGGCTCCGATCATAGACTAAATACCATTCCTAGGCTTCATTGGTGCCGACTTTACTTTGGTCTTTCAACAATGCTTGAACTTTCTTGTCGACACATACGGACCCTACGCGGCAAGTGCTGTATCTTCAAATACTATCCTTCGGTCTGTGCTGGCTTGCGCTCTACCTACTGCCGCAGCACCGATGGCCCATGCCATGGGCATTGGTCCAGCGATGAGTCTTCTTGGAGGAGTTTCCTGCCTGGCACTTCCAGTTCCATTTTTACTCATGAAATATACCCGAATTCTTCGACAGCAGTCGAAGTTTGCTGTTGATAATGGCCATTAGCATTGTTACTAGTGAGGCAAGAAAGGCTCATAGAAAGAAAGATTCCATTACTATAGAAATCCTATGCCACCGGGGGTGGTGCAGTCAGAGCAGACTGCGGCTTAGGGGTTTTCTTTAACTGTGGGAGCAAAGAAGTCGGCCAGATTTGACTGCAGAGGTCTAGTCAGCTCCGATCGGTCTTACATAATGTGGTCGGAAAGCGAATGACGCAAACATCATAGTAAATGCGATATATCACAACGTCATAAGTCAATAACAAAAGGCTTCTACAAAGTCCTCTTATAAAACTATTATCTTAATATTAAATCCACTATTTCTAGGATGTTGACTTACAGATTGAGATTACCTACATGATAGTATCAACGGCTTTGTACTTCGAGTCTGGAGCTCGAAAGGGCTCAAAAAATATGTTAAGTCCTTGGGAGCCCAGGGGTCATAGCCTTGTTGCCGGTCTGACCCAGATGAGGGATATCAAGATATCATTTGACAAATTTTCGTTATCAACAAAGACTTCATATCAAACTCGCCACCTCTGCTTAGGTTGGACCTATCCCGAATGTTGCGCAACGCCTTCGTCGATGCGGATGCGTCTTGTTCTGTCCAAATAGGTGTGCATTATAAAAGACCTGTCTGGTTCTCCCAGTCAGAGATTACAGTTGTCAGCAGAGCAGATGAGTACAAGGCGACATGAAATTCTGGTAGATTGCTTGCTTGAACGGGGTAGACTGATAATAGCTTTCTGAAACACGCCCATATAGAGGCGCTAATAAACATCAGAAGGAAACGACCTGACCGAAGGCTACGGATCACCATGCAGCTAGGCGTCTCACGACAATGACAATCAAACATAAGAGAGCCAAAACGTACGGCACGGGTACAATCGGTGCATCACAGTTACACTAACTCGTACTATACCCATAGACCTGTACTCCTGATGCCTCGGGATAATATAAGAGAGTTAAAATGTCCTTCTGAAATATCTGCAAGGTCAGAAGAAAGGATCAAGATGGGATTCCTCATCAAGCTTCGCAAGTCGGTGCTAGGGATTTTCTGTATTGCTAGGCTCTCCCGCTTTTACAGACGAAAAAGCGACAACATAGTAGACTTTCAACAAGGGCGATTTGTGTTTCCAGCAGAGAGCGACCCACATGAAGCAACAATACTCGGGTTTCCTTCGCGCTGCTCACTGCCACCAGAGCAATATGACGCAGTCTGTCGCGAGCTCGCGGACTTGGCAGCCGCAATTACCGAGTTTGAACCCGTTCGCATTTATGTGCGGCCCGAAGATACACCTTGGGCGGAGTCCGTGTTGAAAGAGAGCATCAGGGACACGTCTAGGGTGACACTCATTCGGTGTCCTGTCAACCACTGCTGGGTACGTGATACAGGTCCAGTGTACGTTCACAAAGCGATGGGGACACACCCAAAAAGGAGGTTTGCATTGAACTTACGGTTCAATGAATGGGGCGACAAGAAGCCCGAGAATAATAAAAAGCGTTGGGGCCAGCAATGGCCGTTGATGAACGACAAGACTCTTCAAGAGAACACAGATTTTGCACGATGGGTCATTGAGCATGACCGCAGCCCGTCGTCCGTCACCTGCATCAATGCTCCAATTCGCCTGGAAGGCGGTGCTTTAGTGACAGACGGAGATGGTACTCTGCTCATCACAGAGAGCAGCATCATATGCGAAGCCCGTAATCCGGGCATGTCGAAGTGCCAGATCGAGGTCGAGCTGAAACGATTACTGGGCGTCGAGAAAGTGATCTGGTTTCCCGGTCGCCGAAACATGGACATCACAGACGCACACATGGACGCGGAAGCAAGATTTGTGCGGCCCGGAGTAATCGTCACCACGAGACCCCACGAAGGTGAAATCAACGCGTGGAACGAGATGTCGGCAGAGATCCACGAGATTCTGGACCGCGAGACGGACGCCAGGGGGCGACGCATGGAGATTCACGGCATCGACGAACCTGACCCGCGAGGCTTGGTCAAAAGTCCCGACGACGAGCTTATCACCTCCTACGTTAACTTCATTTTTGTAAATGGCGGCCTAATTATTCCCAAATATGGCGATGAATTGAAGGATCAGCAAGCGCTCCAGACTCTACAGACGTTGATGCCAGAGCGTGTAGTTCGACAGGTCTATACCAACGCCATTCCTCTTACAGGCGGAGTTTTGCATTGCGTCACCCAACAGGTTCCTGTGGCAAAGTGATTGTCTAATAGAAACTCGATTTATTGTTCTGGGCCTTAATCATCCTTAGTCTGGTGGAATGTGACTTGCTTGCGATTCCTCTTGATTTTGATCCATCCCCGTATAACCGTATAGCCTCAGAAAAAATTAGACACGAGAGATACATTGATGGATGTGACCTTAACCGGGTTTTAGTTCTACCCGGACCTAGTAACATCCAGAATCGCCTCAATTGTACAAGATCGGTAGCGGAGCAAACAGCATGTGGCGGGGGTTTCGCCAGCCACCAGAAGGTCGGTGTAGGCAGAGTGACTCTGCATATATCAAAATATCCACCATCAGACCCTCATAACAGAGTGACTGTGTGAATTACCCAGCGCAAGAGGCTCATGCCGGGAACGACAAGCGCTTTAGGATATTCGAGCTTTCTAAGACTCCGAGATGCACGTAGGCTCCGGTGAGCTTGGTGCACTATAATTGGAAGGCTGGGGTCACAAGCCGAGTGCCCTTAGCTGCAGGTGTATGTGTGGAGCAATTAAGCCCTAGATCCATTTGCCTGCATCTTCTATGCACTAGCATTGCCCACCAAGTTTGTTTCAGTTACACGATGTGATCGGAACCGAGTATATCTCCAGGGTTGACGTGGTCTACCGGGTTCCTTTTCAATACTTTAGGAAGAATGCCATTGCTAGATTCAGGTACAGATAGGATGGTAGTGATCATTACATCCTTTTCCAAAAGTAACCGGGATGTCTCCATACAGGTGCAGTGGCAAGTACACCAATGAAGACACAACGCACAGATCATAGCCACACGTGTGACGAGCGAGCCATTTTGGCGTCCCACAAATCTTGATCCATCACATCAAACCTCCGGTACGCGCTTGGGGAGACCCGTGGACTGAATCGTGAGCTGATCCTGCGCATGAACATGGCTATCGCACAGAGTCAGTACATGCAGTCCTAACACCGCCCCCCTGAGTCGGGGAAATGTAGGCGGACGCTTGTAAGTTCCTGGATGTCTGTGTTCCATAAGATTTCCATTTTGATTCTCTGATTGTATCTTGCCTCGATCTCAGCCTCTAAAACCGAGAGATTCAGCCTCGTGCTGTGTCACTAGCTGACGATCAATACATCAGATTCATCACCTTGCAGCATTTCGGCACGCAAACCTGCTGTCTTCAGACCAAGTAGCTGAAGTGGATCCGAACCCCATTTCTATATCCACCGTCGTCCGCTCTGGAAAACGAGATCAGGTGAGATGTCAACATGTTTTCTGGCACGGAGGTCTTGGTCTTTTTTTATCTCAGTCGACTTTCTGACAGTTTCGTGCCAGTTTGGTCCTGTGTCTCGTAATGCATCATCACCCCAACAATCTTCCGATAACTCTTTCCCTACTCGGAAGAATCTATGCTGCAATCATGGATCTCCTCCCGGCCCAGCAAGAATTGATCATTCCGGAGAAAATCCCACTCATTGCAAAGCCAACCCCTGACCAATTGGTCGATCTTGCAATAGAAAGCCAAATCTCTCACATCACAAAGCGAGCAGTGGTTGGTGGAGACGAGTCGTTCTTCGTTGCGGACTTGGGTCAGGTTATCCGGCAACACCGAAGGTGGATGAAAAGTCTCCCAGGAGTGCAGCCGTATTACGGTATGATATCAGCGTAACCCGAGAAAGAGCAATGCTAATTAAGGTCAGCGGTAAAATGCAACTCCGATCCGACTCTACTTAAGCTCCTTGCGAATCTTGGCACCGGCTTTGACTGTGCCTCTGTGGAGGAGATGCGTGCTGTTCTCGGTTTGGGTGTAGATCCAGGCCGAATCATATTCGCCAACCCGTGTAAATCACCTACCTCTTTGATCTTCGCACGCAAGAACGGCATTTTCTGTACGACATTTGACAACATCGATGAGCTAGATTCCATCAAGAAACACATGCCCGAAGCGCAGCTTATTATTCGCATTTATGCAAACGATGATAGTGCTTTGATATCATTTGGCGAGAAGTTTGGTGCCCCGTTAGATACGACGACTCCGCTATTGAATCGGGCATGGGAGCTTGGAATTGAAGTTATTGGAGTGAGCTTCCACGTTGGTAAGACAAATATTCGAAGAATTTCTTCTTCTTGGCTCACAACATATGCTAGGGACCGGAGCAAAAAACCCAAATGCTTTCTGCAAAGCTATTGCCGATGCTCGGATTGCTTTCTCAGAAGCAGAGAAAATCGGATTCAAGCCTACCATTCTGGACATTGGCGGAGGCTTCAAAGATGACTGCTTTAAAAGTGCAACATCTATGATTCGAAAGTCAATCAGCGCTGAGTTTCCAAGAGGAGTGACGACTATTGCAGAGCCAGGAAGGTATTTCGCATGCCAAGCATACACGCTCATCACCCGAGTTCTTTCTCGTCGAAGACAACTAGGCAGTGCAGCTGCTTCTGGCTTACCGGACATGCTGTACCAGAGTGATGGGATATACGGGAACTTTCTGAATGTGATCATGGAGAAAGAAAGGATGGTGCCCCGTCTGGTCGGAGGCATAAGGTTATCTGGAAATTATAGATACTCAATATGGGGACCAACATGTGACAGTGTCGACTGTGTTGTGAAAGACGCACGATTTGACTCAGAGGTCAAAGTGGGAGACTGGCTTCGATATGACAACATGGGTGGTGAGTGGTTCTGAAGTGAAGAGCCTCAAAGACACAGCTGACTGGTAATAAAGCGTACACCACCACGACATCGACACGATTTAATGGCTTTAATAGCTCCCACGACACGTTCTACGTGAACAGTGAGTCGCTACCAGATTACTAGCTGTCAATACGTATTAGATACTTCCAAGGATCTCAATCACTTTCTAGAAATCACGGACAAGTAATCAGCTATCATTCACAATGCCTGCTACATTCTTTCTCAGCATCTCCTCAAATTCTTTTCTAGTCCTGCTTTTATTCTATTCCACTAGATTCATTTCAATGAGCTTTTATACGCCCGGGGGGATAAGTCACGGTCACCTGCTCGAACAATTTGTATTACATTTACAGTTGGACTGTATATGCACTGGTGCGAGGCAAGGCGGCCGCCTTGCCATCCCTGAATACGCGTAATGATATGAAATATCAAACGGCCCTTCTTCCCGTCAGATAGTTTCAGCTGCGAGGTCTTCATTCGTTATCCTCATAATTCGAAGCATCCTCACTCGCTGAAAAATAATCTTCTCACATCATTCCAACCCCCCACTTTACATTCATCTTGTTCTCTCCATAACTTTTATTATCCTTACTCCCCACCAGACGCGTTCCCTATCAGACGCTTTCCTTATCAGAGACTCTTCACATCTCATATCTCCAAGCGAGCACATCGTTCATCATTCTAGGACGATGAGGTCAGTTCCAAGCCCTAAGAAGCGCAAGGTATGCAACAAATCAGCGAATCAGCCAAGCAAAAGTCACTAAATCTATCTAGGTTGAGGAAGCAAGAGACCATCATGACCCCGGTTGGCCCTACGACCCACTTAGCTTCCTGAAGGTCGAACACGACGAACAAAAGCTAGCTGCATACGTCGGATTTACCCACACCTCTCACCTCCGCTTGCTCGCTCTCACCTGGCCCATTGTAGAAGCACTAATCAAGTTCCTTCCGCTCCAAATCGAAAATGACAATCTCAAGGGAGGCACCTTGTTGGCCCTAGCTAATGCCCACCAAAGCCTGCGGCAATTTGACAGCATGGTCTTCGCAGACCCCAATAGTCTCTACCGACTTACTATGTCACCTGCCGAATACGAGAAGACAAGAGAGGAAATCAAAGCTCGAACGTGGAAGGACGCGGAAGAGATACTTCGCTTGGCAGAGAACGACATCCATCGACAATTGCGCATTGCCAAAATCCTACTGCACATGGACCACGACTTGAAATTCTACCTCGACAGTACCTCCGAATCAAACAAGCAGAGAACTGAAACCTCGTTGTGTCGACTATCGTCTGATCTGAGCAGACTCGTTCCCGAGAATCCATACGCCAGTAGTCCTCTAAGGCGGCAGTCCGGTCCCCCAGCTCTCCAGCTGCCTTGCACACACGCCGATTTTCCTCTTCCTTCCATTGAGGTGCGTCCTCAAGAAAAGCCTCTTGAAAAGTACAACAGGCTTTATAACCTTCTGCGATACCTCCAGGTCTCGACTAAGAACTGCACTGAGGAGGGTTCCCTATGGTCCAAAAGATTTGCTACTATTGAAGCTATCATGGATGGGGAAGTTGTCGAGCCTGAGAATATTCCAGTCTGGGTAAAGCCATTCGGTTATGCGTTTCAAGGTGCAATTACTGGCATTTGGAACTGATTTATGAATTCATAGGGGGCTCAGATTAGACCGCGAATGCTTCTAGGCGTGAAGCTGGGGGATGAAGGAATGAAAAATACAGATAATGGCATTCGCAATCGGGGAATTAGCTAAATGATAGAAACAAACTGAGATGCCCTTCGCTAAATTGCGTAACTAATATTTCTGGCTCCCGCCACGCCGGTCATGACACAGACACAATATCTTTGATGGTTTTCGCAAGGAATTCATAACTCTCATATCGTAAGCTCTCCCCCCGCGACCCATCCAAACCAATACCATCAAACCCATGCCTGACATCTTCGACTCGCCGGACCGTGACATTCCTCGACCCCTGATCCAACTTCCTCGCGAGTGCCTCAGCCTCCAGACACAGCTCGTCCCCATCACATGTCACAAACATCATATGAGCAGGGAACTCATGAACATCACCATACATAGGAGACAGGCGCGGATCCTTTTTATCTGCCGCTAGGGGGATATAACATTCACAAAGAAGTCGATACAGCCAAGTCGCACGCGAATACTTCGGGTTCGGTGGGTATCTATCCTCCACGGAAATTGATAGATCAGTGATGGGATAGAAAGCAATGACGCCGCGAATACCACGTTCAAGCTCAAGCTTAGCTGGCCAGGATGTCGAAGTCACGAGAGCGAGATTCGCGCCGGAGCTGAAACCGCTTAGGAGAATGCGATCAAGGTCAAATGCTTGTGGATTGTTAATGACCCATTTGAGAACATCTTCTGCATCGTTGGGTGCAGCTGGGAATGGGTCCTCTGGAGCCTTTCTGTAGTCGCAGTCTAAGACAGCGATACCAGCATTCTCAGCTATGCGAGAACAGAAGACGGCATCGGTGCCATGTCCGTGTAAGATGAATCCAGAAGCGTGCCAATTAATCAGGACTGGTAGTGGTAATTTGGGGTTCGGATCGATGTTCGGTGGTAAGTAGAGATTGGCGGCGATTGATCGGCCTTGATCTCGAGAGGGGATCTTTATAGAGGTGCTTCTCTTGACGAACTCTCGTCTGGCAAGTCGATGTTTGAAGACCGCCAATAAAAGAAACCATCGCAGCAAAGTGACTCGCACTTTGCGTCCGAGGTAGGTGAGAAGACCGGGCCAGGCCATGGCGAGGAGATGCAGAGGGAAAGACTCATAATCACAAATGTGATAAGAAGAGCTAGCTACAAGGCTACAAGGGGCAGGACCCACAGGGGGCGATCTGGATTCTGGGCTCGAGGATGATTAATTCACTAACTATAACTAGCTAGCTAAACGAACTAAAAACTAGCGAACTATTGACGCCAAGCTTCAAGATCTACATTAGACATACTACGGAACACGAGTGACTAGGCAAAACACCGCCGGGTTCGCTGAAATTCCCATCGGCTAAAGAGTGAAAGATCGAACAAATATGGATATCAATCATGAAAGAAACGAAAAACCGAAGATCAAAATCAAGACCAGACCGGACCAAAAGACCCAAATATCATCATGTTTTCTCAGTACCCGTCATCTGGACATCCTCCGGAGCAGCCTCGGTGACGATAGGCTGCTTGATATCCATGCCGTACGGTTGAGCGTCCGGCATATGGGGCTGTTTCTTTTCCGCATCCTGTGCGGCTTTGTTCTCGGGGCGCTTGCGTCCGAGGCGTTCACACCAGTGCTCTGCACTTACCAGGGTGTCGTTGACCACGCCGCTGACCTGTCCCAAGATATCCAGACCCTCGTTGGCCAGGACCAGAATCCGATGAGCGCCAACGGTTGCCTCGGACGACGCTGCGGGGGAGTCGGGAGGCGGCTGCGATGTGCTGGCCATTTGGAATCGGTGAGGCAGGGATGTCAAGTGTCGTCGAACCAAGTGACGGGCGTTCTCGGGCAAAGCACCTCCAGCATACTTGGACACGACGTCGACAACCTGCTTCAATGTTGAAAGCACATCTTGCTTGACGGCTTGAATGCGCTGGGTCAAAAGAGATGCATTCTCGGGACTATTTGATCGCTCCCCATTCTCAGCGTCGCTCTGCTGTCGTGAGCGGGTCTTTTGATTCTCCCACTCCGTGACGGCGTTCTGGAGGGCTACGATCGCTCGACCGAGCCGTCCATTCGCCCATCGAAGCCAAGCGAGACAATACGTTAAACTGCGCAGGGATTCCTCGCTCATCGCCACACCGAGCCCAGAAGTCGAAATAACCAGCCGACTCTGCCAGGTGGGCGGGGCCTGCCGCCCGGGCTTCTCCTCATAGCGAGGAGACCTCGCGTCGTCATAAGGCGGGAGTGCATCGGCCATGGAGAGATCTGAGGAGCGTCGCGTGCGCGGCCGATCGATGATATCGACACCCTGCTCGACGTCCATCTGATCCCCCACTACCTTGCGACGTTTGCTGGCGGGGTTGGAGTCGGTAGTCGATTCCCGCCGCTGAAGCGCCCAGCGCAATCCACTCTCGACACCCGTCTTCCGCCCAACTGTTCCAACGGTGTTTGCGACGGGCGAGCCAATGTTGCGCTCAATAAACTCGGCTCCAGACTTGAAACGCGCCGAGTATGACTTGGAGGTGGCGTATGCGGAAACGGATTTAGAGATAGTCGAAGAAATAAGCGGGTGAGAGGAGGTTAAGAGGGAGAGAAGCGGCTCGGGCTGTTGAGGGTCCGGTGAAGCCACTGAGATAGTCTGTGATGCTCGCGGGGACTGGCCGAAATCTGGGCGATCAAACAGTTAGCCGGAGACCAAGCCTCATCCCCAACAAAGGCGCGTAAAGGATCAGCCTCGTGGCGACTCACCGGAACGAAGGCCTTCGAGGGCTTGCGCCGCCTCGAGGTCGTCCATGGATAATACACTGGCGGCTCGACGAGAGCGATCGTGAGGATCGTACTCCATCATGGGGGCATGACGAGCGGGAATATAAGAGCTCGGAACCTTGGGGTCTTTGGGTTCGTTCATTTCACAAGAGGTAAGATGTGCCATTTTCACGTGAAGGTGGAAAGCGCCTTAGTCACCATTTCACCGGTTCACCATTCACCTTCGCATTCACATGTCACCCCAACAAACTTGCAACTTTTTGCCGAGTCAGAATCCAATTATGCAACTTCAACTCGCTTAGGGATACTGGATGTTGCCTCTAGAACTTATCACTGACTATGACTGGTCTTGCACCTTATGCAGCTTCCTTTCTGGGAATCCCTACACTTTCGTTTCCACTTCCCCTTCCCCGGACTTCTATACGATAACGACAGGGACCCCCGGAATACACTGCCCCCTCAAATGGGGTACACCTGTGCACCTATGCACCGTACCTTTGATTCCCCTGAATTCCGAGTATGTTCATACTGTTCCTAGTGTGTATCGGGATTGGTTTTGTCCGGTAGTTGTTTACTCATCCGTAAATAACTACCGGACGCCACGCCCCCAGAGGCCCAAGCAGTAGCCCTTCATAGACTAATGGCGAGCCCGCTCCACGCTTTTGCCTAAACGGACGGCCGATCTCCATGTGACTTCTGCCTCGATTTTGTGTCGAAGTCGTCATGCTGATTTGCCCGATCTCCTAAATACCAGACTTTTCTTTCTATGTAGCTCTGCGATCGAGCTCGGAGGGATCCCGAAACTGAGTGTGATGTTCATATGATTGTCTCGGCTCATGATCCTGGCTCCCGAGAAAAAATATTCAGTCGCCACCCGATGAAAGCTAGTCATACTGCGACGGGATTTCCATATTTACGAGGAATCCGTATGTACATATATCCAGAAACTCGAAGGGAGCTTGAATATTCGTGAAATGGTGCAAATCTAGTACAAATCATGGCTTCATATCTCTCATTCGACGGACATGCCGTCATCAAAGTCAACATGTAACTCCAAGCCCTGGGAGGAAATAAGGGACTCGATAGCGTCTGCGCCTTCATACTCGTCTACATCTTCCTCCGCCACCTCGGGCTCGGCGGGAACCTCTCTAGCGGTGAGACGTGCAACCATCTTCTGATTGACTCGGTATGTCGCGAGCACGTCGTGCGTGATACTTCGTGAGGACTGGGATGACGCCTTGAGTTGGCAGAGTGCTTCGCCGAAAGCGTGAAATGGTAGTGTCCCATTCGGATGGCGTTGGTAGAGGTACGAGCCCAGTAGCCGCTGCCATTCTCCCGGGCGGTTATGCCAGAGACAGATGAGCCAGTGGGATCCTTCAGGTGGTTGGAACGCGACAAGTCTGTCGATGGCTTCGCGGGCTTTCGGAGAGAAGGTCTCCGTTTCATTCGGGTTCATAAATGAACTCGTCCACTGGTCGGAAATCATCTTGAGGCTTTGCTCCGTTTTTGCCAGGGCTCTGCTCAAGTCTCCGACATCGGTTCCACATCGACCAGCGGCATTCCTGGCTTCTTGCCATGGACGGATAAGGTCTTCGTCTCGCTCATCCAGACCTTCATCTTCTGGGAAGGTGTCGTTCAGCTGTTTCAAGATTGCCTCACGTTGCGAATTGGCGACCACAAATTTGAGATAGTCAACTATATTACTTGCCTTCGGTTTTCGGCCTGGATCGCGGTATGCAGGCGGACGACGCTCCCTTGGACTGATTTTTTTGCGATATTCCTGCCATGCTGGCACGGATAGATGGACACCGCCCTTTCGACCGTCGACAAGATGGCTAAGAAGACAGGCCAGTTCTTTGGCGCTGGGGCTGTCGATGGATTCATCGTAGGAAACCTTCTCATGCTCAACTGTGCATTTGCCAAGGCTGGACATGGTAAGGTTGAACTCAAACGCGCTCTGTAGGAAGTCCGCGGTCGACGGCAGCTGGGCCATGGGTACCGAATGCTCCGTGAGACCGTAATGCTGCGCCGGGAACTCTACCTCTGGGAGATTCGAGTTGCGGAAAGCGTTCACAATAGTAGGGTCCCAGCATATCCATGGCGTATCACCGTCATAGTCACCGCCAGACAGCATATGTGCAAGTGGAATATCGCCCGTCGTCGGGAAGACAATCACATCTTTGAAATGCCGGAGCTCATTCTTCCACACAGCCTTGCGACGCTGAATGTCAGATGGAACATGAGCGGGCAATCGACCAACCAATATGTCTCTTCCAGTGACTATGTTATCCAAGAACTCATTGTTCGGGTCTCGCCAATTAGTCGAAAGACCAAAGTGGACCTCGTCCGGTTGCAGAATACCATAAGGGTCAGCAATGCAATAAGCGTAGGTCGAAAGTGGCACCTGTATGTGAAGCTCCTCAACATGTCGCTCAAGAAGATACTCCAGAAACTTCCTCAAACGCCGTCGAAGCGGCCTGAACGATTGAGGCTTGAAACCAGCTTCCGACAAACGAATAATGTACTCAGCATCGCTAATCATCCACTGCTCCATCCGCCGCGCTTGATTCGGTCCATCCTCACCAGGCGGACGAAGTTTCTGGATCAGACTTCGACAAAGAACAGCATCATTCGTCTGCAGCACATGGGCAAAGTCATTATACAAAGTCCAGACACCGTCATGCGTCAGCTTTGCAACATACTCCTTGACCCGTCCCCCATGTTCAAGAATACCAAGAAGCTGGATATTTAGATCAACCGGATGCAACGGCTTAGACCAATTGACAACTTCAAAGGTAAGCTTTTCCTCATCGACGGGATCTTTCCAATCCATCGGATGGGGCTCAATCTTCAGTTGAGAGTTTGAGATCTCGATCCAGATGTCATCGCCTTCATCCCGGCTAAAGACACGATATTTCGAGTTCTCACTATCAACCATCCAAAGACCTTTCGCTCCTGCGATACGGCCCTGGAATGCACTTGGAATATCACCAGTTATTCTGAGCTGCTCACAGATCTGCTTTGCCAGGTTGCGCGACATCAACGCACACCCATCATTCATAACCGGTTTCCGAACATCAGGTAGACTGAGAACCCGAGTCCGTGGAACAACCACAGACGTCCAAGTCTTCGACAGCCCCAGAGAAATACGCTGAAACAACTTGCAATTCCTCTGATTGCGGTTCGCATACGTGGGCATATGCCATTCAAGCAGATCTTCCAACCTCATCGGCGTATGTCTATCACTTGCTTCTTTCGGCGGTGCAATAGACATACAAACCCCACGCAGGAAATCTATACCATCGACAGCAAAGAACTCAACGCGAAAGCGAGGCTCAGCCTTGACTTTCTTCTTCGATTTGACTTCCTCCACAAAGAAAGCGCGCCAGGTGCGTCCGAGACAGTAGTGATCATTCCGTGTTAACCGAGCAGCGATACTCTGTCGAAGAACAGGTGCTTTGGCGGGATCATCAAATCTCAGATAGTGCGGGGGACGAGCTGCGGCGGGCATTGTAACTGTCAAGAAACGATCGGATCCGAAGCGTCGGTGGAAGCGACATGTGCGTTCTGGCTTGAGGGGATTCAGGCGCAATTTGAAAATCCCGGGATCGTTCTTTGTGCACCAATCTAGCTCTCCGGTCATGACCACTACCTCGGAGTGTTTACCCGTTTTAAAGTTCCCCACTGCGGCATCCCAGGCTCTCCGGGGTGACTTTTCAGGGATGGGACGGTCTGCCCGTAGACTGTGGTGTTGCATCGATGTCCAGAATCTATCATGATCGGAATAGATGGACGAAGCCTTGATCATTTCGTCGAGTGGGACGTTCCAGGCACGTGCGGTGCGTTCCAGCTCATATCGAGATCGCAACGGGATATTCGTTGAGGGTGAGTGATCCGCGGAGAAAGGTCCATGTCGTAAGAGCTGAGTAACAAGATGTTCTTGTAAAGAGTTTGTCTGATCGTCTGGGGCGGACAGGTCGGCATTCATAGTCATCTTCTGTTCCATGAGAATGCCTATGACGGAGTCGGCGTAGGTTGATTGGGAATCCATTGGTTCGGTGACGTCTGTTGCAAACGACTCTCCTAGTCCAGTAGTATGGGATGAAAACAAAGACGAACCTGTGGCAGTCGAGAAGCTTGTATTGACTGCGTCCATAGCTGGTAGAGGTGCATCGTATCGTCTCTGATTGCGCGGAATCTGACTTGCCAGAATTTTATCCATGAAAGTAGGCGCCGGAGTCTGCGATGGATCGCCTTGTTGATCGTAGAATGGCTCACCATGCTCCGAAATCTCCAGCCGCCTAAGATCAGGTGTGACAGGCCGAATCCCCTTGGACGGCGAATTGGGCGCAGTATGAAACTCATCATCATCTCCGTAGGAGATGCGTCGCTTTTTGGGCGAGAAGCCCGTATTGGTTTCTCTCAAATTCTTGGGAGCCCGTTCATTCGAGTCCGAGTGCTTATTTTCGAGCATATATTCTTCGTCCTTGATCAAGTGAAGTAAATAGCTCACTCGCTCATCTCTCGCTTCCTGATGCAGCCATTTCGTGATGCCCCACTGTCCCCAGCTCCACTGTTGCTTGGTGCGTGGCTCTTGCACAGCCGAATTTCCAGAGACCCATTCCTCAAAATGGGCCAGAATGGAATCGATAATCAGAGGATGAGAATAATAAAGCTTCTTGAGCCCTTTGTAGACAAGGTCCGGAGGTGTGTTGTTGTTTCGAAGTGCGCGAGGCGACGAATTCTCTGGGATGGGAATTGCGAGTTCGTACTGCCGATTCAAGTCTCCAAGAAATTCTTGTAAACTGTCCCGCTGTCGCTGCGGAGTAATCGGAGGCACAGGCGGAGACATATTGTCAAAAAGGCCGGTTCGGAGGTTCGTGAGCCCGATCATTCCTCAAGGTTCGTCTCTTCGAAAGTTCATCCTTATCAGTTCTGGGACGAGAAGATCGCGGGGTGTAAACAAATCACCAAATCGAGCTGAGCGATTGCACGAAGCGGTGGACATGGGGCGGTGGAGATTAAACGTAGATACATCAACCCAACGGAGCAAACAAGTGACAGCCTCCAATTGCCGCCGGGGAGGCTGAGTGCATGCCGTGCCAAAGAACTGACACTTTTCGCTGGGGTGGACATGTTTATCCTTAGCGCCCATGAGACCCCACTCATCACACTGCATCAAAGAAGCAGATTAACGTGGCTTACGATTCGAGGTTTCAAGCAATTTTCTCATGGCATTGGGGTATGGTACACTGAATACGGATTATTCCTGTCGCGCCTCCGGTGCAGGTGAAGGATCCTGTTTGTCGGTCCACAGATCGGCCTCGCTCGGGACAACACGCTTGCTCTTCCTAGCCACCTTGTGGCCAACGTACAAGGAAAGATAGATGGGGATACCGATGTAAGAGGCCACACATGTTCGATAATCAAATTTGATAAGCCCGTAGTCGAATTTGAAAGCCCCGCAGACCATGGTCACCGAAATGAAAACACACAGAGCCATGGCTAGCCAGGTTCCCGGAAGGCCGAATCGCGCTCGGAAGAGGAGGCTGCTATCTTCAATCCCTTGGGCCCTTCGTGCTCGCACAAAAGATACATGGGTTAGCAGGATCGACATCCATGTCAGGAGACCGAGCATTGTGACGGTATTCATAAAGTATCCGAACATGAGAGCCGTATCTTGGTGCACATTGAGGAAGCCGAGGGTGGCCACGGAAGCGGATACCACCAATGCATAGACCGGAACGCCTCTTTTATTAACCCGCGACAAGAATACGGGCGCCCGCTGCTTGACAGCCAGGTCAGACATGGCTTTGGTGGCCAACCAGAGATCGTAATTGGCAATAGACAGGACGAACAATAGTATGAAGGCGTTCAGAACATCTGGCACAACAGGAATTCCTGCCAAGTATAGTGCCGCCACAAAGGGCGATGCTGCCGCACTTCTGGTTGCCTTGTGATAGAAAGATAGAGAGACGGAGTTGTGAGGAACCAGCATCCCGAGTAGGATGATCCCAAGTAAATGAAAGACCAGACACCGGTAAAAGGTGTGCTTGATGCAACGATGAATCGCTTTTTTCACATTCGGAGACTGTGCCATGATGCCAGCGCGCTCGCTGCCAATGTAAATAAAGGCGGCTGAAGACACCGAAGCGCAAGTGCGGATGAGATTCTCGACGAGGCTGTTGTCATAACCTGCAAAGGCACCGGGGTTCTTCCAATATCGAAACCCACGCATGTCCCGGTCTGGACCTCCACCAAGAGCGATGACAAGCGACAGAATCATGAGTGCGAACATGACCAACAGTTTGAATGACGAGACGTAGAACTCCATTTGGCTTGCGAGTCCATGATGGAGGTAGTTCAGCATAGTAATCGTCAAGAGGAATACGGCAATCCAAACACCGGGATTGACTCGCTCAGGGCCCAACCAGTATGCTATTAACAAAGCCGCGGCTGTCAATTGATTCGGCGTAACCAGGGCATATTTGAGCCAGTATCTGAAAAACTCAGCACGTATCCCATTTACCCAACCCGTCCACTTACATCCAACCTAAGCTGAACCCCAGTGCCGGATCACAGAACCGCACCGCCTGGTCCGCTACAGTATAAGGCCTAGGCAACCAAGCGACAACCTCGCCCAGCGCCGAGAGTATCAAGTAAACCGCAAATCCGACGACCGTATACGAAATTGTGATTGCGGCGGGCTAGAAAAGTCAGTCATACGCGGCAAGCATCGGACGAATGCCCTCACGCCACTCCTATGATGGGTCAGTATGGACGAGATCCCGGTAGCAACTCGGCTCACATTGACAACGCTCTCCCCGTTCCAATCATTAGGCCCGTTCCGATGGCGGATCCCACAGCTGTCGGCTTGGTTAGCGCTAGTAGCAAGCCACAACAGCCACACGAACTGATCACGGTGATGTGCCGCGGTGATAATCCCTCGTAGATATCATTGAACCCTGTTGCGACGTCGCAATGAATTGAATGGACCGGGGGAGCTGAAAGAGTTGAGGGATTTTGTGCTGTCTCTGTTGGAAGTTGTGCTTCGGCGTCTGTCTGCACTTGTGGGTCATCAGAAAATCGCACTCGTCGGCGGGGATGAGACATTTCTCGAGATTGATCAAGTTGATTGACTGCAGAGAGTCTTGGAAAACTAGAGAGATCACATTTGGTAGGCCAGTATACGGGGAAGCTGCGATGGAACCCAGAGTAGCTGGGATGTTCATGGATATTTCTATATGCAAAACGTGGATCTCCGTAGAGGAACCCTAAATAAACTAGAAAATAACACAAAAACCAGCATCTTAATCATTGCCCTCAAGAGCCCTCAATCCAGGAAGGCCAGAAGGTTAAGCGTTTATGGTTTCCCCGTCGAAGCCGTGGCAACGCCCAAAGTAATAAAGACGCCCAAAATGAAATCAGGCCCCCCCTTCTAGGGGGAGGGAAGAGAGGGGATGTCATAAATCTTCAATAACCGGATATGAAGCGAGTCGGATCAACCGAGGTAGGAAATGCGTGAAACCGTCCAAATCTTTTCATCGCGACATGAGGGAGTCGCTGGACTCGGTGCGCGGGAAAATGCGTGTGTACAACGAGTCGCTGGACTCGGTGCGGGGGAAGTGCCGTTGGTGCTTGCGCGAGATCACACGGTCTTGGTAGATTCCCTTGGCGGTGCCCCGGATCACAGACTCGAGATACTCCCTGAAGTCGGTGGGCTTGAAGTCGGGATAGAGCTCGGTGGTGAGGTAGTAACCCAGGTACTTGGCGTACTCGGGATTGTTGTCGCCGCGGACTCCCCAAGAGTATTGGTATTCAGCGAGGTAGCGGGGGATGAACTTGATGGGGTCGAACGGATAGGTTTCACTGGCCTGGCGCGCTGCAAGGACTCGGCTGTTGATGGTCTCCTCAGGGACCTACAAATTGTCAGTAAGATCATCGCCGAGTGAGACGGGGAAAAACACATACGTAGTTGCGATCAACCTTCTCCTCACTGATTTGCTCCATGAGGTCGTAGATCTCATTTTGTGTCGACACCAGGTTGTAGGCGAGAACCTTCTTGTTCAGCGTGCGCTCATCACTGATGATCATGGCCATGTAGCGACCGATATCGCGTAGGTCGGTAAGCGCAGTGGGCACGTTTCCGTCCCCGATAATCTCATCGTTGCCTGAGGTCATGGCGTAGTCGACACGGCCTGACAAAAGGCGCGGGTAGGACAGCTGGTACCACCAGCCAACATCGACAATGGTGTAGGGGAGCCACATCTGGCGAATCTGGTTGTAGACTATTTCTTTCTGTTTCAAGTCAGTCTCCGATGCATCGCACAAAGCCAAACACCACATACCTCATCGCGCAGCCACATAACACCTCCGGGGGGTGCGACAGTGATGAAACCACAGGGGATGAATCGCTTGACACCGACTTGCTTGGCGGCCTTGGCCAAGGGAATCTGGTCCTGCTGCTCGGCCGGGCCGACACAGCTGATAACGACATCAATATCGGCGAGAGCTTCAATCAGATGTTCCTCGGGAGCCTTCAGGTCGCACTTGCGGATCTTAACCCCGCGCTCCTCCAGCTTCCTGATGGCGGGCTTGTGGACGGAAATAGGGCGAACCAGGGCGATCACATCCTGTAGACAAGGAAATTCCGCAGTTAGTACGGTCGCAGTGATGATGATGGAGGCAACATACGAATCGACCATCAGCGAGCAATCCATTTGCGATAGAACCTCCGGTTTCACCCGCAGCTCCGACCAGGAGAACGCTGGTCTTGGACATGATGGGCGTTTATCAGCGTTGAATAGATTGGAGGGTAGATGACGAGATGATGGATGGTGGGGGGGATGAAAGATGATGTAGGGATGGAAGTGGGAAAGGAAGGTGGGAAAGAAGGAACAGGAGCGTTATAAATTCCCAATGTTCCCACCCAAGGATGCTTGCTACCCACTTTGTCTCCCATCCGGAGTTGTGGGTCGAGTGGATGTTCTCCCCCTCTGGGACGTCATGATGTTTCTTACATCGTGTGATGTCCTATAAGGTACTAGTCTACTGTATAACTAAGCTGACGATGTACAGATTGGGCTCAAGAGTAAATTAAATACTGAATATTTGGATCCTGCACCCTTGAACACTGAATACGGCTCGGAGAAACGTGAAGCCCTTCGGGAATCGCCCTTACGTCATAGCGGCTTCCCGTTCATGATGATGTTTTCAAAAACAGATATCAAGAACTGAGCGACGGAGTACTTGGATAAAGGAACGGGCTTGACCCGGTACTGGATATTGGGAGTGTTCTGCTTCTGCCCCTACCGTGTGACAGTGACAATAGGACAAGACTAGTCTCATCAGGGCAATCCCGTTCTGCGCGTGCAGAACTCATCCTTCCACCCTGTACCAACAGTAGCATTCCATTCTCCCCACGTCAGCGATCTTCCAATCGGCGAGAGTGGACAAAGAGCCAAGTTCCGTCGATGCCAGTACTCAGTAGTGGCGCGTGGGTGAACAAAGTGACGAAATGAGACCCTCCGAAGGGGTTGCGCTTAGTCATGGGTTCCCGGGCGTGCCATTGGCCACTGCCAGCCTCAAAAAACGGGGCAACAAGAGGTCAAACTTGTTAGCGTGCGAATCAATTTTCATCCGGAGGCCTGAGGTCCTATAGCTATGGCCCCCCCGGTTTAGGAGAATCGACAATTTACCCTCCCTGGCGCAGCCAAGGGGGGCCTATCCAGCCACAGCCGCCTCGGTGCGCGGGATCGGTCCCTGCTTGCCTTCAGTCTTCTATCCTCTGAAGAAAATGGTCACTAATACATGCACCCCGATCTCTATTTCGGATCTTCTCCATCCAGTTTCCCCCAGAATTTGAGAGGTGGGGTGGGGTTACAGTAACTTGGCAGCGAAATTGAGAACCCGTCTCAATCCAGTATGCCGGTGTGATGATCTCGGGATCCCATGGTCTTGCCCTACTGTTTTGTCTTGTGAAGCCGGTCACGCTTCCTATTTCTCTTCCCCGCATCTTAAAGATCGGCTGAGCTGCAACCATAGAACATGCGGGCAGAGAAAGCCTTGCTTCCAAGCTGACACCTTGGATTCCTGGAAGGTGACTACTACTAGACATGGGCCGCAAGGCCAGCAAGTCACTGTCGCCATGCTAATCACACTCAATTACGACGAGCCTTGACTCCATCTTCTAAATGCAGACTTGTCTCCAGCTTTCAAGCTCGCAGCTACCATGCACAAGAACGCGGGGCATATGTCTGATCCTCCGGCTAATTTAGCCCTTCAGCGTAGACCAATGGATGATAACGCACTGTGGTAATGCGCATGTTTCACTTCCATTCTTACAAACTCCACTTGACCGACCCATACTCGCTGCAGTATGCTCTTGCCAATTATGCTTTCCCCCTTCCAAGGTTCCCGAGAACTTGCAGACTGTGACATGCCAAGCATTAAAGCCTCAATTAATGGCAATATAGCCATTGGAAATCCTGTGGATATCAGTTCTGCTTCACTAAAGCGTGGCATTGAACTCACCCGATGATACCTTGTATCGGCGGAAAATCTACGATTCTGTGAAAGCAGCATTTGTCCTGCTTACCACCATACACCTGTCATAACTATCCGTGTCGCAGTTCAACTGCTCGGATGTCTCATCTCGAGCATCGACTGTCTCGACTGGCGCCGCCTTAACAGTCATGGCTGTGCAATGTATTCCTAGTATCACAAAATAGCACATTGTGGATACCACGGTGGTTATAGTAGGAACTGATAGGCAAGTAGTCATCTGAAGTGTTCTGCAGATGCCAGATCCATTAAGCATTCCTTTAATGATACCGGTTGCTATATAATTGACCGAGGTAATACGGAAGAATACAATTCCTTCCCGGTATAAGTCTCGATCCAATGGGATACCAGCAATTACTATTCCCGGACTGCTAACCAAATTATAGAAGATGGAATTATTAGTGAGGTTATTGCGCTAGCGCTGAAGCAAACCGGGTATTCCAAGATCATATACCATTGGTTAAATGAAAGGCCCCACACGCTATTGGAATAGAGCCCCCATCGGACCAAGCCCAAGGTACATGCTTCAGTCATAGGACGAATCATCTCTTCAACTTGGCGTCGATGGCCCGTACAATGGAGTCGAAGTCTCTACATCGCCGGCGCATCCATAAGATTCTGTTGCATTTTATACACCTGTGCAATCTGTATTTTTTTTTGTATATTCGCTACAGTCCCGCATGCTACAGTTTTGCATCAACCGAGTACTTCTCCCTCCCGCATGTTCTACTTCCAGACACCGCAGCTGACCTACACCCGAGCTGACGGCAACTCCGCATATCTTCTGACCTCTCCTCTGGTGGGACCACAGATTGTTGAAAGCTGTACATCCATCCTGAAAAGTAGACCAATTTTCACTCGCACCAATCGCGCCAGCACTCCTACAAAGACGTATCAGCCAGGCCATAGTGAATCTCAAGAGAAAATGGTTACGCACATCCTTGCACCGGTTGCGATGCTCCTTGTGGCGGCAATTCTGTATTGAACATAATTAATTTCGTCCGAATTTGAAAGCCTCGAGACTTTCAAGGTATGAAGCATGCTATGATCTTACACGGAAGCAGTCATCGTAGTGACCTTCGTGTCTGCATCTCAACGCTCCTTCTCCAGCTTCCCCATCTGATGGAGTTGCGATGGCCACGGCGGCAAGGAACAGAGTCAAGATTGTAGACAGACGCATTCTGGTGCTTGGATGGTTTATTGAAGAGTAGATACGGGGCGTCTGAGACGGGCTGTTGAATTGGTATCGGTATTTGAACAAGGCTAGTGAGGGTATTGAACTACCCGGATAGCCAAGGCTTTTATATTTGTATTTTACTTGAAGTGGTAGTTGATGAAAGCCGCATCTTACAGTGTAGTATGACGGTGACTCGAGTCTCACATCGTTTGATGCGCTGTGTTGTTCCACGAAAGACCCAAGCATTCGATTTACCACGTTGACCAGGATTTGCCGGTTGCATGAAATTGATAAAAAGAAAGATGATGGTTTGGAAGATGCGTGTACACTATCATGGATGCTCAATGAGTCAGGTTATTCGACAATCTCTGCTAGGAGCTTGAGACGTCATCATTTGAAATCCGTGGAACAAGTCGTCTTCTATTTCAAGAAAGTACTTGGAAACCCGAAATTCAATACATAACAAAGACTATTCAATGAATGCTCTCCAAGTTGACAGAATGAATGCACCATGGAGACTTGTGGAGATCATTGCCCCTTGAACCAATACTTACTCACTCCATCTCCAATGAAAGGGCTCGATATCCTCCGAGCCCACAGTGGAATGTCTCGGATTGTACTTTCGTCTTGCAGCCTGCAAGGTGCCGCAAGGAACCTCATGTTCCAGTCCCAAACACCTCCAGTACCTAAATGGCGAACAGGGGAGGCTTTGGACACCCACCAGTTTCCAGCCCGCACTCCGGGGTACATCTCGCGTAACAAGCCCCCGCATGCTAAGCAACACAAAGAGAAAGGGCATCAAATAGAAATTACTCTATATCCTGGACCTTTCATTCCGAGCTGCATGGATAATGCATGTCAGATTGAACCTCGGATCCGGCCGCCCAAACTCTATGCTCGAGGCTAGAATGGAATCATCAAGGTATGTGAATTCACGGGGTATCAATAGCTTGTACAACAATAAAACGGCATATGACTGCCAGCAGTCACGTCTTAGGTCCACGCATCCTTCTCAGAGTCCCATACTCCGGGTGACCCTTCCCACTCGTACACCCGGGATGGTGAGCACAGTGGGTACAGGGTGTGCCAAATTCTTCAACGTTCGAATATCCCACAACTCTCCGCGACAGTACAACCGTACCGTCAGTGTAGCTCCCTGCTTAAGCAAGAGTAGCTCTCGCTGCTTGCGTCTCTCCTCCATGATGACAGCCCATCGAGCCCTGACTTCTCTGACACGCTTCAGTCGAGCCCGCGACGAACGCTTCCACATGATATGATGGTGGGTCATTTCGAGGTTCTGGTCATTCGGCCAGCCCCACTGTCTCGCTCCGGGAGGTTCAATCTCTGCTGGGTTTAACGAAATGGCCGAGTCGATGTCGGACATCTTCCATTGCCATCTGCGGAGCTGCTGCAGGTCGGTGTTGTCTCGGCAGAGGGTCAGAACGCCCCGTCGGGCGAGATAATGTTGACGAATATGGTAGTCCAATTGGTAGTGGGCGAATGTAAGAGCGACCTCGGGGTCGATATCCTTGGTCTGGTCGAGTACTCTGTTCAGGTTCTGCTCGACAATCTCGTAGTATCGCTGTCGTTGTGGCAGCGAGATGTATCTCCAATATGTTTGGTCTTCGCATTGTGCGGTGGTATCAAAGGGCGAGAAGCTTTCGTCGTTTATGACGTTGCTTTTAAAGAAAGGTGGGTAGTGCTTCACGTTGTAGTTGCCATTGTTAATATCAATGGCCATGGTGTCTTTGCTGACCGCGATTTGGCAGTTTTCACAGCTGAGAGCCTCATCAAGAGATTCAAACTGAGAATTCCAGCTTCGTTAGCGTGCGACGCAAGACGATCGCTGATTGACTCGATAGCGTACCAGATCCTGCTCTCTTGCTTCCTTCGAAGCCTTCTCCTGAGCCCGAGTATCCGGGATGGTGTTCTTCATTCCGACAGAAGACCAGCTCTGGTATGAGCGAAGAATAAGATCAATGTGAACGTGAGATGAGGTGGGGTGAGGTGAACGCAAAGCGATCAGTGTATTTTTCACACCGGATCAACGTGGTTATGGGAGATCAAAATAGGAGATCAATCAATGTATCCTGTACACCGACGCAATATGGTTATGTGAAGGCAAAGATGCAGTTACGATTGCAGTTTCCCGCATCTTTATGTCTCAAGCCAAGTACTGAATGCTTGGAAATAGCGAAGTGAAAGAAGTCCGACACTATGACAATAAGCACCATAAAAGCCGATACAAAGAAGGGTGGGTGGCTGTCTTTCAACGCATTCACACAAAGAAACAAAGGCCTGCTGGCTCGGCCGTTCGATGAACCACTTGAAAATCAAACTCAGCAGAACAAGACCGTCCGGCCTTTGCGGATCCATCATATTATAACCAGCGATTGGGATGCCTAACTTCCGCATTCTGCGCCGAAGATCAAATGACGGAACATCTGAGCGCAGTCATTCGGAAAACGCGGGCGGGCGTGATACGGTCATTGGACCCGATTCGGTCTGGCGATTATCGTCAGGCCGCGCTGCCTCACAGAAACAAGGAATCACAATCACCGAAAACATTAAGGCTATCATATAGAGCCTGGATCTGTATCGGGAAAATACGGTGAAGCATTCACATTTGCTCACCCGGGTACCTAGGCTGGCGGAGCTCGAGTGGACTATAGCTGGTCTCCGCAATGCGAATAATGCTACACGATTAACTAGCCCATTCATGAGAATAATAACACTTTTGCACATCTGTATAGATCGCTTAGTCGCCTGTAGTCCGATGAGTCGCTATTGCTGTCGCCTGGAGGCCATTTGCATAGTAAATCCGCTGCTCCTGGATGTGTAAATATCACGACCTCGCAACCAAGCGCTCGTTTCACACGAGAGATCTCTGATCATGGCTCAAGAAGCTTCTTTGACTTTCCCTTTGGTGCTGCTGTCACTCTCATGTGTCTTTACGGTCTACTGCGGTCGCCAGATCATTAAAGGCGCTCTGCAAATTTGCGGCAATTTCTTGTCACGCTGCATCCATAATGCGGAGAAGATGACCCGAAGAATGACTCGCCGATTCATGCGTCGCGTCCGCCGATGCATTGCCCGGCGTCGCCAGACTGGGCCGAGTGCGGAGTATGAGCTACTCGACATGCCCGGCAACACTGCCTTTGTGGACCTCGCAGACCTCGAAAACACATCCGAATCCGAAGCCAGCAATGATAGTATCTACAGTATCGAAAGTGAATACTCAAGCTTACACGGCAGTATCGTCATCCTCGACAGCTCCAGCACTGGCTCGCAAGATGACAAGATCCCAGACCTACCACCTGGGTACTCACCACGGCCCCGCCATCGACTACCCAAACATATCATCCGCGGCACGATCGACATATCACCTCAAATTACACCCTTGGCCTGGGAAACCGAACACGCACGCCGCATGCAGCAAGGCGGACCCGGCACATGGCTTCACCGGCTGGTCGATTGGACAGTGGAGCGCGTGCAAACTAGCTTCGAAGCCAACAACCCGATCAACGAGGAGAACGCCTCCTACATCAGCGACAAAGAGCAGGAAGAACAGCAAGAGCAGGAGGAATAGGAAGGCAGCTATGAGCAACGTCGAGTGAGGGGGCAGAGTTGACGCATCTCAGTCACGAGATTGCAGCTCGGGCCGTCGACTGGCTCCGCTTATCGACAAAGTATGCAAGGCTGCGCTAGGCAAGGATACAGGGCATCGCGGGCGGTTGGCGCTCTTAGCTCGGGATTGTCGCACACTGGAATTTTTGCATGCAAGTGTCGCGGCTTTCTTTTACGGTGAAGCTCAATCTCAATCTTGAAGCGGCACGGGCATGGTTCATAGACCCTGGATAACCAAACATTCTTCCAATCCGATCGTTTATCTCGTCTATCGTATCTCGTAAATGACAAAAGTCTAGCCTGATGCACTTTTGTGGATCTATTCAAGGAGCACAGTAACCGCCGTCGACAATGAGATCAGCTCCAGTCGTGTACGTCGAGGCGTCCGAAGCCAGGTAAAGGAAGGCACCCTTCAGCTCATGGGGCTGGCCCTCGCGACCCATGGGAATCTTATCGCGCCAAATGTTCTTAGTTTCCTGTGGAACGAAGTTGGAGAGCTCAGTGGCGATGTAGCCGGGAGAGATAGTGTTGGCGCGGGCGAAGCGGACCCACTCGACGGAGAGGGACTTGCCTGTCGGAATTTTTAGCGTTAGTGTAGATCGCGGGGAAGAGCTGAAGATCACATACAAAGGTGGACAACACCGGACTTGGCGGCGTTGTAGGCAGCTTGCATCTGGGGGAAGTTGACGATGTGGCCACTCATGGAAGCAGTAGCAACGAAGCTGCCGTAGGTGAAGTTGGTGAGCTTGTTGCCATTGATATCGGTGCCTTCTTCCTTTTGACGGCGCCAGTGACTGGCAGCGGCTCTGGCACAGTAGAAAGTGCCATCCAGGTCAACGCCGACGACTTCGCGGTAATGCTCGAGGGGACCGTCCACCATGGGTCCCTTTGTCCAGGCAACTCCAGCATTGGCAATGAAGACGTCGAGGCGGCCATTGAAGTCCTTGACGACAGCATCTGTGGAGGCTTGAACATCCTTGGGATCGGTAATCTCAACCCGATATGCCTTGGCTGTGTGCAGTAAAAAACAAATTAGCTTTTTCACATGGCGTGACACACGCACTGCTTAGACATACCCTGAACACCGTACTGCTGGGCAATCTCGGCGGCACGCTCAATAGCTTTTGTGTTGGTATTATACCACAATGCCACATTGGCACCGGCCTCAGCCAGGCCCTGGGCAACAGCGAAACCAATACCGGCAGCGGCACCAGTGACGATAGCAGTCTTGCCTTTGAGAGAAAACATGCTCATCAAGCTAGGGTGCTCGGGGGCAACGGTGTTGTTGTGGACGAAAAGTCCATTTTGGATCGGAAGGGAAGCCATTGTGTAAGAAAGCTGGGATAAAGAAAGGAGAGAAACGAGATATGATAGTCTTGAAGATCCGGGGGAGGGGGGTGGATTAAATAGCTGCAGAGGTGTAATTTTGGAGCGAATAACCACCCGATACGGTCAGACAATGTGATGCGCTGGCGGGGAAGCATAAGGCAGGAGGACTAGACCCCTTCCCTGGTTTTGTGGTGAGGGGCGAGCTCGAGCATCTGTCCACTGCCTTGGTGGCAGCGTCTGGTTCCTGTGGATAAGCCGTCATGCGCTCCAAATGTGTCGGGCAGCGGGACATTGGAGAGAAGAGGCAAAGCACACTCCCTATATCAATTTGGACAGTCGTCTGTGGTGGAGGATTGTATCTGTTGTTCTTTCCCCAGATATGACATGGCATCTCTTTTGTCCAAATCTGACGTATCCACTGCTATACAAAGGGCGGTGGGGCGAGCAGCTGACAGCTCGGGGTAGTTCTGTTTTGCAGTTGCCCTTGCCGAAGATTTCTCATCTTGATAAATCAAGGGCGCATCTACTCACTGTTCAATCATTTCAAGAAACTAAAACTGTCAAAGACGATGACTCATTCAATTGCATCTCATGGCGGGTGTCTATTCCCGAGACGGCAGAGAAACAGCTGGGCTGAAGAGCGCAACTTGAGCCTTCATCCACATATTTGCGCTTTTAGATCAGTCATTCCAATGAATTCACATTATATAATTTGCCCTTTTCGATGACTATCTCTAGACACTCTCAAGGTCCAGATAGTGGGAGGCTAGCTTGGCCTAGACCAGAACACCTCTGTGTCGTCGGCCATGCTCGGGTCCCAGCTCCACTTCAACACATCTATGCCATCCCCGTCTGTGCTCGAGAACGTAATAAGAGAGTATGAGGCAGTAAAGTCGTTGACATATCGCCCCTTGCGAACAACTTCGTCATATGACATCCACCAAGAAAATGTATCATCGTGGTAATGGGTAAGTGCGAACACCTCAGAGGTTCTGCCCTGGAAGTTCATCATAAGCCCGCTGCCCATTTCAAGTACCTCGATAAAGAAATTCCCAATGCGATTCCAATACTTTCCAGTGTAGTCAGCCAGGGAGCGTGGAGATGTGTCGTCTTTCCTGTTCGTATCCAATTCTCTCTTGATGCGGTTCATATGGTCGAGGCTCCGAGAGGTAAATTCTATGGCGAGCTGTCTATAGTTGTTGGGTTTTTTGACGTGGAGGAGGCTTTGTAGTAGATGCTGACACACAAAATCGGCGGTGTCGATGGGCGCAAGCGAGTTCTGTAGCACCACTATAAAGGCATTGAGCTCGGGAATTAGGTAAACGCATGATGTGCTTCCTGGCATACTGCCATGATGATACAATATCAACCTTGATTCAGATCCCTCCCCAACTGTTGGCTCAGATCCGATCGAAGCGTTAAGGGAGACACGGCCCAGCTGGCCAGGCAGCTGACACCGAATCCAGCCAGCTGCATACCCTTGTTCTCGTAGCGAGGGGCCGGGCATTCGTGCATGGTTAGTGACCAAGTCACGGCAGTAATGAAAAATTGAGCCATGCGACGAATTCGCACCAGAGGCGATCTGATCATGGATAGCAGATAGGTATGCGGAGTAGAACTTAGTGAGATCTTCGATAGTCGATTTGATTCCACCAGCGGCTTCCATCAATGTGCCCCGTCCCAGCTTCGGTCGGCCAATCGGGACTGGCGTCAAGTCCTGGAGCACTCCGTATGACTTGGCGGCATTGCATTCATCAAGATCCCAACTGGTGCTGGTTCGTGTCATATTCAGCGGCTTAAATATCTTGTCTTGGAGCAGGACATGTAACGGGTTTCCTGTGACGGATTCAAGGATCTTGCCAACAATTTCATAGCCCCAGTTGTTGTAGACAAAGGTTGTGCGAAAAGACTCGCATTGTTTCAAAGTCGCAAATGTCTTGACCGCCTCATCCTTGCCAATGAGGAGGGAGTTATGCGACCCTAGCCATAGGGGATCGGGATGAGTAATTCCAGTCCGGTGCGAGAGCAGGTCAATGAGCGTGACCTGGCTATTAAGGCTCGAATCATGGCAGGCAAAGTCAGGTAGATAAGACTTTACAGAGGCGTACAAGTCAACAGCTCCGGTGGAAGCGATGATTCCAGCAAGGGCAGCCACCACAGCCTTAGTCAGAGAATTGATATTGTGCCTTGTTTGATCGTCCAGGAAGAGACGCTGCTGGATATCGCGGTACCCGAAATGCTTGGTGTAGAGTGTCTCCCCATGCTGGACTATGGTATAGCTGAGTGATGGCGTGCCGGTCGCGGTCAGGATGTCTGCAACTTCGGTTTCGAGATTCCCGTAGTCTAGCCGACTGCTGTCGGGAACAAGCGATTGAACCCTTGAGAAGGCTGGTCAGCTCTACTGGTGAAAAGACCCCAAGCGAGCGATACAATACATGTTGAGAACTAGAAAATGTCACAGATACTGATCTGGCTGGACAGTCGTAAGATCTCGAAAAGGGGGGACGATTGAGACGATGATGACTGCCTCCTTCTCCCAATCTACTTTGTTGCTTCAGCCTAATGAGTTGGCCTCCAAATCAGCCGGCTGATGGTACCCAGGTAGTAGGCGGGGTTGCGGTGACGAGGGGTTTGGCCCTAGTGGCCGCTATTCCCGCCGGTAGTCGCGTACGGTCGAATTATCAAGGCTGTAATTCCAATCTGTGCAGCACATCATGATCTTATCTATGTTGGCAGTTGCTCTGAATGACTGGAGGCAGCAGTGCTGTCGCACACGTCGATAGTCAAAGCTCGCAGGATTCTTGACCACCACCAGCACAGCACGAGTGATTCTCGAGCCACAGCTAGCATTATAAGCGCATTAACCACCACCATCTCAGTAAAACCGGTCCAAGCTAGTGTAGACTCGACCAAGGGGCCGAGGGCCGCCCCTACACTCATAATTAGAAGCAGGTGAGCCGTGGACTGAGTTGGTACCATCTTCAAGCCGGGTCATAGATCGGGAAGACAATCATAGCAATAAGAGTCACGGCGCCTTGGATTATACTAGGCACATCATATTAGCCCACAAGTTATGGTAGACGTCAGAGGTGTGTCGCTAATTCTCGCGCAAGGGTCATCCCTAGCGCGAGCAGTGATCGGCTGAGACGAGAAGACTTCAAAAACAGATCTTCAACCCTTTTCCATGGTATATCAGAGAACTCAACTTTTCTTCAGAGTCAGTCCTTCTATAGATGGCATAATTGCACTCATTACTCTTACTTACTCCCATCATTATCTTTAGTCAACACGACATAGTAGTCGCTATGGAAGGAAAGGCTAGTTTCTTATTCGTCTACTGATCCTCTATACCAGTGAGTCGTAAAGTGAATGACGGGTTCGGCCACATGACACACTTATGGATAGCTGCCGAGACTATGTGAAATATAATGAAAATGATCGGCAGCACAAGAACAAGACGAAGGTTGAGGAAATAGAAATAACACGAGGTCGAGCGACCTTGCCATTCTTGAACACCTTATCGAGTCTTAGTATAGTATATCGCGCTGTCGATTACAGCGACTACCTCCATACCAACGCAAATCCCTTCTGCATTAATTAACTATCCAATGAAAAGCGTCATGCTCTTGGTATTGGGGGACTGTGTGCCCACCAGCATTCCAACGAGTGCTGTTGGTGATGCGGCGGCATTCTTCGGCACCAACCAATGTTCCCATAACAATGTCACCAGAATGCCACCCGCACGATGCCCTCTCAACCCTCGAGGCTCTGTTTTGCTTCTGTTTGCTGCGTGGTCCTGTTGCTTTCTCCGGATCCAACGACTGTGTTGACAATATACGAAGCTTGCAAGAATACCCGAGCAAACCACTTCGAAATTCGCATGCGGATGAGCGCCTGAATCCTTGACCTCGCGAGTCGCGCTCTGATCAAAGCAATCGGCTGACTAGTGGATATGCTGCAGCTGAGTAGTGTCGTCGCTATCGCCGCCTCGGGCGCGGCCATCTTTGTTGTCTTCTGCGTGGTGGGAATCGTGGTCTGGGTCAGGGTTCGCAAAGAGCGTCATGCGCTGAGGCTCATTGGCCTCAAGCATGGCCAATATGCCCACAGCATCCACACCTTCACAGGTAACACCTTGACCGAGCTTTCACACGAAGAAGGAAATGTCCTTGGGACCCATGGGCAGTTGCCTTATGGGAGACCGGGAGAATGGGGCCAACTGACCTCACGGGAAAGTCTGGTACGAAAAAATACGTCGGATTTTCCTTTGATACAAAAAGCACGATCATTACGCCATTCAATCTCCCGGTCCCGCTCAAGGCGACTATCAAGATTCTCTAAGCACAGCCGGTTGAGCTCGATGGCCACGGTGGATGAAACGGTCATTCACCAGCCGATTAGCCCTCCTCGCATCTCGAGAGAAGATGTCCCTCTTTCTGCTGTTGAAGGGGTGCTTGAGTTGCCAGCAGAGCGAACGCCTCGACATACACCAGAGATGAATCAGGATAATGCCGGTTTCCATTTGGGTATGCGGCCAGTATCCCCAGGCTGGCCTTTTCCCAGCCGAAAGGAACGATCCGGCCTATTCTCAGTGTTGGACGGCCGCAACTCTCAAGACATGTTCGATCCGCCGCGGAAGATATTTGAGGAGTCACCACAGCGGATTCGAGGTAACAGCATCTGCAGTGCATCTGCAGGTATTGTACCCGATGACCCAATTCCTCCACCTCCGCCACCGGCCGCATATCCTGTGGATAGAATGAGTTACGCTAGGAATGATTCAGTGATGCGTTTGTCTTCTATGAGCCTCGATACCACAAACAGCTCGATTCTCGACGATGGTAGGAACGGCCTACACTCTGCAGACACAGAGCTGACCTCGCCCATCTTCCCATCTGGTGGCACTTCTGTGCCGTTCAGTGCTAGTGACGTTGGTAAGAAGGATGGGCGGCGAAGCTTCATTGCTGCCAACACCAACACTGCCATGCCACCCCTGCAGAATTTCCCGGCCCGCTCTTCCTCAACTGCTGAGGCTCGAAGGAAGTCCTCTTTGGATTGGATGGCACCTCGGCGCAGCATGACCACGACCTCCCGAAACCCTAGCACCTCAAGTCATCGTTTGAGTGGCCCTCCATGCCGAAGCGATTCCGTGTCATCCAATGCACCTACCAGAAATGCATCATTCCGGAGTGGGACTCCCGGGTCACTGAAGGGTTTCCAAATGATCAATCCTATCAACTGGAGGTCATCTGCGTCACAAAGCGCCTACGTTCCTCACTTCAGCCAGTTCCAGCAACCAACGGTCTACGAGGACGGGGAGCAGAATGATCCTTTCTATGGTGGCTCTCCCCAATCGAATGGCACCCTGTTCTCCATTGGATCCCCAGGTCAGACGGCGACCTCAGCGATGCCTCCGAGCCCGATGCAACGCTCTAGTCTGTCGCAGCGTGGTCCCATGGCTTCAGCTTTGAAGAGTGCCAAGTCGCAGCGCAAAGGTCATAGACGCCAGAACTGCGTGCGCATCTCGATTCACCCTACCATGACATTCGCTGGTCCTACCTTCTCCCCGACGGTGGAGGAAGAGCCTGAGGATATCGATCAGATGGAAGAGGTGGATTTGCGCGAAAGCAACATCAATGGAAACGCATTGCCTGTCCTGCCAGTCAACACATCGTCACCGATTCCTCTCTCCAAAAGAAGCAGCAGACGCAACAAGGCCCAACCGAGCATCCTGGGTCCTCTTGCAGAGGAGCCGCAATCTCAAATTAATAAGACCCCCTCAAAGAAAAGAAGGGAAGGTCCCAGTGATGCCTCGGTCCAGAACCCTCTCGCAAACAAGAACCGTGAGCTGCCTGGGCTTGTTACCTCTCTTCCTCCAGTCGCCGATGGCGCCCTTACCCGTACGCCCTCCCCGTCAAGAGCCACGCCCCTCTGGGAGCTCCCTGGGGTCCCATTACCATCATACGAGAACACCCCTGATACAGGAAGCCCTCGTCGCTCAGGCGTCAAGGGCCCGCGTAGCCAACCCCAGACGCCTCGATCTACACGAAGCAACCCAGCACGTTCTCCTCCCAAGGATCCATTCGTCGGGCCTGGCTTGACCGGTGGTCTGCCTCTTGTCACCGGTACTCAAGGCAGTGATTGGCGTAAATCAACAGACTCTTTACACCGTACTGCTATCGACGCCGGCGATGGCTCATTTCAACGCAACCGTGGCTCTCAAGGCTCCTTGGTGAGTGGCCTTGGCCCGCTGCCTGCATCCCCAATGTACGGCATCAAGACCAACAAGGCCAATTCAACGGTGCGGGATCGCGTAACCATTTGGGAAGATGCCAACCGCGGAGGCTCACCTCCCAAGTCCTCGGCTGCACATCTCGCTGGAAAACACCCCTTTTCCGATAATGCTTCACCAACACATGCAAAAAGCAGCACCCCTCGATCCCTTTCCAAAAACAATTCTCCCGCCCGATTGAACGGACAGCAGATTGCTCCCACCCCAGCTTCTGCGCGACGAGGCATGACCACACCAATTGGTAAGGGTATTGGCTTAGGAGTTGTGGCCGCCACTCCGGTCAGTTTGTACGATGGTGACGGTTTCTTCAGAGAGTAATGTTTTGCTGGCGGGTTTTTCTTTGCATGTTTTTGCTTTCAAAAAAGCATTATACCTTCTTTCGCCTGGAGCCTTTTTATCTTTTTTTTTTCTTCTTTTCTCTGCCCCCTTTTTTCACGTGTGAATTGTCATTATTCGATAACCACCGTATAGGTAGTCGTAATTAGAAACCAAGTTCTATTTTGATTCTGACCTCGTCGTATCATAGCATGTTCATGACTATCCTGATTTTGTAGTTATTCTTCGCCTCTGCACATATAGAAGAACAGAAAGTGTAAACGGTATACCATGACTATTCGGTCCTCCGCCACTTAGTCTCATCACTCTCGCTCTCCTCGTCATTTTCATCCCCATTCTCCCTCTCCCTCACAGTCCCAGCACCAGGACCAAGCGGGAAAGCAGGTGGCTCACCCTGCGCAATCCAATTCCCATCCTCATCAAAGAACTCATGCATATTGTCCGCAGTAATCCAGCCCGAGCTACCCTCAACAGGCGGCGGCAGGTCCCCGTTACTCGAGTCCAGCGCATCCCGTCCAAGCTGGAACAAAGCCTGCCCATGTTCCTCTGTTGAGAGGAACTTGGACTCGTCGTCGTCTTCATCGCCGGGCTCCACAGGATCAGGGTGCAGGTTCGAGCATGCCGACACAGCATTGTACAGCATCTGCGTAGGCGTCTCCTCAGGCTCCTCGTCCGTCGTGCTCTCTGCGGCGGGCGGCACGATAGTCAGCGTGATGCACTGCTCCTCGTCATCTTCGGCGGGTGCGGACGGTGTCGCGATCTGCATGTACAGTCCTTGGACTTCGGCGTCGGTGCCTGGTACGCGCAGGCGCTGGATGGCATGCAGGGAGATAGAGGGGTAAGGAATCGAGACACCAGCGGAGGCAGAGGAAGAATAGAGGAGGAATTTACTAATAGAAGAACGGTTAGCTTCGTACCTTCGGCGGGGTTTTAGAGCACTCACTCGGAAGTCACCCATGTGTCGACATCTTCAATTGCGACCTCTTTCTCCTCGTCGTCTGCAGATCCGTTCGCAGCATTCGCCCCATGCAGCGCATTCAGAGCGGGGTTGGCGACAAGATCGCGCTCGAGAATCACGACCTTGCAGCGCTGGCTCTGGTAGTGAAGCACCGCCGGGCCATCGTGGAATGAGCTAGGTGTACGCGACTGGTGCTCTGCGATGGGGACGAAGCTCGATGCTTCTGGGGCGGTCCGTAGCACCTCCATGGTAGTTATTCGGTGAGTTTGTAGGGAGATTGGGTTTGTAGGGCTTTATCAGGGTGATTGGTAGGGTCGTTGGAGATTGTCGCTGAAAAAAGCTGGAGCTCCCGGGCGGCAGCTCTTTTGTCCACCAGAGCTGTCGCCGCCCGCAGGAGCCTCTCGAGGAGCTTTCAGTAGGTACGCGATGGAAATGGATTGAAGCTACATAGCAGGGAATGTAGACGATTATAAGTTAAAACAACGTCTCTGTGTTTAAAATTGCTTCTATAAGTCTGAAAATTAAATCCGTGGACCGATTGCTACCTGCTCACCCAGCCTGGTATATATATCCCTACAAGAGTTCTGACAAGATGTTATCTTTATTACTTTTTCCACAAGTCACATACGCCAAGTTCGATCCATTTATATTAATAATTTGTTCGGTCGGGCCTGTACCTACAAATTCGTCTACGAAGAACCCTATTAACCAAGCGCTGACATCTGATACATGCACATGAAGATGACTCAAATATAGATAAAGCCGGATAATGGTAGTCGCATCTGTTGTAAGAACGGTGTAATTGCTCGGAGCGACAAGGATTGCATTCAATGGATGGGACATAGAACACATGAGTTCAGAGCTACTATCGCAAGAAAATGTTCAAGGTAGCTTGATCTTTTCGTGGAATCTTCCAGTGGGTGGGACTTCCCAGGTGCTACCCATCCTGGAATGTAGGGGGGATGCTATACTGGGCCGCCTGATAAGGATCCTCCGTCGAATGTCACATTCCAGAGAGCCTCATGTGTAGTGTTCCGAGGGATTACCCGCTGGAACTAAGGAGATACTATTCAGTTCATTGGGACCGTGCACGTGTGGGCTTGATATCTGTCATGCACATGTAAGTGCCAGAAGGCAATTTCCAGAGTCGTGACTCAAACCGGGAGGAAGTTGGACCGATTTGCGCCCCTCAGAGAGGATTGTATAATGTTTTGAAAGCAGTCGGAAGGGTTCGCGAGGTAGGCGATCACTAGCTCATTTGACTCCGAGGCCACCAAACGCCCGATCCAGCTCCGCGCCTTCGTCATGAGGGGCCATTGCCGGCATAGTAGAGGAACCTTGATCGGCCGAAGTGCTGTCCAGCAGGCTTTCGGCCCCTCCATGGGATTCTGGGGGGATAGACGTCCGTTTCGGCTGCAGAAGTTTCTCCTCACTGTCCAGCCACCCAGGTGCGACACGTCGCTTTTCCGCCAGATCTCGCTGTCGGATGGATTCCTCCCAGGCTTTGATGGCTCCCTCAGCATCGCTTCTGGTCTTTTTCAGGTGCTGCTCGAGGGATTGACACGCGGCCAGAATCTCGTCCGGGTGTGCTGCATGTTCGCCACTAGAGGAGACGACGTAGCGGGCCTTGCCATCGGGATTACTTGGGTCGACTGTGACGGACGGTGGGAGGGTCGAGGGGACGGACTTGTAGGTGTAGGGTAGAGTGACCGAGGTGGGGAGATTGATAAAGGGCGACACGGTCAGAGGCACCTGTGCCAAGAGTAGATGAGGGCCTAGCGGAGTTAGTGACTTTCAGACACGTAGGTGCCAGGACTTCACTCACGGTAAGAGTCATACATGGCAGAAAGATGAGAGTGTTGACGGAGGGAAGTGACGCAGTTCCGGGCTTGGATCGTTCCCCGCGCGACGATTAGTCTCTTTGCTCCTCCAGCTCCACTTCATCCGCTCCAGCACCAAGTGGGGACTGGAACGTCTGAAGGAGGTAACCCTCGTTGTCATATTGATCCTAGAGCCTAATTCTAGACATCTTCTTGAACGATTGTTTGGAAGGATGGCCAAACAAACCTCTTCCAATATTATCCAAATGTCATCTAGGAGACTTCAGGATCCCGCATCTCATGCACTCTCTATCTATGATCTCAAGTGGTCCTTAGAAATCTCAATAGTTATTCTTGATCTTTCAAACCCTGTGGGTCTTCACGAGTGCAGGATCAGTGACAAAAGCCCCAAACAAAACGAGAATGCACAGAGTGTCAGTCATCCCCGACCATCCAAAGTCGATTCTCGTGAAACCTGCAACAAGTGGACCGATGGACTGTCCGACTGCAATGGCCATAATACAAAACGCGTATTCCATTGCCCATGGGTCAATTGAACACCGCAGTATCCCCTTCCGCGCCTTGCCATGTGACAGGTACAAGGAACATCGTACATCTTGCGACTGCATGTGGCCGTATAAAGGCTGTGCATTGTTTTCTAGTATCTTCTGCTTCAGTCCCACGGGCTATGCGACTGGCCCGGAACAGACCAGCAAGGATCAGCCGCTCTTGAAGCATGTCGAAGGGCTTCTTTTCGATCATGGTTACGCACAGTCCTAATGAGTAGCCGAAGCAATGCTACGACGTCTTATGAATTGCAGCTTCCAAATAGCCATCCGTTTGACCTGGCTACATCACAGGTCACAATCAAACAGATTCTTCAGGGGCTTGATCCATTCTTGTATGGAGATGCAGTCTTACTCTCCTACTCCCTAGCCATCGTAAAGAGTTCGTTCCAGTTAACTGCCTCAATGCCGCTGGTCTGCACATCGCATCTTCTGCGAAATCTTTAGGGCAGCCTTATCAAATGGTTCCCCAAGCCCAGTCTCTCTCAATCGATATGAATGACGCAATGGACCTGGGGGATCTCTGTTAAACACTTCCCTCACAGGACCACCATACCAGGACTGGACTGATATCTTGTCAAAAGACTCTTCTTCGAGACTACAACCCCTTCACCCAATGCTCGCTGAAAGGGATTACAAGAGATTGACTCGGTGGGAGCTCTACGAAACTGTGTCATTTTATGACACCGCCAACACTGCTCGTACATTGCAAAGTCTACAGGGAGGTCTTGACTTCCCCGTCTTTGATCGTGGATTGATGTTGGGATATTATACATATCTTCTTGGCTTTTAGGTCTATACGACAATTACTTTGGCTTGGTTTTAATGGTATAGTACTTGCAATGTTATCGGACTCTAATCGTTGAAAGCCTCTCACCTACTGCCTAAAGATAACTATCAGGGACATGATATATTCTTTGCGAAACCCATTTGATCGCTGCCTCCGGCTGAACAAGCCAGAGCGTGTTATTGCTTTGAAGGAGACTTTTGAAAGGGCGGGACTAGGGAATGCGGTTCAATATGGGATTGAAGGACGAATGCCTAGAATGTGGTTGTGCAGGTAATTGTGAGTGGGGTGGGGGTCATGCAAACCGGGAGCAATTGGAAGCCATCACGTCGCAATCCGATGCTAGAATTCTTGCTTAGTTACTGAATTCTGAGTTATTTCCAATGCCCACGCTATTTTTTTCCACCAAATCTAAAGAAGACTGTTGTCAGTACATGATTAGATTGCGTCTACACCTCTGACAATGTAGTGTGCCGATTACAACCTCAAGTAACAGTCAATTCATTAAACACAATAAAAATTTTCAAACCCTCATATGTACTTACTACCGGTTTCAATTGTGGATCTACGAATATGCTATCCAAGGTTCGTTGGTGCATGTTTAGGCAAATCGGGCCTGAGCGCCCGTACGTCAACGATATGGCTAGAAAATTAAAACCACCATAATCTCTTGTGGCCTGGTAGGCTAGTGGTAGACTTCCACCTTTGGGTTCGGAAATATCCACAGGTGTGGTGGAGACCCGCGTTCGATTCGCGGCCAGGCCCCATCTTTTTGGCAGCATTTTTTAATGCCAAAGAAAGTCTATTATATCGCACCTATTGAGCTGAACATTTTCTTTAATATTCTTCACGATTAGTCTTGGGCATTCAGAACGTACTTTTGCCCCAAGGACCAGATATGGGTTTGGTTTGAAATGATTTGAGTATGTACAAAACAACTCACGAAATCTTTCTTGTAGTCTATTGACACTCTTTTCCGGATAGTCACCCATCCAAGCCACAGGTAAGAAGCAACCTTTCTCCCAATATAAGCCAAATGCGTTCGAGAATGGAAGTGATTATATCCAGTCATTTGTAGATCGTTTCAAGGCCCACCAGAGACAGCAGCCGAAGTTCCCGCAACGGCGCCGGTGTTGGAATTTGCCATGCGCCGGCGCCTGTTGTCCTTATTCATGTACTTTTCGTATTCTTTTTCGTACCGTTCATAGTCTCGAATGTATTTGTCATTCTTGTTCCCGTATTTTTCTCGGCGTGGAGGTTGTGGCTTAACGTAAAATCCAAAACACATCTTCAAAAGAGGGTAATAAGCGATTGTTGTTGTTGTTGTTGCTGTTTTGAAGCGGATAACCAGGGCTTGATAAAACTCTTTGAGACTGGAACAAGGGGCGATCTTCTTCGAGTTTGGAATCTTGAGTTATTTTATATACTTCTCTCCCAGTCTAAAAAGGATCTGGAGAAACAGGTTCCGATCAGCATAGCCATCTGTTTGTCCTTGGCCTTCGTCATATAGATTTCATGATTGGGGGCCGAAATGTTCGGGCGCATTCATAGCCCCGTGGGGTTGGGGCCAAGTCTCACCAAACATGGAAAGAAATTTGACGATCATCTCTCATTTGTATCAATCTGGATTGGTATTTACACTCAATCAAGCTCTTATACAAATATATCTTTCTCGTTTCTTTCTCTTGGATTCCCTGTGACTACTTTGGGATGACTACTTGCGCTTATAGCAAACATGCTCGTCGCAGGCCTCAGTATTACAGTCCCTGAAAACGTGGCCTACCTTGTCTAACCTTAGCATTTAGTCTAAAATGTGGAATATAGAAATTGACATGATCAAAAATCACGATCATAACACTTCTGACCCTAGGTCAACCTTCAAGGATCGGCGTCTTCTGTGTCTACTCCTAGCCCTTCTAGCAATGCATAATCTTAGAAAGGAAATTCACTATGAAATTAGCAAAAATTGGTTAGATCCAGTTCTAAGCTTGTGCGAGAAGATAAGGAGGTTGTTAGCATCGCCGACCCATTTCGTGGGGAGGGCGTTCAATGAACTCTACTTAACAATTGGCTTAGAGCGGCTTTGGTTCGAAAAAAATTCAGCTAGAACTATGCCAGCCACGAGAAGCTATCTAGGCGCCAATCTGCTTTTGTTCTTTCTCGAAGGTTAATTCCGGGCATGTGCCTCCATCCTTCTTGGTGTCGAGGGTATTCTAGGGTCACTATCGTACTTTCTGTTTAGTCTAGACCCAAATGATTTGTTGACTAGTCATGCATCAATAATACTTTATTCAAGGGGTAATCAACTGGTTTATGTTTGTTAGCTCAGCCGTGCGACGTCAAAGCCATCCGATTCACTCGAGAATAGCACATCCTCATGGCCTTGGAGGATGAACCCAAAATCAAGCTCTCTGGAAGAGCTTCGCTTAGTTTTTCGGAAGACCTTCAAGGCTCAGAGGATCACCCTTTGAATTTCAGGGTTCAAGCGAAAAATCATATGTAAAGTTTATTCTGATGTACGAGTCAAAGTATGCGAGACTTATGCTTTAGGAGACTTTGTGGAGTCTCGCCGGGTGACATCCCTCTCCAGCTGGTCTTAGATTTTTTACATGCATAGGGGGTAATTGAACAGGTGGCTCCACCTTTCTACCACCTCCGGCTGTCAGCCGATACAAGCGAAAGTCCAAGCCATTTTAGTTGGCGCATGGATTTTTTTATCTCTTTCGGATACTTCTGGGAGCGTGATTGTAGTGGGATCTCTTGCAAATACTGGATGGTTGTTAAAAAGCATCGAAATTTAGACAAGGATTACTCTCTGTACAATATTCGCCGACTTTGATTATAATCTTTCTTGGCTTTCTATGCTCGTACCTGCGAAGGGTGCCTTGGCCCCTGCGTTCACGCATATCATGCAATCCTCCAGACATATTTAGCCCCTAATAGTGACATTGCAGCCCGAGTTCGATCTCCACTGGGCCGTTGATCACCGCAAAAACTCAGCATATATTATGTACTTATATAATCAAGGCCCGGCAAATAGAGCCCAGGCACAATGTTTATGGCCTTGGGAGTATGCAAACAGGTATTCAAGGCAAGTGAGTAATGCTCTCTGCATCCCAGGCCACATCCAAACTGCTGTGTTGCAGATTGACCCCGTAGAGCGTTTTCGGCTTGTACCACCGACCAGCAGGCTCGGAATCAGGCAGTCCGATGTTTAGTTCTGACAGGGGGAGATTCAGTAAGTCAGATATGACATGTTGATGCAGTTGCCCCCACCGCTGGTTGCTGCAGATCATTGAACCTGCATCATTGGGTCCTAGCACCGATCGGATTTAGCTTCGAATGAGTAGAAAGTGCATTTGACAGCTGAGACAAGAGTCAGGGCCCAGGAAAAAAGTTTTGGATAGATGGCATAGATTGCTTATCCGAACCCCAGGGTTTCCACTGTTCGGGGTTGGAAATTGGTGGAGACTCTGTGGCTGATCCCTGTTTCTGCCTGAGGCCCGCACTGGGTGGGAGGCTGATGTCCAACAGTGCTTGTGTGACATCTTACATCTTGGGGATTGAAGACCGAAGAAGACAGGATCGATCTACGATCGCAAAGGGTGCAGGATCACGACCGGAATTACGACCGAGGGTTGTGCATCGTTGAAAGTACAGTGGAGCGGCTGAGAGAGGCCCAGCCCGCTTATCCAACTTGTTTCTCTTTTTCCAACTTCGCCATCACCACACGCGATCTTTTGCCAACTCCCACTCTCAACTTCCTAGTTATTCAACTCACAGGGGAAGAAATATTCATCTGATCTCCCTCTCTGTGGGACGCCTCCCTTCCCGCTCTGAACTCACCCCGCCACACACCTCCGCGCCGTGAATCGCCCCCCTCCTCCCCTCCGGCCCCTTGCTCCGATCTTCGACACTCCAGAAATCTATATCCATTCATCGGCAAGATGGATCGAGCTATCGCGCGCGCGGTGACTGAGAAGAAGCCTGTCCCCGAGATCGACTTCTCGTTGCACACCATGGAAGATGGCAGCCAGGTGTCGACAATGGAACGTGTCGTTAAAGGTAACGATCAATCGAAGTCGCCATCATCTTTTTGCGATCAGATCGCTGACTTGTCTGTGAACTATCAGAGGTGCAAGCGCCGGCTCTGAGCACTCCGCCCGATGACATGTTTTGGTCTCCCGAAGACCCCTCCAAGCCGAACCTGCAGTACCTCAAGCAGCACCTGTATCGTGAAGGTCGTCTGACCGAAGAACAAGCTCTATGGATTATCCACGCCGGTACCGAGGTCTTGCGCCAGGAGCCCAATTTGCTCGAAATGGATGCCCCTATTACGGTTTGCGGTGATGTCCATGGTCAATACTATGACTTAATGAAGCTGTTCGAAGTTGGTGGCGACCCTTCGGAGACACGGTACTTGTTCTTGGGCGACTACGTCGACCGTGGGTATTTCAGTATCGAGGTGCGTATTCTCATGGTCCGATTGGATATGCGGGTCTGACAGTTCTCCAGTGTGTTCTTTACCTTTGGGCGTTGAAGATCTGGTATCCCGATTCGCTCTGGCTGCTGCGTGGTAACCATGAGTGTCGCCACCTGACAGATTACTTCACCTTCAAGCTCGAGTGCAAGCACAAGTATAGCGAACGGATCTACGAGGCCTGCATCGAATCCTTCTGTTCTCTGCCGCTGGCGGCGGTCATGAACAAGCAGTTCCTGTGTATCCACGGCGGTCTCAGCCCGGAGCTACACACTCTCGAGGATATTAAGGCCGTATGTACATTCCAGCCATCAACTCGATTTGTCGCTAACAACAGTAGATTGATCGTTTCCGCGAACCCCCGACTCATGGTCTGATGTGTGATATTCTCTGGGCCGATCCTCTGGAGGAATTCGGACAGGAAAAGACTGGCGATTTCTTCATCCACAACAGCGTTCGTGGTTGTTCGTACTTCTTCTCTTACCCGGCCGCATGCGCTTTCCTCGAGAAGAACAACCTCCTTTCTATCATTCGAGCACACGAGGCCCAGGACGCCGGGTACCGTATGTACAGAAAAACTCGCACAACCGGATTCCCCAGTGTCATGACCATTTTCAGCGCTCCCAACTATCTCGATGTGTATAACAACAAGGCCGCTGTCCTCAAGTACGAGAACAACGTCATGAACATTCGACAGTTCAACTGCACCCCGCACCCCTACTGGCTGCCAAACTTCATGGATGTCTTCACCTGGTCCCTGCCTTTCGTTGGTGAGAAGATCACTGATATGCTGATCGCCATTCTCAACACCTGCTCGAAGGAGGAATTGGAGGAGGAAGAGGAGGACACTCCTACCTCTGCTTCTGTGGATACTGCTTCTCCTTCCATGCAGTCAGAGGCCTCGGAAGCCAGCGAGGTCAGGCGCCGGGCCATCAGGAACAAAATTCTTGCCATCGGTCGTCTTTCGCGTGTGTTCCAGGTGCTGCGTGAACAGTCTGAGAGCGTTACTGAATTGAAGACGGCGGCTGGCGGTCGTCTTCCTCCCGGTACTCTCATGCTGGGTGCCGAGGGTATCAAGCAAGCTATTAACAACTTCGAGGATGCCCGTAAGGTTGATATCCAGAACGAGCGCCTACCTCCTACTCATGAGGAGGTCATCGAACGAAGCGAGGAAGCTCGCCGTCAAGCCTTGGCGCGCGCCGAGCAGGAGGCTGCCAACGATGCTGGACTGGCCACCGTCGCCAGGAGAATCAGCATGTAAGTGATATCCCGTCAATGATGAATAATGTATATTAACCCCGATATAGGTCTGCCGGCTCGGGTCGCAATCGTCGCCAGCGTGACCCACCTTCCAGAGAGGCCTAGAAAGGCCATGGGTTTTGGCTGAGCTGATATTATGACATGATCTATGCATTTCCTCTTCCTGCCCTCCAGCGCACACGCTTTTGCCACGACACGATCGACACGATACCCTTCCTATCAGCTTGATCCCATCATTTGTCTGGCCATACAACTGGATCTACAATAATTGCAGTCAAAATGGATGGCTCGCGTTCAATTTGTTGGTATTTTAGGATCGATGGATCCAGGGGCTCAGTAGATCTACAAGTGTAGCTTGACATGATAAACGATGGTTTTTTCAAGGCGAGAAAAAAAGGAAATCATGCAATGATGGCCTTCAATTGATCGTTCAAATTCCAAATTTCAAATTCTATTGCAATTCCTGTAGAAACAAATCTGTAAATGCAAAGGTGGAGCCGCCAAGCCCGATGTCCGTTCCTCACTTTCCAAGGTTCCGACTTCGAGTCCCTCGTTCCCATCTCCGACTCGTCCCCAACCCTCGCTTCATCGTGTCTCAATGCCCTCCAAACTGCGCAGTGCGCTCCCACGGAGCCTGTCGCGCCCGCTGGACAGCGCGGGTGTCTTCTACTGTCCATCCTGTTCCACCTGGAGACGAGAGCTCACGACGCGTGCCGGCTCCAGTACCACCACCAGCCTTGACAAAATCAACTCGGCGCGTCGAGCGGGTCGCCTTTTGGAGTCGCCTACTACTATCACGGCTCGCCCTTTCACCACATCGTCGGTCATAACTGCGGGAAAGGCGATCCCGCCGCGATTCAAGGAGCTGCACGATGCTCTGAGTAGAGTGCAGGATGCGGCGATTCAGGAAGTCAGTATCAGTCGGTTACAGCTGGCTTTGAGGGGATTAGAGTCCGAGGCACCTCTTATTCGAATTGCTGGTGAGTTACGTTCTGCGCAATCGCTGCGCGGTGGCTGTCGCGATATTTCAGTCTTGAAAAATAGGCGCTGACGTCGGTTTTTAGTTCTCGGACTTGACAATGCCGACTCTGCGCGCAAATTGGTTCGATTGCTTCTCGCCGATCCTCTTAGCCAGCGCGAGAGCTGGGAGGATATTCTCGATGGCTACGATGCGGACTCCTCGCGGGGTCTACTCATTCGGTACGGATACATTCTGGAAAAAAAGGCCATGACTGATATTAACGGTTCTTTCATCTGATAGATACGGCGAGGTCTCTGAATCTATACCGAACGATCTTCTTCCAACACTCGCCGTCCGGTCGCCAGTCTTAAAGAAGGGCAACATCGAGATTCTCATCGGCAACATTGGCTCTGAAGCGGCCACGACCAGTACCACCCTTACCGCCGATACCTTCCTCGTTCCCAATGTTACTATCCCAACGTCACACTCGGGTCGGCAAAATATGGTCCGATTCCCCGTGCATAGAAGCATCGTATGCGGCCACGGAGTGAATGGATTGTTGGCATTCAGCAGCTTAGTGGGCCGAACAGACTTAAAGAATGAAGTTGCCTCAGTGCGCGGTGCAATCGAGCTCGCCGCAGTGAACCAGACACGTGAGGGTGATCGTCTTTCGTTCGTGGATATCGACCGCGCGAGCAGTGCCCTGGATAAGATCCGTGAGTCTGTACAAAACGCCACCGAATATGAGCGTGGGTGGAATGCGAGTGGTGTCCAACCCGTGGTCGACTGGCTCGTGACCTCTTCCCAAGCTGCCAGTGGAGAAGCCTTGAACCCTGCTCTAGTCCCGTTGATTGAATCGTTGCTCAATGCGGCCGACGAAGGTGTCTCGGCTCGGGACGCCCAAACTCTACAGGAACAGAGCGTCGGAGCTTCCCCTGAGGAAGTACGGTCCGAGCTTGAGCGTGGGGTTGTCTCCTGGGCAGAGAAGGGGCACTCAGAGCTCCGCAGCTCTCTCGAGGCAGGCTTTGCTAGTCCGCGCTGGCGAGGTCTGGCATGGTGGAAGCTTTTCTGGCGAGTTGATGATGTCGGCATGATCACATCTGAGATCTTGGAGAAGCAATTTCTTCGCCGCGCTGAGCGCGAGGTTATCTACAATTCGGGCAAATACCAGCAGGCGGGCCTGCTGGAGGAGCCAATTACTTCTCCCGAACCCACCACAGACTCAACCCTCAACAAGTCTGCTCCTCCCTGGCCAACCTTGATCCCCGATATTAGGGCCAAGCTACTCAACACTACCGTGCCCTCCCTGCAGGCCCTTGCCCAGAGCCTAGTGCTCTTCAGTGTCTCTACCACTACCTTGACCTCTGCCCTCTCTGTCCTTACATACCTCTCCGTTCCCTCAGCTTCAGCCTACGAATCGGCTACCCTTGGTGCACTCGGTCTGATCTACTCTTTGCGTCGTCAGCAGAAGAAGTGGGACAGTGCCCGTGGATTCTGGGAGGACGAGGTCCGCGAAGAAGGCCGCACATCCCTTCTCGAGACGGAAGCACTGCTGCGTCAGATTGTCCGTGAGGGTGGTAAGAGCGTCAGTGAAGTGTCCGACCACAGTGCACGAGAAGCAGTCGTCCGCGCACGGAAGGCCTTGGAAGCTGTCCGCTCGTGATGTCCCCCTCTATGACCTACTGTACATGTACCATGATTTAGAATAAATGTCGCTTAGCTGTACAATCAACTCTGCTATATTATCAAGATGATACAAGATGAAACTCAGCAATTTCGAAACGGAGAACAAGCTTTCCTTCTCCACCTTTGCTGTTTCAGTCCTGTCGGAGTCATCTTGACCAGTGACGAATCGCGAGAACCCCCGCAAGAGAGACACATTGCTTGGGCATCTCGCTGGGGTTAGTGCGCGCCAGCAATCTAAAACATTCGCGGTATGGAATCCCTCGAGTATACGCAATGCTTGACATGTGTAAGGGCCTGAAGTGACCCGTTGACTTTTCTAGGGTTGTTATGGCGCTATATACTTCAGCCCGGTATGCCTCCAATGGCATCGTACAGTGATCGTCTCACAACCCACGATATACATCAAGCCTCAACCAGAGCGAAAATCTCCAACTTGCTATCATTTCTCGAAGCGGGATTCGATTGCAGGATTCAATATCGCACCAAGGCCCCCCTGACTAGTGGATTGTTTCATGATGCGCCCGACGGCCCAATCCGCGGTCCCAGCGTGGGGGCACACGAGACGACTAAGTCCCTAGTCCAGGAACCAGGAACAACATGTTCGATTCAACGTCGCAAATTGCAGAGCAAACGGTGGGCTTGTCACTATCACTCCCAAGCACTGGCCATGTTCCGTTACAGAATTTGCTAGTGCCGCCCGCACACGAGCTCCTATTGCACGTTTCCCGGCTGGAAACACCGATCCGCCCGTCTTCAAAGTGGGCTTTTCATATCCCGTTTTGTTTCGCGGGTGAACCCGTCGTACACGATGTGAGTCGGGTCCCCGTGCCACTGCCTCCATCGGAGGGGCAGAGGGGCTTAATATCAGGTTATCCAGGGATTGGCGGAGTCATCTAATGTCGAAAGGACCAAGCGACTAAAGGGGGAGGGGGGCGGGTTTCCTATCTTTGGGGGCTCTGGGGATGAAGTACTTGATCACTTGATTCCCTTGTTCTGCCTTTGGCCCTTGTCTCTTTGGTGTGTCGACTTGGCCTTTCGGTTTCCCGTCCCTTCCCTTCCAGCCCTATCCCAGGGCAAGGCATACACTCTTTCACCCTGCACTTCGTCTCTCCTTTTATTCGTTTCTCTACTCCTTTTGATCAATACTGAGCCATTGTCATTGCACTGACAATCATCGTACGTAAGATTTATCCTTTCCAAGTTGGATGGAATTGATGCTGATGATCATCTATAGATACCTTACGATAGCTTCAACTAAGTCACCGCGGGGCCGTGTTTATTTGTTGACGTCAGAGAGAACGCGGTTAGAAACTAAACGGTAAGTTGCATGCCTGGTCGGCTGTCTTTTGCGATCCTCCCCCTCCACTGGCTACTTTGACGCCTTTTGCAAGGGTGACAAGCCGCAAGCAAGGGGACCATTCTTCTCTCCGAAAGGAGTCTTCCGCTACGATCCCCCAGGTTCTCGAATGGGATCTCCTCCTTTCTTCAATGAAAAGAATGATTGGGCATTTGGAATCTGATCTGCAACCCCATGGGTTCAGCGCGCTGAAGGCTTCCTGTTCAAAAACATTCGTTACGCCACAGATCCACTGATGTCTTTCTAGCCTCGTCAAATCCGCCATATACACGCCCAGCCTAGTTCAACTGTGCTCGCTGCGCCAGTCCAATTGATTCGGTGCTCCTGGAGAGTCACTGCCATTCGTTCTTAAAACATATCATTCGTTCATACCAAAGCGCGTCGACGCACCTTATACCATCGCAATATGCAGGACATTCGCCTTACGGCCGTCTTGGGCGCCTGCCTCACCTTATTTCCCGCCGTTACGAATGCCTTCTGGCGTCTCCCCTGCCGTGGGCGAACTGGTGTCGCTCGTTTGGACCCCATTGTCGATCCGGGAGCGATCTCAGGACACGTTCATGCAGTCCATGGAGCTAAAAGTGAGCTCACCTTAGCCCCGTTCCAAGAGCTAGATCTAACTGATATGATACAGACTTCGGCATGAGCTCTGATATGGATACTCTGCTCGAGTCGACGTGCACCTCTTGCGCTGTGGAGCAGGACATGTCCGCTTACTGGACCCCTCCTCTTTACTTTATGCACACCAATGGCAGCGCCCAACTGGTTCCAGAGGTTGGAGGCATGCTTGCGTAAGTTCAATCTCTTGATCAAGGTACAGTGACTCGTGCTTACATATTTGATGATAGTTACTATCTCCTCTACGGAGAAAATGTTACGGCCTTCCCAAATAATTTCCGGATGCTAGCAGGCGACCCCTATCAACGCAACTTCACCTGGCCGATTCCTGACCCGCCGAAATCCTCATGGTCTGGTGCCCAAGATTCTCAGAAGGCTCTGCGCCAAAAGGCCATTGGATTCAACTGCCTGAACTACGAAGCGGCTGCTGAAGCCTCCCTCTATCGCCATTTCTTGCCGAACAAAACATACCTCGATGAACACTGCACGGATGGACTCCGCCTCGAGCTGATGTTCCCCTCCTGCTGGAACGGCAAGGATGTTGATTCTTCAGACCATAAATCTCACATGGCGTACCCCTCTCTTGTGATGGATGGAACCTGCCCCGAGGGATACGAGACTCGCGTGGTCTCGCTTTTCTACGAGACTATCTGGAACACGTACGCCTTCAAGGACGTGGATGGCTACTTTGCGCTCTCAAACGGTGACCCGACTGGCTTCGGGTACCATGGCGATTTCATGTTCGGCTGGGAAGATGGTATCCTGCAGCAGGCCGTTGACACTTGCACAAGTGAGACGGGCCTTGTTGGCGATTGCGAAATCTTCAATCTTCAGTCTGAGACAAAACAGAGAGACTGTTTCTTCGATGTGCCGAAAGCGCTGAAGGATGAAAATGTCCATATGTATGCGAATGGATTGCCTGGTGATATACCGATCGCATGGGGCCCTGCATACGCCCCGATGTCTACGGCGTCGTCTTCGTCTTCGTCGTCGTCTTCGTCATTGTCATCATCGGCGTCGTCTTCAAGCACTACATCTGTGGAGTCTGGCACTGACGTTCCGCCCATCTCCATCTCTCTACCCACCATCTCTCTACCCACAATCTCTGTCAGTATCCCTGACATGAATATCGAATTCTACGCCACACAAGAAGCCGCTACTACCATAGTTTCTACCAGCAGCTCGACTCCCACTCCTACTCCGACCCCCACCACCTCCGTGGAACTAGAATCCATGACCGAGGAGATTGTCTATCTGGAACAGGACGTGGTCGTCTTGCTTGACGAAAACGGCTCGCCTTATGCCACTACTACTGGTGTTCAGCGGACGCTCTCGTCTTCGATTACGACAATTACGGCGACATCCACAGTGGTATCATACGTTGAGCGAGATAACGTGCCCGAAGAACCTGAAATACCGGAGCACATTGCCGAGCACGCTCGGCGACACGTCCACCACCATGGCCACATGCACAAGAGGTTCTAAGATAACATGATCGAAGCTTTGTCTGGAAATAGGCCACGCTGAGCGTGTCTTGCCTATTGTCAATATCCCCAAAGTCCAGACCTTCTGCAGTGTCATCATCTGTCTTGGCTCATTGCGCTGAGTTTTCATTCATGTACATGTTTATCTCGGTTGTTTCAGGCAGTCCATCTGGAATGGAAAATTGATCATAATGTCATTGTAAGAAAGATTCCAACTTGTGTTGGCTGTGAGCAATATGGTTGCTTTGATGTCTGATCCAGCTAAAATGTATCTGTTCCTGTGTAATATCTGGGGTCTTTCGGCATACTCTCCGAGGATCGGCTAGATATAAGTAGATGTGGGTTGAACCACAGGCGATTGTCTTAAGCAACGTGATGCGAAGGCCAGGTTCATCTTCTTAAAATACATTCAGTAGCTATTTCACGTCAGATCGATCAACACAGTGTCTCGGATAGGTATAAATTGGCGTGGCTGAGGCATTTGAATTGACGTTGTGCTACCAGAAAACGAGAGTGACGAGACACAAGCCGGTCTCGAGTATGCAGTGCAAGAGCTCGACCTGATGACAAGGCTCACCACATTTCGAACTTGTATCTTGCGACTTGGAAGAGCTGTTACCTAGAAGGTCGATTACTTTCTACCGGGGTGTTCAACAGCAAACCAGAACGGACAGTGTCGCAACGTGTCGACATGGCTTTTATTCCAGTCACACACGCGGTTGTGATGATTTACGACGAACTAATTTGGTCCAATTGTCTGACACGCGGACCTACTTATCAATCAAAATGTCACTTCGTGAGCTCTGGCTCCTGCAGGCGGCACCGGGCCTTGTTCACTCTGCATCTACGTTATTGACCTTCAACCTGGATTTACCTAGTTGGGCATTGAGAGCTTGCTATTTTGAGAGACAGCTATCACGGCATGGAGATTCACATCCCAGCACGAGGCAAAGTGTTACATGCATGTAGCCAGGATATGATGGTGTCGTCTTAACTGCGTCCCAGAACTATAATCTCATGCAAGGCTACAGCTACGATGAGCTCTACGAGACATTGCGTTGGATCAAGGTGGGAAGATCAAGTCAAGGTGCAATATATTATAAGCTGGGATGCCGGAATAGCATAAAAGACAAAGTGATTGTCGATAGATGCATACGATTTCCGCATCAGCAGCCACCAAGTATTCGCTTTAAGTCACTAGACAATTGTTTGTTTCCACAAGCCATCCTCAACTTGCATGATGGGCTTTCATTGTATTAATGTTGTGTCTCTCGCCTTGTTTGTGCTGGCTATGGCTTTTCCTCGGGAGACAGCTGTCAGGGGTCAATTAGACCTGGCGCATGCTACCACCACGGCTTCTCCCCCAGCCGTCACCGAAGACGCCACTCTCCGCTGTGCGCATGGGTCGTCCATCTTGTACACGACTGACTGTACAATGGGTACCCCTGTGTCATACTGCTGGAAGCCCGCGCGCCCAATCATATGCCGCACAAACGAGTTCCCATCAGTATGGCATCCAGACCACTGCAATGAGGAACAAACCTGTTTCCCAATCAGTGCAGCATGGATCACAACCGAATGCTCGAACGGCGCTGTCCCGTACAGCACAAAGACTCTGTACGATGGGACCTTGGCTGGAGGGAAATCTACTGTCATAAGCTGTAAGCTGAGATTCTCCCTCATGGAAAAGACTTCAATTAATGCGACTGCAGCGGTATCCTGCGCCTGTGGCTCCAATCAATGGTATAGTATGACTATGCTGGATGGAGGCTCTCAATTCGACACATTCTGCATGCCATATAATTCTTGCCCTCCTGGCATGGCTGCCTCGACCAGCATTAACGCATACTGTGCCTCTGCGACAGATTCTGCAGCGATGTCCGCTTGTTCCGACATCTCTCCAGAGTCTCATTACTGCAACTGCAATGATCCAATGCAGACTCCAGTGTATCCAAAAGAGCCTGGTGCTGCTGCCACTGGCTGTGACTTTTAAGTCATCCTCTTAAACACTTCAAAGACGGAAGTCGAAGAAAGACGAAAGGAAGAGACGAATGGTTGCCATTGCTGCCTGATTTAACTTGAGGTCTTGCTCACTTATTAACAGTCCGATCAAATGGTCGTTTGTTCGCTGGGGCTAGAAACATTATGTTCAATTATCATTGAAGCTTCAAAAAGCGCGACAGATGGAATTCAAAAGCCCCGAGGGAATCCTACTCTATGTAGTCAAATATAAAGGTCTCACGTAGAAAGCTTCACCGAGCAGCATAAGAAGACACTGATCGACAATGCGCCAGCAATTTCCATCCATTTCCAATTAGCCTAAACCCCCATCGGCATCCGAATCGGGGAAACGGGCAGTGTCTCTTGAAAAGGACCCCGTGCGCACCCCGCATCGGCCCGTGTTTTCTCTGGAGTTACTGCGTACATAAGAGTCCGAAGCTCTCGATTTACCCCTCAAATTGCGTGCACATTGTCCTTTTCAATTCATTCTCTCTCACAATTTCAAAAATGGCTGAAGTACTTCCTGAAATGCAGTATCGCTCCCTTGGCCGGACAGGCTTGAAGGTTTCTGTTATCTCGCTCGGTAGCTGGCTTACTTATGGTGGACATGTTGGAAATGGTATGCAAGATGTTCGTAGTCTGGCTTAAGAAAATTCATATTGACGCAAAGCAGAAATTGCATTTGACTGCATGAAAGCCGCATGGGATGCTGGTGTCAACTTCTTCGATACAGCCGAGGTCTACTCGGGTGGTCAGTCGGAGATTGTGCTCGGAGAGGCAATTAAGAAGTTCGGATGGAAGCAGAACGACCTGGTCATTTCTACCAAGGTAAGTTTTATCGTCCTTCTGCAACTGAGCATGAATATTTACCTGGACTAGATCTACTGGGGTAAAGCCAACAGCGCCAACCCTGACAAACCGCTGAACAACAACGGCCTATCTCGCAAGCACATCATCGAGGGTATGAACCTGTCCCTCAAGCGCCTCGACCTCCCCTATGTGGATGTAGTCTACGCACACCGCCCAGACCGCGAGACTCCCATGGAGGAAATCGTGCGCGGTTTCAACTACTTGATCGATAACGGCAAGGCCTTCTACTGGGGTACATCCGAGTGGTCTGCTAGTGAGATCGCCGACGCGTGGCGCATTGCCGATCGTCTGGGCCTCGTCGGTCCTGTTGTCGAGCAGCCGCAGTATAACCTTCTCGTGCGCGAGCGCGTTGAAAAAGAATACCGCTGGTTGTATGAGGCCCACGGTCTGGGCTTGACTGTGTTTTCGCCTCTGAAGGGTGGTGTTCTTACTGGCAAGTACAACGATGCTACCACACCTCCTCCTGGGTCTCGGCTGGCGGAGTCTGAAGATGGTTATGTGAAGAGCTTGCGCAAGACTGTTGGTGACGATGCCTGGGAACGGCAGTTGAAGCAGACTGCTGCGTTGAAGCCTGTTGCGGAGGAGCTGGGTGTTTCTACGGCGCAATTGGCCTTGGCTTGGATTCTGAAGAACCCTAATATCTCTTCTATGATCACTGGTGCTTCACGACCCGAGCAGGTCCGCGACAATGTGCGTGCCTTGGGGCTTGTGGATAAGTTGACTGATGAGATCATGGAGAAGATCGAAAAGGCGGTTGGAAACCAGCCCGCTGAGGAGAAGCTGAGATTCTAGATTTAAAACTGGGTGGCTAGATTGTGATCACATTTGAAGGCAATGCACCAACATTCCAGCGGCTGTCAATCGTCGCTGACATACTGGTCAAATAAGTTGGCGTAGAATTTGCGTCCTACGTCACGGTGGCTGCGAATCTTGGTCCTGAGTTGTGACTCGCCCCATGTATCATATTTCCCACGCAGGAAAGCCGAGTCGATATGAGCTCCTGCATCGACGTTCGAAGACGACGTCTCATCGCCCAAGTAGTTCTCCAAAGTCCCCAGTGCCTCGTCTTTAGTCAAATTACCGCGTATTCCCTGGAAGAACGGAACACTATACCTCTCCAGAGGACCTGAAAGTACACGATGAGTAGTGGCTTTGCAAACACCACGCGTCACCACTTCAAACGCCTGCCCGATGTTCACGACGAAAGTGTCTTCAATGACCGGAACATCGATCCATTCGCCGCTCTTGTTGAGTACTTGTAGGCCCTTCACATGGGGTGGAGATGCTTGCAGGAGAAATGTCCACCAGCCAGACGAATCTTTGTGAGGACCAACACCCTGTCCCGCAGTCACCATTGACGGATTTGGAGGATAGTGTACAAGCTTTAGCCGATGCTGGTCGGACAGAAATGAGAAAAGGACATCCGAAGGCACTAAAAGAGCCTCAGCAACGAGTTTCAGGAACCTTTCCCCTAGTTGTGTGAGCTCATCAATGTAATTTTCAACGATGTCTCGGATTTGTGGATCTTCGGACGGCCACTGCTAAACATCAGTCTATTGCAACTGGTAAAAGGTGGCTGAACGTACCTGATTAGGCCCCTTTAACCTTTCATACAAAGGATGTCCTTCTCTCCAACTATCAGGCAACTCCGTCGCGAACTCAAACTGCTCTCGCTCATCTTCGACTCCAGCTGTCGTTTCAGAGCCAACGTGGCTGTAGCCCAGAAAATGCGGCGATTTACTCAGGGCTGCCTTATCTTTCTGCTTTTCATCAAGTCCAAAAATCCGAGGGAGAAGGTCCTTCATATCTTGTACAGTTTCCCGGGGCACGCCGTGGTTCGACACGTAGAGAAAGCCAATCTGGGTAAGGGCGTTGTGGAGCTGCTCTAGGAGCTGTGGGCGCGTCTTGGATGATTCCGCGATTGAGAGGTCAATGACCGGAATGAGCCGAAAGTCGGATGCCATTGTAGGATTTGTTACAGGGTAATGTAATCCGGTGGCCTCGACATGGGCTCTGATATCGTTAAATTGCCCCTAAGCGGTGTCTGATGGCGTAGCCACAGGGCCTCGGCGCGTCCCCGCACCTGCGGGGTAGACGTAGATGTATGGTCCTACGTATATTTGAATGTGCTTTGCTTTCCTGGATATATAATTTCATCTTCTTTGAATTGCATGAACAGATGTTCATGAGCGTATCTAGACCCACTTTCCATGTCCCCTTGGCGTCCGAGTCCCTTCGCACCCGCCCTCCTGGCAATGTTCGCCAAGATCAGTTATTGATGGCATCAATATACAAGCTTGGTATCGAACTACGTAGACGATATTTGTCTCAGCACTTGACACAATTTGATGTTTCATGTAATTGAGTTGAGACTTACGATGCATTGTTCGAATGGCACGCTCGAATTGAGAATAGCCTCAAATGTAGCACGAGCAATGGTTACTGGAATCCCAAGGTGCACAGCCTGCTGTTCAGCATTCTGCACGACCTCCTCGTTACGAGATGGCACATTCACGGAAGCCCGTGTCGATTTGAAACGGGTAGCCTCGCGTACGTAAGCGGCTCTAAGGAAAGGGTCAATAAAAGACAGCATGGCAGTGCATAAAAAAAGAGGATCCAGGAGAAATAAAGCTTGGACAGAGTAACTGACCGTTGATTGAGTAGATCCAGAAGCTTGTCATCGATATCATCGAGTGCGTTGCGAATCTCGTCGAGGGAGTCGCAGCACGTGGTAAGGGTACCATTCAAAGAGGAGTAATGCACACTAGGGGATCCCCAGGGTACGGAGCGATCATCAGTTGAAGGGGGAATTGAAGGCAGAGTAGACCCATAGCAAGGGTTTCCGGTTGGGGGAGACGCGGAGGCAGAGGTCAAGAGAGCAGAAGTAAACAAAGGAAGGAGCTGTTGGAATAACATGATGAGCACGGTACTGAGACCTAAGAATTTGGCTCTGAATGACAGAGTACTGGTGCCTATAAAAGTCTTTTTGACTTTCTCTCACGGCAGATCACAGCAGAATAGAAATGCACCCCTGGGTTGCGAGGCTGTAAAGGGGGTTTAGTGTCGGCGATCTTAACTGGATGCAAACAGATGCAGTTAAACACACAATATTGGGCACCAGACTGCACGTCTACTTTCGATGCAATGGCTTTCTTCAATTGATGATCAATTATTAACATGAGAAGAAAAACAAACCCCATACTCTTGTTGGAGCAGCTTGGGGAGGCTAGATGGCTATCCTGGTCAACCCGGTACCTGAAGCTAATGCCGGGTTAGCACGTAGCCGCAGATTCAATTGACCGTGTACCCGACGATCTGAATTCAAACGATTTCAAGTCGTCTATTTACTGCATTCACGATATACCCAAGAACCGCAAACCCGAAAGAAAGAGCATTAAGGCGTTATGGGCAGGTCTGAGGTGCGGGGAACGGAATTCGCGCCGATCCATGATTCTGTGGGCCAAGGACCCCTCCCCCTCTCACGTACTTTTTTACGAGTTCTTATTCCTGGCGAACTCCTGTCGAGTTCCAACCTTAACTCTGCTTCCTACAACTCCGAACAAAATGACTCAAGGCTCAAGACTGCAGGACAAGGTTGTTATCGTCACGGGTAAGTCCGACTAGCACTAGCTAGCTTCCCGCATTGTACATTACTGATCCACTTTCTGTCAGGAGGTGGCTCTGGCTTTGGTGCTGCTATCGCCCGTCGATTCGGAGAAGAGGGGGCTAAGGTTATCGTTGCGGACATCAATTCCGAGGGTGGCGAGAAGGTGGCCGCACAAAGCCCCAACCTGATCTTCCAGCGCATGGATGTTACACAGGAGAGTGACTGGAAGGCTATTGTCGACCTGGCAGTCTCGAAATATGGTGGATTGGATATCTTGGTGAACAATGCTGGCACAACCTATCGGAACAAGGTGGGTACTCGGTTGAATCTGCAAAGATGATCCAATGCTTACCCAAGTCTAGCCCACTGCGGAGGTAACCGAGGATGAATGGGAACGTGTCTTCAAGGTCAACGTCAAGAGTATTTTCCTAGCCGGCAAGGTCGTGATGCCTCGCTTTATTGAACAAGGCAAGAGTCGAGGTGGCAGTATGATCAACATCAGTTCCACCGGTGCCAGTCGCCCACGACCCGGCCTGGTGTGGTACAACGCATCGAAGGGTGCCGTTAGCAACGTAAGTGGTCCCAGCTACTTGGAGACGAGATAGAGAGCTACTGTACACAGCTAAATCTCCACTATAGGCTACCAAGGGCCTTGCAGCCGAGTACGGTCCCCACAATATTCGAGTGAACAGTGTGGCGCCTCTGCTTTCAGGAACTGGTCTCTTTTCCATGTTCACGGGTATGGAGGACACCCCTGAGAACCGGGAGAAGTTTATCGGCAACGTGCCCCTGGGTCGTCTCACGGAGGCTGACGATATCGCCAACATGTGTCTTTATCTCGCTAGTGACGAGGGGAGCTTCATTAACGGTACGGAGATGGTGGTAGATGGCGGCAAGTGTATCTGAAGCGGATCAGCGTTTATAAATTAGCCAGCAATACGAACTGATATCCATCTATACTTCGGAAGGCACTACATATGGTGAATACTTTCATCTACAAATGTCAATATGTAAGTATTCTGTCGCGAAATTTAGCCAAACGCTATAGACTTTCTCAGAGAGGGAAAAAAAAAAAAAAAAAAAAAAAAAAAAAAAACAAGATTGCCACCGATTAAAGATGCCCAATGCACATATGGGACGTCAGCCCAAAGGCGCCGGAGCCGCCGACGTGGAGCTCTGCTGTGGTACCCGCCAATAGCGAGCACGATTAAGCGGGGATCCATACAACTGTCAATAATAGGTGGGTTTGAGCGGCACTTAGGGACTGGAAGAGAAAAGGTGAGTGGGATCTGCGTGGGGTCAGAAAAAAAGGGCAAAAAGGTTGGGGAGTGGGGGAGTTGCAAGCGCTCCTCGATTCACTTATCGGGTGATCACCATGACCTCCGAGCCCCTCTCTTCGCTTTCTCTAAATCATGTGGTGATCGTTTTAGGTCTTCATGTCTTCATCTAAACTTCCCCTCCCTCCATGGAGATTCAAACTGTGGGCACCGTGACCGAGAAGTCAGAGTCACCCGAGTCACAACCGCCCACCACGTCGCGGAAACGCGTCCGCCGATGGCATCATCGCGGTTTCACGGGCTGCTCAACCTGTCGCCGTCGCCATGTTCGTTGCGACGAAGCCTCGCCTATATGCAATAACTGTACTCGCTTGGCACTCGAGTGTGATGGCTCACAAGGCCGGATGACGTTCAAGGTCTACGGCCCGCAACGCCAGGAACCCACCAAGCCACCGAAAGCTCGGAGAAACAAGCCGGCCAGCCCAGACTCATCCGGCGAGTCTTCAACAGGAACCATCCTCGCGAAGCAAGAGGATCAAGAGGATTCCTGGCAGGCCGTCGTTGTGTCACCGACGACGGTACCGCAACAGTCATATCCACAGTCACAGCCGATCTGCTTTCGCTTCCAGGAACCCGTGAGCCCGGCCACCTTGGCGAATATGCAATGTACCGACGAGCGCTATTATACTCACTTTATCGACCAAGTGTCCACTCTACTTATCATTTACGACAACCCCATCAACGCAAACCCATACCGCAAATACTTTCCTGACTTCTCCCGCTCGTCTCCGTCGATGGTGAGCGCCATGCAGGCGTTGGGCGCATTACATATGGCAAACACATCGGTCGGACCGCAGCGAAATAAACATTTCCAGAAAGCGATGGGTAAATACGGGCAGGTTGTGCAGATGTTCCGCGCTCGGTATGTTGCGCCGAAGCGACAACTTGGAATGACAGACTTTGCGACGTGTCTGCTGCTATGTCTGTTTGAGGTGCGTTTTACTACCCGGGGGAACAGCATTGATGGTGAATTGACTTTTGTCGCAGATGATGGATTCTCAGCACTTGAACTGGGCTGTACACCTCAAAGGAGCACGCGAGATCTATAACCTCCTCTTCTATCCACATACCGGCAGCTCTGAACGCGAGGTTCAACGGGTTGCCGATACGAATCACCCCCTGCGATCATTTCTTGTATCATTACTATCATATCTCGATGTCGCCGGTGCATGCGCAACGCCCGGCGGTACCGTGGTCGACGGCAGTTACTGGAAGACACTCGGGGGCGGGTGGGAGTACAATCTTGGCACTCCGAGCCTATCAGGCATGAACGATGATCCAACATTGATGGAATTGCGCTCGGCATGGTCTGGCATGATGGAGGTCCAAGCAGCCATCAGTACTCTCGCTCGCGACAAGCAGTGGATGTCCCCAAACCAACAGGATATGGTCTACAAGGACATCTTCAACCGGCTGGTAGTCTGGCGTGCCAGTACACCAGTCAGCTTGCAACTGCTCGGAGATATGGAGCTGGATGATGAGTCCCTCCGCCGATTCCCATTCCCCGACATGCTCGAGTACGTGGGATGCATCGAGGCCTACGAAAAGGCAACCTTTGTGCATCTCCATCAGGTAGGCGGAGCGGGCCGACCAGGCTGGATCACCGATCGAGCTTATTTGGACATGCTCATCACTCGTATTTTGACGTTGATTCGCAAACTTTCCAAGGACGTAGGTCAACTGGCAATCTTGTGGCCTCTCTTCATAGCCGGGCAAGAAACTCGAAAGGAAGAAGAGCAGGAATACGTTCGCCAGACCATGGAAGAGCTCAAGCGGTTCGGCTTCAAGAACGTCGACAAAGCACTTGAGCTGCTCGAGGGCGTGTGGTTCAAGCGACGCGCCTTTCCTCAGGGCTGGCTGGAGACACTGGATGAAATTCAGTCGAACATCCTCCTGCCTTGACATTTCCTCCGGTTTCCGTGCAAACCCTCTGTGGACATACCATTTTCCCACTCCGACAATTCCAACCCTGCATATACTGTCCAATTACTGCGCTTGGCATATCCATAGATACGACGTTTCATGATTCTTGAGCCTACAAAGGCTTTCTCATTTCTTACATTGGAAGCGCTTTCTTTCCTTTTCTTCTATACTATTTCCCTGTCTGGAGTGGAGTTAGCGTCCTTTTGTATAGATTCATTGAATTTGCCATAACCATCAATCCACCTGCCTGATGGGTTCTGTCAATACAATTCCGACGAACAAACCTGATTTGAATGAAGTTTGGTCTGATTCGCAACCAAGTGGATCGGTGGATTCCCCACGTCCATCCGGTTTTCTTTCTCTCGCACGCGAACTCGAACACATACCGAAATGACAAGAACCCAGAGGGTATATAACTAAAACAAATAAGCCTCAATTCACCCGACCATATGTAGCGGGTCAAGGAACAGGCTAGGCGCGAACCCTAGAGTCTTAAAATCAAAAAACTGGCCCCCGGACCAGAAAGGTCCGAGCTCGTTCCTACACGGATTGTCGGAACTTCGGCTAAACAGGCATTTTGAAGCTTTGACAATTTGACACTTTATGCGGCCCGCGTGTCAGGAGCATGTCGATATTAGACTTTGAATCTACCGTTAAATGTTGGAGAACCAGGACTCGGAAAGGTACTCGGGAAGGTTCTCTGGGTGCATCGAGTTCCAAGTTTGCAGCGGAGCCACTCCTAATCTTCCCGCGGTGGGGATCGAGCCTTGACCGGGACCCGCGAAACGGTATTCAAGGTTTTTTCAATGACCTTAGCCGTCCCTGGTAATTTTGATCTTTTGATCTTTGGATATTTTGCATCTTCAAACCTTCCGGTTGCAGTCACTCGCTTTACAGGTTGCTTTCAACTTGCAACTATGGCCGAGCAGCAGGAGGAGCACGAGAGCGTCGGTCGCGACCAACTGATCGCCGGCGAGGACGATCGCAGTGGCATCCAAGCTAAGGATGATGCGGCTTTGCTGGTGAATAGATGCCAATACCCATTTCATTGGTGAAAACTCTTACTGACATGTTCTAGCGAACCATGGGCTACAAGCCGGTAAGTTATTCCTCGGCTGGCTGGACGATCAGCAAACTCATGACCTGCAGGTACTTCATCGGACTTATACGTTATTCGAGAACTTCGCTACCACCTTTGGTATGTAAATTCAAGTATATCGATCCCTTGCCGTGCTGACTGTTCTAGCTGCGCTCTACTTCGTCGGTGGTGTGCGCGTCACCTTCAGCACTGGAATTGCTGCTGGTGGCAACTTGGCCTACTGGACCAGTTACCTGGTCACCATGGTCTTCACCTTCATCACCGCAGCTGTGATTGCTGAAGTGTGCTCTGCCTCCCCTTCGTCTGGTTCCATCTATCTCTGGGCTGCTGAGGCCGGCGGTCCTCGCTTCGGCCGGTTGCTTGGCTTCATCGTCGCGTGGTGGAGTACCACCGCCTGGACGACTTTCTGCGCCAGCAACACCCAGTCTGCAGTTAACTACATGCTTGCCGAGCTAACTGTCTTCAATGTCGACTTCCCCAAGGACACCACTAGCGTCAAGTTCCGCGCTGTCCAGTGGATCTGTACCGAGGTTATGCTCGCTCTGGCGGCTCTGCTGAACTTCATGCCCCCTCGCTATTTCAAGTGGGTATTCTGGATCTCTGCTGCTTTTGTCATGCTTGACTTCTTCCTCAACCTCATCTGGTTGCCTATTGGCACTGCCCAGACCTGGGGCTTCCGCTCTACTCATGAGGCGTTCATGACTACGTACAACGGTACCGGTGCCCCGGCTGGCTGGAACTGGTGCCTTTCTTACCTGGCCACTGCCGGTATCCTGATCGGTTTTGATGCGTCGGGCCATATTGCAGAGGAGACCAAGAATGCTTCCGTGACTGCTGCTCGCGGTATTTTCTGGAGTACTGTTGCCAGTGGATTCGGTGGTCTGGCTACTATCATTCTCTTCTTGTTCTGTGCTGTATGTGACTACCCAAATCATCCGGACTCTCAAGATACTGATTATCTATCTAGCCTACCGCGGACAAGCTCATGGAGTTCGGTTCCCCTCAACCCTTTGTTCCGCTCTACGCCGTCGTCTTGGGCCAGGGTGGACATATTTTCATGAACATCATTTGCATTGTCGCCCTTTGGTTCAACACCGCCATTGCTATCATTGCCGCTTCCCGCCTGGTCTTCGCAGTTGCTCGTGATGGTGTTTTGCCCTTCTCCGGCTGGGTGTCCAAGGTGCACAATGGCCAACCCCGTAACGCCGTCATTGTCGTCTGGGGTGTCGCTGCTCTCATCACCTGCACCATCCTCCCCTCGAACGTGGCTTTCACTTCTCTCGTCTCTGCCGCAGGTGTTCCCAGTGCCGCCGCCTATGGCCTGATCTGTCTCGGTCGACTTTTCTGTACGCCCAATCGCTTCCCCAAGCCTGCGTGGAGTCTGGGCCGCTGGAGCAAGCCCTTCCAGTTCATTGGTGTGTTCTGGAACGGATGGGTTGTCGCCGTTCTGTTCTCGCCTTACGAGTGGCCCGTTACTGGCGCGAACTTGAACTGTAAGTCTTTTTCTCATCACCCTTGTTGATCTCCCACTAACAGTAAATAGACGCCCCGATTATCATGGCTGGCGTCACCATCTTCGCCCTTGTTTCCTACGTTATCATGCCGGAAAACGCCTGGCTTCCTAATGAGCGCATTACCCACTTCATCGACAGCAAGGGTGCCGCTGAAACAGTGCAAGAGGTCGACACTTCAGCTCAGGCTGAGGCGAGCGACCGCCGATGATGTCTTTTGGAGACATCATAATCGGGAATCTCAGGCATTTGGTCTAGCGATCATTCAAAAATAATGGGTCTATTCGTCTGGCCTTTTTTAATTGTAAGCGATACACCATGAAGCATACTTTCCTTCTAGGCTCATTCACATAATCAATGCATTCAAACATATTCAAAGTAATTCCTGATCTCTCCCTATGTATTTTGTTAAACCACTTTCTAGACACTCTAGAATTCCAAAGTCTTCCAGGTCTCGACTCGGATAAGCGCATTGCGTTTGGCTCATAGTGCAATGGAACTAGCCCGCACTGATTAGTCCACCGATTCATTGAACTCACTTCTTTCCCCCAGGCTCGATCGTGCCTATCCCAATTAGGAATGCTCGAAGAGGTACCTACTCTTCTTTGTTTCTCTCATAGCCCTCCACTAATGCCTCAGTTAGACCTATGCTTATCTTGTCAACATATCTCCTAGGCTGTTAGTAAAGTTCAATCATTACGTATACTTGTTCACAGTTCTTTTTCGTACTACTTACCTTCTGGTACACGCAGCTACATAAGTTTTAACAGGGCAAGCACGGCCACAAAGTGGACGTCTTACTACCCGCCTATAGCAGTTCATTTGATGATCGAGTAACTGTACCTACTTCTTGTGTCAATGATACAAATATACGCGTAAGTACATGATGTGTCAGGTCCCCGCACCGCAGCTGCAAAATCAAAATTTCAAGCCAAGTCCTCGCTCACCCTCTCACTACTGGCTTCTCAAATTACAGACAAGGAACGGCCACATATTCGAGAGGCGAACAGTCACGTTCATAAAACACATAATTATTCTGGGACGCAAGTCATGAAGATTCAGGCAGTGCGCTGTTCGTAGCTACGCTATGTATATATGGCATTACGTTCTCAACGGCTGAAGGTTCTGGTATACGCTTCATCAAAAACAGTTATTAAAAACAATCTCACACACACCCGAAAAAAACTCCGATAGGGGGAATCGAACCCCCGGCTGCCGTGTGAGAGACGGCGATGTTAGCCACTACACCATATCGGAAGGTTATAGCAAATTAGCCCAGTAAATTCACTATACGCGTTTTGATTTAGTGTCTCGTGTGCTTACACCTCGCCGTGCGTGCTAGTTTATAGTACCTCCCCCCCCCCCCCCCCCCCTCCCCCCGGAGCTAAATATATCTATGGTCATCGACATCCTCGTAGATCTTAGTCCTTCGCATCACTAATTGTTTTGCTATTGATTCGAATCATCGAGCTCTTGGACCCCGCTAGCCCCTGTCCCCCGCATGTGACTTATCAGCTCGATCCCGTGTCAGACTATGCTATCGACGCATTGAGCTATTACCGGGCTATGGTGCAATGTGGTTGGATTACGTCGGTTTTTCTATCACACTCGGTATCTTGGCACAAGCATCTGTAGCGCTTGTGGCATATCTTGGGCGTATTGCCATTAACGTGTGAGCATAAAATGCAAGGAATAATATGACACAGAAGGACACGTATGTAGTATTGTGGAGAGTGCGGCAAAGAAAGAAGAAGAGGATTTACGAGAGGTGGAGCACAAGTAGTGCAGGACGGAAAAGTACTAGTCCTGATAAATACAACATACAAGAAGAAAAACCGAAACAGTCTATTAATAAAGGAGCCATGTTTTGGTTCTGCTGGCCGATAACCATACGATTCAAACCTGACTGAAGTACCCAAAAATGGGTTGCCTGCTAGGCCTAAGGATTATATGCCTTGTACTCCTGCAAGGCGCCCTCAATACTCTGCACAAGACCGAACAAGACGGTCAACGATATTGCGACCCATAGTGGATACCACTGGCTCACATCGCGTCTGTCATTCCACCATTGCTTGAGATTCGAAGGCCGAGAGTTATCAAACACACTTTTCAAGATGACAATCCGGTGATGCCAATATCTATAGTCTCCAATTGGCCTGTCCATTTTTCCACATTGTAATATATTTTCGTCTAGTTCCTCTGGCCCATCTTGTCTTTTGTACCACTTCTCTGTCTCCTTATCACCTTGCGGGAAAAGAAGGGCCAAAGTTGCCAGAGTCTCACCAACAAGACCAAGGGGGAAGATTGATTGTCTATAACATATTCCGGGTCAGCCAAGGTACCCAAGCCTGGAAACATCACATACATACTGTTTATGGGACATCAGAAACGACGCATGATGGAAGATTTCGACAGTTTTCTTTCTATCTCTAAATCGGAGATGGTCGTATATATTGGATGTGGGTTCCACACGGAAGCCTGCAATACGAACCATATTGCACATCTTGAATGACCGATCCAATTTGGTTCCGTCACTCTCGGAATCAGCAGATTCCAATAATGTATCTCGCAGAAATTCCTGCAGGGAGCCTGTAGTCCAGAGTAGTTTTTCCCTCCCTGAATAAGCATTTTCTAGCTCACCAACATCGAGCATACAGAGTAGACGAACAGTTAGGTCTATTGAAGCATCGATCGCTTTTTCTGAGGTCGGATCTTTGATCCATGTAGATTCATCAAGAAATCGTTTTGTCTCAGCCCGGGAACATCCGCCTTGGAGTCGCTCAGCAATTTTTAATATATGCTCATGAGTCCGCACAACGAGAAGATCCCCATAGGAAAGGAATGCAAGTCTGCATTGTTCGGTATAATATTGGAAATACGGCCACAAATGTTGCTTTTTGTATGTATTGCCGTTACCCCACAAGTGTGAAGCAATTTTCTCTTGGCGTTCCAGTGGGATGGGCGATTCGAGGAATGATGCATCGAGCGACCCAGCATTGGATGATGTTTGTACGGTCTGCATTTGGAGTACGTGTGTAGCTTCCAATCCTTGAAGTACTTTGGAACATTCAATGAGCTTGAGTATCAGATAACTGGTTATTCGGCGATATTTATTCGAAAAATCGCCCCGGTCGGTGTGACAAAAAAAAAGAGGCTTGCATATACGTACGTCTCAGGATGCACAGCCACCACCTGTACTTCACACTTGCTTTACATGCCCAAGGCAGCCAAACGAGTCTGCCTTGGAAGTTTCAGCCATGTTGGACGTAGAAGCCCAGTAGTGCTTTGCTCTTTTTCATTTTAGTCTTTCTTGTCTCTCTTTTCTTCTCACTTTCCTCTTCTCTCATTTGCCTGCCTACAATTTTGGAACGAGGCTCCGATTTGGGAAACCGCACCTCAGGCATTCGTCTTTTAAAGATACCAAATATCTAGCAACTTCCCCGCGACACTTTTCAAAGGACCCGAGAATTTGTGACGATTGAATTCTGCAAGTTCTCACGCTAATCATGAGCCCGCCACGGTTTCCTAACCCTCTTTTGCTATTTCCAAAAAAGCCGAAATCCCGATGGTCTGATCCAGAAAAATCAATCAATGAATTCTGTGGCACGACAGGTAAATACAAATACTGGTCAGCAAAAGGGCGCCTCAATGAGACATTTCAGAAAATGAGGCCCAGTATCATGGAACTACTCAAAAATGAGTGTGGCCAAGTAGCAAGTTCGAGCAGCGTTCATTTCGATGTATTCCTAATTGGCGAAGCACCAGAGACCTCCCGACCCTATATTATGTTCTCATGTGCACGTTGTGAGCCTCGGAAAACTGCTGTCGCTGCAATGAAAAAATCCGATTTTTACATTCAATGCCCACCAGGAATTTCTCTTGGTCATTGGGAATACCCTCCCCATCTTGAGAACTTTAGGTTTTGTGCGTGTTCTGAATACCCAGAAAACTTCAACGTCAATACCGACGAGGAGAACCAATCATTTACTTCTCTTTGTGATGCAAAATTCATTTCAGAGCCTGATTCTGGAAAACCAGTCATGGTCCAGGTGTTACAGCTGGCGGTTTCTGATACATACACCGAGCCTAAGTCTCTTCGGACTGCAACAATTGGGTGTGCCTTTACGCTCTCCGGCAGGCACTTTGGTGTAGCACCAGCACATGTGGGCTACCATCAAGCTCATATGCCCTTATTCAAGGTGCCCGAGTTAGATCGAAAGCCAGAGGATGGTGAATGCGAACTTGAAGGCTTCAGTGACGAGGATGATGACGAAATAGAAGTCGATTTCATGAGCAACTATAGTAAATCTGCCGAATCAAGTGATCTGGAAAACGATTCGGACCTTGGAGAAAGCGACTCGACGTCGGATAACGAGTCCGATTATATCGCTTCTACCGTATCAGCTGAAATACCAGACACTGTCATCGTCACTTCCGGCAATGACGAATACTGCGTCCCAGACCGTACAGAAAATTCTTCATCATCCCACTCTTGTCGTCAAGAAACCGAGTTCTGGTTTTTGAAGTCAGACAGCTTGGACTACTGTCTTGTTGAGATTGATGAAGGCGAACCATATTTGCAAGATCTGCCTACCCTCTGTCGTGAAAACATTGGCCAACTCGGCTCTAAATCAGTCGATGTTACAGCGGCCACATGCTCCGGGAATATTCTTATGGGTGTCCTGTCCCCATATCTGTCATGCATTCGCCTGCCAAATGCCACAAGATACACAAATATCCTAACAGTTCAGTTTGAAGGATGCCTCCAGCAGGGAGACTCTGGCTCAATGGTTCGAGATGCCAGAACTGGGATGATATATGGTCACATCATCGCAGGTGACCCAATATCTCAAGTTGCATTTATCGTCCCAGCTATCGATGTGTTCAATGATGCCATGGAAAAAATCACACACATTGATGAAACTTCTGTGAAATTTCATGCTAGAAAATGTACTGATCAGGCGGAACCAACTAAAAGCCAGTGGAGAAACTCAGAATTGTCTTCCCAAGGTTTTTGGAAATTCCCATCTTACCGCCAGAGTTCTATTCCCGATGTTTCCACAGTCCACCTTCGCAGAGTGCCTTGCTTCTCTCTTCCAAGACCGCGAGGAGGGTATGCGGCAGCAGTACCGGCAGCCTACGCTAAAGAGCTCCTTTCGGTGGTCCCTATCGAACAGTTCAACAATACTACAATGGAACGAGACTCTCTAGAAAACCCTGGTAAGAGAATACTGGTTTCAATCGATGCTGCTCGGTCTGAATTCTTCACTAAATAAGGCATAGTTCACCGCTTTAATGTCCCACTAGACCTTACTACAGTGCCTATAGTGGAAAGCTTCCTAGGGCGACATGATAATCTGAACCATCCTCGGCAGTACTTACAGCTAGTGAACACACAGTCACGGAAAGTACCCATTCTTCATGGTCTTGGAGGGATAGGAAAGTCACAACTAGCGATTCGCTACGCGATTGATCATAAATACGGTTTCACTAGCATTTCCTGGCTAAATTGCAAGGATCGACTTGAACTCCTACAATCTTCGAGCTCTAGTCTATCCCGATTACCAGAAAAATCCCAGAACAAGGAGGCTATCAACGCAGAAGAAGTGAAGAAACGAGCGAGAGACGACTTACAGTGGCTAGCATTAGACGGCAACCCACGCTGGTTAGTCAAATCCGATAAAATCGACCATTACTCTTCTAACAACAATAGCGCTGCTGACGAGACAAATGATGTTGGAGATTTCTTCACTATAGCTGACCATGGTTTTATTCTAAATTCTTCTCGCCTTCAGTCATCGACTGAGCTAGGAAAGTCATTTATGCGTCAAACTGGAACAAGCGTCATTGAGTACTTGCCTTATTACCAAGCATCTGATCCCGACATCGCAACGCTCGACAACAATCCACTGCTTGTTCGCAAGGCGCCTGATTTCTCTCTTCCAAGGCCACGAGAATACCACACTGTCCGTTGGATTTGCTCATTGGACACCGAATATGCCGCCGCCAAAGCCATGCTTGACGAAGGGGAAGATGACCCATTGTCATATCAAGCGCACGAAACCAGCTATTCACACACCAAGAATATACATTGGTTCCTAGATCGGTCAAAATTTCAAGCATGGAATTCTGAATCTGACAGGAACCTCTTGTGGGCCAGCGGAAAGCCTGGTTGTGGTAAGCGTTTGATCAGGTGCGACTTTCCACGGTTATCTCATCACACGGCCCTGAGCACCTTCACATGTGGCAGTATTGGCAATACGTCTATCAATATTGAAGTAGCCAAATCCAGCGATTTACGTTGCGAAAGAAAGATGAAACATGGGGCGCCTGAAGCATTTGAGTGTCTAGTTCGCAGAAGAGACCGTGTCCGGCACCATATCGTCGGAGCTGACCAAAATTTCAGAGAGATATTGAGGCCTCACATTGAACCTTTTCCGAATTTGTGCAAGAGCCCGAGCTCCGATCACTCATCTGAAAATTGGAGTCTCATACCGAAATGTCTTGATGAATACAAGGAACTGCTATGCAATCGACCGATACGAGAGCCCTTCTCCACATCATCCAGAAGCAGGTTAAAGGCCGGATCAGTCTTGAGACCCATTCGTTATTTATTGGAAGGTTGTAAGCAGAGCAGTTTGGCAACACAAAATGACCAATTGTGCTTTGAAATGCAAGCGGTTGGACTTGATGATAATATTCCTTGCCTTGTGATCCGTGGCATCTTCAATTATGCCGATTCGCAAAGGAACACTATTCAACAGCACGATGCGGCAATGGCTTGGACAATACTGGCGAGAGGCCAAGTATACCGCATTATCCCTCGACTCGTGACACAAGAGCCAAAGATCACTGAAGTTCTAGAAGAAGGGGATAGCCATTAAAAGATCTTCCGTTTAAGCTGAAAAGTTGGATTTTAGTTTGGTATGAACAATGGCTGGATCTTAAAATGACATCTAAAGCTAACTGACAAAGCATCATGTTCCAGAGAGAGACAGTTCGATTAGGGTTCTCGCCCTTATAGCCCGTCTCCGGCTTGATTCTTCCGACGTTTACCTTTTTAAGTTCGTTCCTAATTGTCATTTTCTTCAATTCCTTTTTATAAATTGCTACGGCGCTGCTTTAGGATTTCGGGTCAGACTACGAATAGAGCACCTATATGAAGTTGGACACTAAGAAAGTTTCGTTCGCGTGACTCAAAATGGCTTCTTTGCTTATGTCCTTTGCTCTATTTGAGTCCTCAATTCTGTTTGTCTTGTATGCTTCCTTATATAATTTTTTTTCCTTTGCCTCGCTTTGCGTGCCTTCTTTGCTCCACCCGAGATCGATGTTTAGTTGATGTGTCTCCAAAAACGTGATTTCCAAGAGTAAATTTTGGCCTCAAGATCCGAATGAATAAATTATTTACGTAGAAGTATGAAAAGCAAAAATGCATACGAAGTTCTGGTATTGACTCCAGTAGCTTCGCCCTAACCACTATGAGGCAAAATAATAACAATCATTTTCTAATAATTGTCTAATTTTTAGCAAGCAGTCAACTATTGCCCATGATCAAGCCGCTGGGCTTTTCATACGTAGCTATACAGGGCGTGTTGGGGCAATCACGTGCTAAACCCAGCTTCGTATACATATGGCACTGGTCCTAACCAGACCTATGAAACCGACTGAACGGAAACACCACGATTATCTCTCAAAGTACTACCCACAACCGTGGTCATTCCGCTGTCCCCCTAGATTACACCATATCGGATGTTGCTTGTAGGGAAGTTCCACTAAGTTCTACATGACTCAGAAGAGCGGTGTAGGCTTTTAGATCCATTCCACCCTAGTTTGTGAGGCATCACTCTACTTCCCATTCTTTGCATCGCCTTTTCCACGCTTCTACTTCGTATGCATATATACTCAAAGAGTCAATTTTGCTATTGATCCGGATCACCGAGCTCCTGAGCTACGCCACCCTCTATCCCCCTGGGTGTGACTCGTCGGCTCCTCTGCGGCTCCGCGACTGTAATCAGCCCTGCCCTCCCTCGTCCGGTCTTGTTTTCTTCCTTAGCTCCGACCAAGGTGCTCGAGATCAGATAGCCCTTTCTCCTAGTCTGTGACACCGGCCTGCAGGCTCACCGCGCGAAAGCCTTGTCGACCTTGGCTGAGGGCGCCCGCCGCAATTCGGAACCGAATATGATCAAGCTCCGGTCTTGACGTTCGATGTGAAGCAATTTTGCCTTAGCGTGCTGCGCCGATCCGCAGATCTGTCGCCTCGTAGGACCTTGGCTGGTTAACTTTCGGACTTACGTTCTAATCTTGCATTCGATCTTGGGTAACTAGCTAACTTCTGTTCATCCAAAATACACAGCCTACGCACCTATACAGACATCTAATGTAAAGGAACTGGAATCTAGGTCAGCCTGAGTCAGGTGACCTACATGGCTAAGCATAATCTCTAGTATGAATATAGCGGATCGAAAGCATCACGTCCCTGATTCTTTAAGAATTAGTTCCTGTGTAGTAATGGTGACGATAAAACTGCCGCCTCGAGAAGTGATCGGCTCCCGGAGCACAGGGTGAGCAAGTCACCCCGCCGCCCTGAGCTACTCACTGAGCGACCCTGAACGACCCTGGGTCGCTCCCTGAGCAGCCTGATCGCTCACCCTAATGCTCAGGCCAACCGGCCCTTTCGGTCTCATCCTACCTCTCCGTTAATTTATATGATCCGACGATAACCACACTACTGCCTATTTGTGTTCCTGGAGCGCAGCTAGAAAATGACGTATTCTCACGTTGCTATAGTAACTTTCGTCTCGGTCTTCGAAGTTCTTCAAGTTGGCGACTTAACCAATCTTTAAACTCTTGTGACATTAACCATCCGTATATCTTATCATCTCTACGCTCTATTATCTGATGTGTCTTTCGTAATGCAAGCTCCATTCCGCTATCCTTTTAAAAAAACCCCTAACATTCATCTAACGCATCAATCGTAATTACTATAGGTCGAACTAGGATATTAGATACCTTTAAGCGTAGCAGTGGTTTCAGAATAAGCTTATTAAACTATTCCTCTATGATTTCCCTCACGATCCCTAGATTACTCGAAACTATTTCATAGAGATATAGAAGTATTTTGTGAACGCTAATTGCTAATTGCCCTATAATTATAGGGAAAAGCTTCGAAGCATTACCGCGATCCGCTTCGTCTCTTTTAAAAAAGAAACTAGCCCTAAGCGATTTACTTTAGTGAAAAGATATTGCAAGTATTCAGGAGATAGTCGATTTGCCTATTCTAGCAATTCCGCTCAACTAGAATAAACCTCTCTTTTTAGGGAAAAAGCCCAGTCTCGAATTTTGCCCAGGATATCCGTGTGTGTGTGCCTAGAAGACATTTATTCTTATGCTGGTCTTCGAACGAGTTTAATGCGGCACCAGCCACAATAGGTAGTTTCTCATCGAGATCTATTTTTCAGTCAGTAGAATGTTCTCTAAGTAAAGTGGTCACAACTTACTTAGTGGATGAAAAATGTTCGTGATCTAACTATTATTCACCCCTACTTATGACCCAAAGTTTTTTCCATCAGAGCATATCCTAGAATCCATAAGTATTAATGATATTGCCGGTTCGCTAAGATCGATGAGGAGGGAAAAGTGCTGCCCTGTAGGAAAAAAATGTCTCAAGGTCTCATATCTGTCAGGTCTGGCCTTCGAAAATCACTTCGTTGGCCTAGCCTACAGTCTTTCCATCGAGGGGTTGTGTGCAGATGCCAAGAGGTTGGCTGTTTCAGATAGGGGCTCGTGGGAAGGTCAGCGCGGCGTTCGCGCCGACCCGAAGGATTCTCACCCGGTTCTCACCCTATCTATTGCGCACTCACCCTTGTCGCCTGGGTCGCGCGACGCTAAAAGGCACTCGCCCAGTCTCACCCGTTATATTTCGGTCTTTTAGCAATAATCATGATCTATGGTTCTTGCACAAATGTTATCAAGACACATACGACCCCGAGCCTTCAGTCCCTTCAGGGCATTGGTATCTTATTGGCACCTTGATCAGGCAGCATTTGTACCACCTCCGCGTGGCCTCTAATTAATGCAGCCTGGAGTTCATTGCCGCATTCTCCACCTGCAGCCGCTGGCCCCCAAAGCCTCCCCACCTCAGCTGGGCAGTCGACCTGCACCAGTCGCCTCCAAAAGTACGGCGCTATTTTGGAGCCGATAAAGGGGGCCTTTCAACCTTCCCCCTTTTGTTACCCGCAATCCCCGTTACGTCTTGCAAGAAGACTGCAAGAAGACTGCAAGCGACCACAACAGGGCTCAAAGGAAATACCATGAAATCTCCACCACAACCAGCAACAGTCTATGAGCTGGACGAATACGGCAACCCGGTACTTCACAGCAAGGTTTCCGCGATTAGAGACCGCGTAGCCAAGAGGAATTCCACACCATATACCGGGAACAGGGCTCAGCATAGGCCTAGAAAGTCCCAGGACTGTATTATAGGCGAGTCCATGCGCAGCGGCTCGCTGGATGAGATGGTCAAGGCGTGTGGCCAGAATCCGACGTTTCCCATGACTATCTTCACTAGCAGCCAGGGCACGGATTCGGAGCGTAACGGAGTCCCCGGATGTCGATATAGAAAGATTTCTTTTCTTGGTACATATATGATTTCATTGTGGCCGTAGGCGTGATTCTGAGCTAATTGGGATACAGACGAGACTAAAGTTCTCGATTCCAGCGCAATAGATGATAGTCAACGATTCGTTCGACTGACCGCGTTTATCACAAAAAACGATGAAGACCATATGGATCCCAAAATATACGTGGAACAACGCGTTTACGAAGGCAGGCACGACAAGATCATTGTCCATGAACTTGCGTTTGGTGGCAGAATTCAAGTTGACAAGGAGTATGTGTTTCGCGCCTGCGGCGACGAAGATAGAACTTTGGGAATGCGCGATTTGAGGCTCCGCATCGTATCGGTAAGTTGCATTCTCAGATATCCACTGTCCAGGAGGAATCGCTGAATCCTATTCAGCTTGAGCAGGAAAGCTTCAATAACTACCTGCGGGGTCACACGACATACTACGGTTACGATATCATAGACTACGTCTATGTAGACGGAGAGAGTATTTCCAAGGGGTTACCGCATGCAGCATGGCGAAATATGAGCGAAGTACCTTACAAGATATCCTTGAATGGGAAGGATCTGCAAATTCTTCTAGAGGCCAAGCAGGAGAACCCGGAAACGGTGGACGTATTATCGGGCGAGGATATCGAGCTCCTTCGACTGCGTTTCGCCGGGCAAGGACATTCCACCGAAGATAATGTGAGCGTAGGTGATCTTGATATCCGTGTTATCTATAGGCCTTGATGTTAGCATGGTGTTATTATATGTGATGCTTAGGCTGTTATTTTGTATTTGGAAGATCTTGGTAAGGAATCGATCAATCTAAACATCTCATTGAAAAATCGAGCATTCATTATGCTAAAAATAAAAAAATCTCTAACTTCAAATTGGTTTAATGGACTTAATACAAAATCTTGTAATTGATCTCGTAAAGTTCCTGGACATGCCGATATGCGCTGCGAGAATATACCTACCATACTAAATTGGATGCTACCACCGCAAAGCCAACCTCCCCGCTATAACTAGGCGGATCGCCTGCACGGACCTCTTTAACGCCAGCCATGGCCACTCTCCAAGATCCTAGGTCCCTGCTAAGAAACTATGTTTTAGGGGAGGGCCCCGCTTTCAAAGCCATGAGTTCTATTGGAGTAAGACCGAGGATCAACATGTTTACGGTGGGAACATGGGAACATAAGGCCACCTCGGCACACGCTTTGTAACCCCGATGTGCCGGTCTTATGCATGTGATATACGGAGTGTCTGAAACTTTTGGCTATAATATCCTAAATTAATTAAATTTACAGTCAACCTGCTCATACGTAAGCCGTTTCACCATCTGAATGAGATAGAGAGACCTTCAGGACACCATCTACACCTTGTACCTTATAAATTCTTCAGACGCGAACAGAATCAGTGTCGATATGGTGATATGGTGATATGCGGTCTTATTCGTCAAATTAACAAGGAGGATGAGCTCATCTGGACGTGGAGCATTTTCAAAGACCGAGTTCTAAATCAGTAGCTTTATTACGTTACCCGCTAGTATTATATCATCCCTACGGAGACAGTAGGAGATAAGTCAGGTAGTTAGGTGACTAGCACCTTTATTATCATCCCGACGGAGACTTTTCTTAGTAGATCATCTATATTCTGACTGACACACTTCCGTTCCTCTTTCTTCGTAGCAAGCTTTGTCAAAAACGAGAATATGATAAATTCAACAAACCTGCAGTAGAATATCGATGGACATTGTCCTCAGATTATTAGGTATGTTCTTGATGAGAAGGAAGAAAGGAATGATAGAATTAATGAATTGATGACTATGGATGAGTGTAGGTGTGAAAGCTAGGATACACGAAGAAGAGAGAGAAAGCCATAGGGCAAAGGCGGTGAGTCCTAACAGTTCTTCATAGAGTCCCAGTCATAAGATCTGTTCTTTACCATCAGACGCGTGACGATATCGGCTAAGACGTATGCTTTCCAGATGGCAGGATTCATTTCCGAGGTCGTGATTTGGCAGCTGTTTTCCCACCCTCCTGAGAATAGCTTATTACTTTTATGGTCCGTTTCCGACGGATTCGTGTGAGGGACGCGTGGACTTTGCTAAATTGCCGCAAGTTTCTACTAATATTGATAATCGTAAGCTTGCTACACTTAGCTTCTTCTGCTATTTAGGATATAGTGAGAGACTGGCTCTCTATTACATCACGAATAAGATAAATCTTCCCGGGGGGGGGGGGGGGGGGGGCGCGCCGGGGACCCATTTTATATTATGCACACACAAAAAAGCTTAGACGACGCTTAAAAACCATGGGGGAAGAATGTTGCCCCAGTGCTGGG